>CM047976.1:45640-56097 GCA_026261665.1 Melanotaenia duboulayi
GGACAAGTTAAAAAAATAAATAAAAAAAATTAAAAAATGTGAAGCTTACATCCAGAATACCTCAAATAAACTGAGTCATTTCACTGAGGTGGGTTTAGGTGGTTTTCATCAGTCCCACTGGAAAAAACATGAAGACCAACATTACAAGAAGATGCAGTACAGCTACTGATGAGGTGTTGCTGTATGGAAACATGAACAAGTATAGACAGGCAAAGCCGTAGAACAGCTTCATCCTGACTGACAACCTGGAGGCCAACACACCAACACGAGTGCTACCAGCTGGAAGAAGCCACCTCCTATCTGACAGCATCTCATCCTTCACTTTGCTGCACGACACCGACGTCACGTTTGAGTGTCTCAACCTATTTCATCGTCATGGTGGGGGACAAAAACCTTACTGCACAACTGCTGGAACAACGTCTGTTAACACAGATACAGTAAAAAGTGAGGGTGAGACTCGTGTTAGGATTAAAGTTAGGATCCATGTCTCACCTCCATATGCTACCGTTCCTTGTGGGTCTGGAGTCAGACTTTGTCTCAGCCTCTTTTTCTTCTCTTCTGTGACAACCAAACCGAGGAAAGTCAGAGCCTGAGAGAAACATGGACAGAAAGAAAAACAAGAATCTGTTAAAGCCACAGAATAAATCTGCTTGAGTCCTGCAGTAGCTTTTACCTTGATGGACTGAGGACAAGCTTGTCCAGGGCAGGTGGACATGGACAAGGCTGTCAGAGTGCTGGGTTGCATCATAAGGAATTAGAGCCAAAGTAACTGATGGTGATAGCATCTGTCTCACCACAGGGACAAACGCAGCCATGCCTTAATCCTGTTCAATGTTAAGTTCCCACATAGCTGCAGTTAAAGCTCAGACTTTAATAAACGTGTTTTCAGATGTTTTATCTCAAACACAAAGCCCGAAGGGCCATTAAAATATGTTGAAATCAATCTTTCCAGTCTGTTTGCAGCAGACTGACATACTTTTAAAGTCAACTAAAGAGGAAATATTGCTGCTCTTCTACAGGAACACTCAGAACAATCTGTCCTTTTCTCTGTTTTGCAAAGGAACCAACAGATCAAGAGAGAACTGTGTTCAACATATAAACTCTCTCTCTTGTCTCTTAATCCATTTAATGAATTGGTAGATTAACCTATGGCCGGACAGCCTCTAAGCAAAGTGAAAATTAAAGCTGTAAAATGGTAATATAACTGCAGATGGAAGAGATGGAGAGAGCTTGTATGCGGAGAGATGGACGGCTGGCGGGCGGTAGAAGGTGGTGGTGAGGGAGAATGTGCTGAGAGGGGGAAAATAATGTACAGATGAAGAACAAAATGTGGAAAAGAGCAAAAAGAGAGAGAGATCAATAATTAGATAAAGACAAAACTGTTGGTGGAGGACGGAGCTGCTGCATGTCCCTGTGACCAGCTCCTCCATCTGATTCTGTTTCAGAGGTTTCCCTTTGGGATTTAGTCGTTTCCCCTCCCTTCGTCATCACACTGAATCACATAGAGTTCTAATTCAAATTAGTCTGAAGTAGTCAAAGGTGTTCATAATTACTGGCAGTGAAGTAAACACAACGTGTGGGTGGAACTATGATGCCCGCGGCACCAGCTCCCAGTTTGGCTCCATGAAGTAGAACCTCCAGTTACCGGACCCCTCTCTTTGGAACCGGCTCCCAGTTTAACTTCAAGTATCAGACTCCCTCTCGACCTTCAGATCATCTTCAAACTTTCCTTCCTGATTAATCTAATAGCACAGAACCAGGACCAGGGGTATCCCCAGCACAGAACCAAAACTAGAGTTATTCCAGACACAGAACCAAACCAAGAATTATCCACAACACAGAACCAGAACCAGGGTTATGCCCAGCAAAGAACCAGGACCAGAGTTATCCCTGGCACAGAACCAGAACCAAGGTTAACCCCAGCACAGAACTAAAACTAGAGTTATCCCAAACAGGACAAGCGTTATCCACAGCACAGAACCAGGACCAGAGTTATTCCCAGCACAGAACCAGAACCAGGATTATCCCCAGCACACAACTAAAACTAGAGTTATCCCTGGCACAGAACCAGAATTATCCCCAACACAGAACCAGGGCCAGAGTTATCCCCAGCACAGAACCATAACCAGGGTTATCCCTGACACAAAAGCAGGACCAGAGTTATCCCCAGCACAGAAGCAGAATTATCCCCAACACAGAACCAGGAAAAGAGTTATCCCCAGCACAGAACCAAAACCAGGGTTATCCCTAACACAGAATCAGGACCTGAGTTATCCCTTGCACAGAACCAGAACCAGAGTTATGCACAGTACAGAACCATAACCAGAGTTATCCCCAGCACCGAACCAGAACCAGGGTTATCCCCAGCACAGAACCAAAACTAGAGTTATCCCCAGCATGGAACCAGAACCAGAGATATCCCCAGCACAGAACTAAAACCATTGTTATCTCCAGCACAGAACCAGAACCAGAATTATCCCAAAGAAGCAGAACTTTGCTGAATTTTATTAAAAGCACTGGAGAAATTGAAGAACATGTTCCCCAAGTGCTGCCTGATTGGTCCAGATGAGAGTGGGCTCTCTGAAGCAGGTAGATGATGGCAAGAACATTATAATGAGCAAACCGTAATGGGTTGAAAGGTGATGACCTGCTTATTGAGGTGAGTCAATAAGAGTCTGCAGGGATTTCATGATGTGAGATGTTAAGACATCTGATTTGTAGTCATCTTGTTCAGATGCTTGGGATTTATTAGTTACTGGAACAAGACAGGATGTTTTCCACGGCACAGGAACTAGTTTCTGACTCAGGCTGGTGCTGAAGAATTTGCCATTGTTGTTCAGAACAGGTTTTCAGAACCCTGGACGTGAAACCATATGGATCTGCAGTCTTTATCTGGTTCAGTTTCTCTAACAGTTTCTTCACGACTGTAGGAGACTGAGGTGGAGGCAGAGGACATCTAAGAAGTCAGATAAGATAGAGGTGTAGGCAGGAGACGTCCCGGAAGACAGACAGGCTAGATGTGTAGGAAGTCTCAGGAAACAGATGGGCTAGAGGTGGAGGCAGAGGATGTCTCAGGAGACAGACGGTCTATAGATGGAGGGAGAGGATGTCTCCTGAGACAGACGGGCTAAAAGTGGAGGCAGAGGATGTCTCAGGAGATAGAAGAGTTAAAGGTGGACGCAGAGAACGTCTCAGTAGACAGACGAGCTAGAGGTGGAGGCAGAAGACATCTCAGTAGACAGAAGAGCTAGAGGTAGAGGCAGAGGATGTCTCAGGAGATAAAAGAGTTAAAGGTGGAGGCAGAGAACGTCTTAGAAGACAGACAAGTGAGAGGTGGAGGTAGAAGACATCTCAGTAGACAGATGAGCTAGTGGTGGAGGCAGAGGACATCTCAGGAGACAGATGAGCTAGTGGTGGAGGCAGAGGACGTCTCAGGAGGCAGATGGACTAGAGGTAGAGGTAGATGACGTCTCAGAAGACAGACAGGCTAGAGATGGAGGCAGAGGACATCTCAGGAGATAGACGGGTTAAAGGTGGAGGCAGAGGACGTCTCAGGAGGCAGATGGACTAGAGGTAGAGGTAGATGACGTCTCAGAAGACAGACAGGCTAGAGATGGAGGCAGAGGACATCTCAGGAGATAGATGGGTTAAAGGTGGAGGCAGAGGACATCTCAGGAGACTGATGAGCTAGAAGTGAAGGATGAGGTATAAACCAGTGGTTTTCAAAGTGGGGGTCATGATCCCCAAGGGTTAACAAGATAATATCAGGGGGGTTGTCAGATCATTTTAAAAAATATATAGCCTAAATTTTTCCAATGCATTTGGTATTTTTATCAGGGCTGTAAAATTAACCATTCATGAAGCGATAACTCTTTGAAATTAGCACCTTAATTTTTAACACATTAACTCATAAACAACTAACTTCATGCATGTGGTACATTCATAATCTGAATCTGACATTATCTCCATGACACAAGCTGATTCTGGGCATGAAAGGTGCCATGTCACAGAGGTGAGCTGCTCAAAAACCACTTTATCCTCTTTATTTATGAAGATTCTGACAGTTTTCCCGTCTTACATTTAGAGGATGCTGCAAGATGACCTATCTCATGTATCACACAATTAATTCCAAATATGTTGTGTGTGTGGGGGTTGTGAACACCAATGCGTCTTATCTTGGGGGTAGTGGCTCAAAAACTAAAAAAAACAAAACAAAAAAAAAAAAAAACATGGACATAAACTCCTACCACATTAACACAGTGAACTCTCTTGTTAAATAATATGGAGTAACCTGTACAGGAAAACTTCATAAAGAAAAAGATTTAGTTATCTATGAAAATAATGGCCCGCAGCCTGAATAAAGCATTCTTCTGATCTTAGCTGTTAATGTAAAGTCAGTTACAGAGATTAGAAGCAGAACTTTAACCCCCTGAAGAGCTGAATGAAACAGCAGTCCCTGGTACCTGACACCAGATTTTATTTCGCGCCTCACTGCTAAGAGCTCCTGAGTTCCTGAGCAGTTATCTGCCATAATTGCTGCAACAATTTGAAAAAACTCACCAGATCCAACTTATCAGATTTGAGCCGTATGTAGGGGTCCAGGGTTATCTTTGGTTTCCCCCCTGTTGGGGACCTCTGGCTGGTTGAACCTAGACAAAGACAAAAGAAAGATGACAAGACGACAAAACTGAGGGAAGAAATATTTCTGCAAAAAAGAAACAGGAAGGGTTATAAAAATTTCTGTGCAGAAAAATCTGAGCAGAAAATACAGGAGCTCTTGACGGAATGAGGAGAGAGCAGATGAGGCCACAATGAGAGGACAACTATCATTGGATTATCGGTAAAATCAGAGAGGATAGACTGATTCATGTTGGATTGGAGTGGAAGTGCCTGGCTGTAGTGATTAGGTGTGTGTGGTAGGGAATAAAAAGCAGATGATTAAAGAGAGGGTAGTGGAAGAAAGATGGATGATTATATGAAATAGCATGAAAGAGGAGGGCAGAGAGCTCATGCCTATTATTAATATGATGAATTTGTTTGTCCCAGATTTATATGGCTGCACACTGCTGTGATGGTGACATCTGTGTCTGCACGCCCCCCTCCCGCCGCTATGCTATCACCAACTATCATTAAAGATACAGTAAGCATGCAAGTAAGAGGATGAGAGACACCGAAGACAATTTGAAAACTTGAGTGAATAATTAGAGAAACAGAAAAGATCTGTGGTCAGTGAATATAATCTTACAGTCTGGAGCATCAGCGTTTACCTGAACGTCTGTTTAGAAAGTTTAGTGGAAATACTGTAAGTTATCAGTTCCCATGGGAAAAGTATATCTTTGCTGTTTAATCATGTATATATACAGCAAGCATGCAATATGCTGGGGGCCCTGACCACATAACGCCTGGAAAGTCAAAACTAACATTTTAAAGTAAATATGAAATGTGACTGGAAATAAACCAGGGGTGACCTGGGCTGTTCTGGGCTGTTCTGGGTGGACCTGTCAGTAGTCTGGAGGCAGAGTTCTGCACTAACTGAAGTCAGATGAGTTGCCTTAGTGAAACACGTGAAAACTGAATTATAGCAATCAATTCGAGATAAAAATATGAATGATCATTTCAGGATCTGATTCTGACATCATTCTCCAAACTTTAGTCAGCTGTTACGACCTTCCAAAGACAGCTAAATCACACACAACCCTGAGGTTTCTGAGGCTGGTTTTAACAGATGAGCCCAGAGCACCAAGATGGTTTTTGATCAGGGGTTCTTTTTATCAGGAGCAATGATCAGAGTTTCTGTTTTGCTTGAATTTATCTGAAAGTAATTTGAAGAGAGACAGATTTTTACATAAGATATACATCCCAGGAGTCACTGAAGGAACATTACAGCTGAATATTATCAGTGTAAAAGTGACAGGACACATTTTTAAAACCACAAATCAGCTGACCAAGAGACATCAGGTACAACAAAAACACGACAGGACCAAGAACAGAACCCTGGGGAACCCCACAAAACAGGCTGGACACATCAGGCATTAGGTTGTTCATAAAAACATTACAAGTGCTTCCTTTTATATATGAGGAAAACCACTGGAGGACAGATCCAGACCCATCTCTGATTTAAGTCAATTCATCAGTATACTGTGGTCTATACCAAAAGCAGACGGTAAGTTCAGTAAAACCAGAACTGCGCAGCGACCCAAGTCTGCAGCCACCATCGCATCTCTGGAGACTTTCCCTAGAGCAGAATCAGTGGAGCATTCCCCCAAAACCTGGTTGAAGATGATCATAAAAATCATCCTGCTCCATAAAGGCCATCAGCTGGCCTGCCCCTAACTTTCCCAATTTTGAAAACAAATGGAAGTTTTGATATGGGCCTGTAGCTTTTAGGCTCTGAGGGCTTTTTGAGGATGACTCAGACTAATGCTGGGCTTACATCAGAAGACTGGAAAATATTTAGAAAAGACTATCAGCTCACACCTGCTCACATCTAATGACGAGTGTTTAGAGTCTTATGGGTCAGAATGAGATTTTACAAAGACTGAATCTTGTGGGGTCACTATTTACAAAACTACAACGGATTTCTTTTAGCATTTTTGTGATATGTTGGATATCAAACAGGGCTGATCTTCCCCACCATCTACTCCTCTTTCTGGACGGTCCAACACCGGTTCTGCTTCATCAGTTTTTATTTATTTATATCTATTTATTTATTTTTAGCATTATTATTATTAATAATTTTTTATTTAATTTATTTGTTCGTTCATTTTAGTTGTATTTGTGACTGTCAGGATTCCTGTTTCTGCTTTTGTCAGAGCTCATCTATTGGTTGTTGATCGTGATTTGCGATAATATCAAATACATTTGATACTGTTGCAGACCCAAGACTAAGGAAGGCTGACATGAAAAAGCACAGATTATCACGTTAAATCTAACGATAGAGATAACGGGGCCACTGCGACTCTTGTAAGACTCTTAGATTTACTAAAGACTTTCAGCGTTTAGTCTGACTGTGAAAATCGTTTGTTGTAAACCCTGTTTAGAGACAACAGAATGTTGGTGTCCTCATGCGTACCTTACGTTAGCATGGTTGTTAGCTGATCCAGCCACCAGAGGGCAGTGCAGAGCAGGTTCTGTTCTTGGACTAATACGTTTCTATACACAGTAACTGCTCGCGTTGAAGCAAAGCAGAAAGTCCTACACTACATGGTAAATGGTCTGTATTTATATAGCACTTTTACCCAAAACACTTTACAATATACATCACATCCATCCATTCACACACTGAGGCTGCAGCTTTTCTTCCTTCTTTGATCTTTGGGATAATTCACAGAAAACATGGGAAACCAATGCAGTCAGTATCCCTGTGCTCACTTACCCTCCAAATGCTGACATCTGTCACAGCTAGCAACTGGCTCAACCAATAAGAGGCTGGCAGAGGAATGAAGTGGTCACAGCACCTAGGATATAACCTTGGCTGTGGTAATCCTGGTCAATAGGATTTGGACCAGCTGTAAGGTGGCTTCCAGCCAGAGGCCATGGGTGACCCGACAACAGGGTCTGGCTCAGATCTTCCCATTATTTTTAGTTATAAAGCACATTTTCTTCTACAGAAGCACACAGTTTAATGTTATTTTTAGCCATTGTTGTTGTATGTATCATTACAGCAGGAGGATTTCATGTACCCTTTATTCCCGCTGCTCCCAGCAGCTCACTCATTCCACCACCAGTAACTTCACTACTAGATAGTAAATAATCTACAAGATAGTAAATAATCTACTAGATAGTAAATAATCTACTAGATAGTAAATAATCTACTAGATAGTAAATAATGCCTGTTCTACAACAGGCTTAAGGGAAACTGCCCTTTTAGAACACATTTATTTAAAAACTTGACCTACTGTTTAATTTATAGAAAAATTATATTCTGATAGAAATATGAAGCAGTTGTGTCTTAAATCATTCATTTTACTGGACGGCTGTTTATAACTTTAACTAAATTAAGAGCAAAGAAGAGGAGGAAGAACACAATTAAAACCTCTTATTTTTCTCCCAGTAAGGACTTTTCTGAAGTCTAATTTGACCTAAATAAGTTTTTACTGTGCAGTAATCTGGGTACTTCCTGCTGTGCTCCATGGCTGAGGGTAGGAGGCTCACTAATATGCATCTGTGGCTCTTTTCAGGTCAGTAAACCATAAATCCTCCATGACAGAGGGTGCACGTCATATTTCTGGGTATGTAAACATAATCTGTGATTACAGACAGAGAGATTGTTCCACTGTTGAATCACTCTTAGAAATATTTTACATTAATTAAGCATGTAAAGAAGGAGGTAGATAGTGCTAGTTTCATCTGAACCTGTCTAACCTTGTGAATCAACCTTCAGGTTCCTTAATGCTTCTTTATTCTTCTTCCTTAAATAAACTGCCAAGATAATCAAAAAAAGAATTCAGTGCAACTATAATTCCAATCTTTTAACAATCTTCCCGTTCTTGTTTCTCTGACGTGTCCTGCAGCGGTTTCAATTAAATCCCGCCCTCTCCTAATCTGACATGGGGAGGAAATGTTCCCGTCGTCCTCAGACCAGCTGCTTATGCGTCTGATTTAAACTGGGAGTTTATTTCTGCAGGTTAGCAGCAGCTTTGTTAACTTGTGTTTAGTGATGGACTACAGGATGAAGTCTACAGATACATATTCCTTTAACATCTCCTGGTTTTATCCACATTTGCATGATCAAGTTTTAGACTACAGAGCATCTGAAATCAGTGTTTAATGGAAAACTCTCCAGCAGCTTCTCCCATGGCCGTGGGAAACCTTCTACCTCGCTTTCAGCTGAACATCAGACTGCTCTGCTCTGCTTGATGGTTTGTGACCTTCCCTCTTCCTGCAGGGGTCATTTCAAGTTTTCCAGGTTCAGATCTGGACATGATGCCTAAGATGTGGACCGTGCGGTCTG
Organism: Melanotaenia duboulayi; assembly: GCA_026261665.1. Classification (NCBI taxonomy): domain Eukaryota; kingdom Metazoa; phylum Chordata; class Actinopteri; order Atheriniformes; family Melanotaeniidae; genus Melanotaenia; species Melanotaenia duboulayi. Next base: position 54,594 of record CM047976.1, read on the forward strand.
GAGAATCACCCTGCTGGGGAACGCAATGTTTCCTAGGGTAGCCTTCTATGTGCTTCAGGGCTCTAACATGCAACCATCCAACATCCATCCTGCCATGTACTTCATCCCAGTCTCAGTTTAAAGTTCATTTGATGTCAACATTTGCAGCCGGTGATGAAGTGTTTCCCCTCAGATGGCAGAGTCGTCCCCATGAAGCAGAACCAGCTTGTCTCTGGTATGATACTAGATGGAAGCAGAAGCTGCAGTGGTCTCTTATTTCTTCCAGAACAGTGTCTATATCACCTGATGGCAACCACTCCCACATGACAAGGAAGTGAAAAAGTAAAAGAACTTCAGAAAAATGAATAGGAACTTTGTGTGTTTCATGGTAGCTTCAGGACAGAAGCCACCGTGTGTTTTTACTGATGTCAAAAGTGGCAAATGCAAGTTCTGTGGGTTTAACTAACAGAAACATAGGCGTGGAGCATCTGTAAATGCGAGGCGTACCTGAAACATGGATATCTGGAGGGCAGATGTCCGGGGAGGGTGAGGACACAGGAGCTGGCTCCTCTGCACAGATCTGGACAGAAAACCGGAGCTGACATCATTAAACTATCTACATCTTGTTTGCTTTACCAGACCTGATTTAATGCTAAATAAAAGCAAGAAGAACATGTTTTGTGACTAATAAACAGCTTTTCTTCATTTCAACCCTAAATTAAAGTGAGTAATGCTTTTGTTTGGACACCAAGAAGCAGAAGAATCTAGTCTTGCATTACAATGTCAAATGTTTCTCTAAACTTTCTTAATCTCTCTTCCATCCACTTGTCTCTCAGTAAACTGGTCCCGCAGCTGCTTCATCAGGATGGAGGCCGTGGAAGATGTGGAGCTGACCTCAGGTGATCTGATGTGGACCTTCAGACGTCCAGGGTTGTAGCTGTTGCCGGTGGCTCTCTGGACTCCGTTGTGAAGAGATGTACTGCTTGGAAAGAGCCCTTTACCCGGGATGAAGGCGATCTCCACTGAACCATCTTGGCTACAGACAAAGACATGACCGGAGGTTTCTAACGGGATCTAAGATACAACATGAATGCTGAGCTTGGTGAGGGTGTAATTACCTGAATTTGACCTTGTTCAGCATGCTCCTGGCCTCCTCGTGAGTCACACCTATCAAGGACTCCTTGTTGATGGCAATGAGTTGGTCTCCAGGCCTCAGGCGTCCATCCTGCACAGACACAGTCTGACAGTCATTACAGACAGACAGACAGACAGACAGACAGACAGACAGACAGACAGGCCCGTTGCTGGGATGTTTGTCCTGAGCTGGATAAAAGGCAAGGCAGTTTATTTGTACAGCACATTTCATGTACAGGACAATTCAAAGTGCTTTAAATAAAACAAAAACATTACAGACATTTAAAAATAGTGAAAGGCATCAACACATAATCACAATAAAATAATAAATTACATTAAAATAATTAAAAGGAAGATAAGTTAAAAAAGTTAACATGCACATTTCATGCAT
>CM047976.1:70631-80962 GCA_026261665.1 Melanotaenia duboulayi
GATGTACCGACCAGGTGGAATTCGACACTGGCAATGGTCCTCTGTCTGCTACGCAACAGAGGCTGTCCAGGCGACGTTAAACAACAATCACAGGTTAGTCATGCCAACCGAAGCTGAGTGGGGGAAACTGCAGAGGCTGGAGGTCCTGCTTGAACCATGCAGGTAAGCCCAAATAAACACCTGTCCATTTTAATTATGTAAACAACGATCAAATCTGTAATACAAACATGACTGAACATTAGGTAGTTACTTTTAAGGACAATTAAATTGGAAATCAGTTACACTTTAAATACCCAGCTAAGTTTATTTTGCAGAATTCTCCAGTGATGCAGGTATGTGACTGAGCTGCTGGGCTGTGAGGCCTACGTGTCTTGCTCTGTAAGTGCTGCCTGCTTTTCACCATCTGGACTGTGTCATGGACATCACTGATGATGGTCCAGCCTATGTGGTAAAGTTCAAGAATGCCTTCCAGAGGGAACTGGCAGTACGGTGAACTGCAAACCAGGTGGCCACAGCACTGGATCCACGTTTTAAGGATTTGAAATGTCTTCCAAGAGAAAAGAGGGAACAGGTAAAGACCATAAGGATCAGCTGGACTAATGAGTCCAATTTATCAAATCAAACATTATTTACACAGCACTTTTCACACATGAGAAATGCAACACAAAATGCTTCACAAAATAAATATGAAAAAAAAAAAATAATAAATACATAAAACAGCCTGCTGCACTGCAGGCTTTACTCAGCAATTTTTAGCTGAGATTAAAAAGAGATTAATTAGATTAATTATTAAAGATCATAATTAATTAATCTCTCATTTTTTTAATCTGGTGACAGCAGTAATTAAGATGACTCTTTATATTTTATGGTGGCCCTTTAATAGGAAGGTGTGGACTGAAAATATTGTGACTAACTTTCAGTTGTGGTTTGAACGCTCTGACTCCCAGTATATTCTTCAGATCGCAAACAAAACAAGCTTCAGAAATATGCATTTAAAATATTTAAAGGTAACTTCTGACCATGGTTTTCATATCACTGATCCACTTGTTATTCTAGAAAGAAAACTAACATGCCACATTTTACCATGTTTATTACCAAAATATTGCCTTTATTTCAAATTAGCATGTCAAATTACTCATTAAACCCCTTATTGATGTATTTTATTGAAAGTAACACACCAGAGAATATTCTACTGGACACATGAGATATGTTCTACCAGTCCGGAGGCGCTCCTAGCCTCAAATATTCCCTATGATACTCTAGCACTCTTATATTTTGTATTCTAATTATGTAAAGACTTTTTTCTTTTTCTCAGAAATACAAAGCAATTATTTTTAGTGGAAAAACTTCCCTCAAGCATATACTGTAAACACAAGCGCTACTGTCCACCCCTCCTCATTTTCCTCCCTTTTCTTCCTCGCCTGCATGTGACTGAGAGTGGGTGGAAAGGCGAGAACGATGGGATTAACAAGAGGGAAGCAAGGGAAGAGGAAGAAATGCAGTAATATGGCTAAAATACAGGGGTGCATGTTACTGAGCTTCTCGCCGGTAAGATCAGCGTCATTATCTTCGGTTTCATTTTTACTTTAATGTGTTGAAAAGATAATAAGAAGCAGAATCTGTTATATGCATTTTAGAAGAAATCTTTTTTAGTGTATACAAATCATACTGAAATTAGTCACCTGCAGTGGGTGATCATTTTTTCGGCTCCTGGGGAGCAGTTGGGGGTTAAGGACCTTGCTCAGGGGCCCACAGTGGTTCACCTTTGTTTCCAGCCCAGGAACTTGAAACCAGGTTCTGCAGACCCAAGCCCACTAGGTTACTACTTCCCATTTAAGAGTGTTGTGTTATTGAGATGGGAAGGGAGAAGAAGACATGGTGCATTATCCTGCTGGAAGTAGCATCAGAAGATGCTCCACTGTGGTCATAAAGGGATGGACATGGTCAGCAACAATACTCAGGTAGGCTGTGCTGGTTAAACCAGGACACGCTGGTACTAAGGGGACCAAAGTGGACCAAGAAAATCTCCATTCTACCTGCCCAGAGAACTGCAGTACATCATTTTCATACCCCCCAGCTAACAAGGACACTGCACTCAGACAGCCACACAACATGACCAGCAGAAATAAGAACTCATACCCAGATGCTGCTTTTGTTATTCTGGGAGACTTGAACCATTGTGATCTATGAAAAAACATCCCCAAATTCCACAAATTTGGGGATGTTTCCCCACCAGCGAAACAACTTTCTGGTTAAATGCTACAGCAACATATGAAACACATATAACGCTGTTTCCAAGTCACATTTTGGGAAATGTGACCACCTTGCTATCCTGCTGCAGCCCACGTACACCAAAAGGCTTGAAGCAGACCCAGTCCCAGTCAGGACTGTGATGATGTGGACTTGTAACACACTGGGAGGACTGCAGGGCTACTTGGAGGCCACAGGCATGAATATCTTCAAGACAAACAGTAAAGACAAACAAATCATTCCTGAAACACGGACACTGCAGCAGCTACATTGACTGGTGCGTTTCCATCTGCATTCCTTTCCCCCATCAAAAGCCTTGGTTTATTGCAGATGTACGCAGCAAAAACAGGACGTGGTGCGCAGCTTTCTAGTCAGGAGAAAGCATGGAGTATAAACATGCCCGGTACAAGCACCAGGAATCCATCAGAGCTGCCAAGAGGACTGGAACCCAGAGACTTGAGAGCTGCTACAGGGACCGTGGTCCAAGATATTGTCCTGCTGGACAGCGGTAACTGCTTCTCTGCCAGATTCTAGTACAACAGAGACGGGTCCTCTGAGCTCTGAGACAGGTGAACTACCACAAGGCTGTGGGACCAGACCATGCATTACCAGGAGTCCTGAAGGCTAGCTGGCGGAGTCATTAACAGACACCTCCAACATCTCCCTCCCACAGGAAACTACCCCCACCTAAAGGTAGTTTCCTGGTGCTCTGCGATAGCACCGGTCCCCAAGAAAACAAACATGACAATGAAGGAACTCTCAACTGCTGCCATCAAGTGTCTGGAAAAGCTGGTCTAACCCACATCTACTCTATGGTTCATGTAAGAGTGGGCCTCTGTCAGTTTACCTACCGCTCCTACAGATCAGGGGACGACGCAGTGGCACTTCCCTCCACCTTCCAACACCTGGACCATAAGACTATGCACGGCTACTGTTCCTGGATTACAGCGGTGCCTTCAGTACTATCAGGCCACTGAAGCCGACTGCTAAACTGTCTGGCCTGGAAGTACCAACACCCACCCTTAACTGGATCCTGCACTTCCTCATGGACAAACCGCAGGTGGTGAGGATGGGAAAGAAGGTCTCTGCAGAGCTGCCTCAGCGGAAGGGACGAGTCTGCATACAGGGACCTGGTTCACAGAACCACTGTCTATGGAGAGGACAATAACCTTGTTCTTAATATAGATAAAACTAAAGAACTCATTGTGAATTATAGAAGAAGACACCCCCACTGCAGCCACTCACAATCAACAGGACGGTGGTGGAGCAGACTTGCAGCCTAAGTTTCTCGGCCTTCCCCTCACAGAGAGCCTCAGCTGGGCAAAACCCACTGTTGCCAGTGAAAGGAGCTCTGCAGGGGTTACTGGGCTTAAACGTCAGCCCCTCATCCCGGCCAACAGAGGACTTGCTGAAAGCATCCTCACCAGAGGTATAACTTGGTATAGCTTGGTATGAGAACACCACCTGGGATGAGAAGAAGCTCCAGCGGGTCGTCAGAACTGCAGAGGGTCTGAGGCTCTGACCTCCCCTTTATGGACACCATCTTCAAGCAGCGCAGCAGGAAATAAGCACAAAGCTTTCTTAAGGACAATTTATGCAATAAGCTACACAACCTCAAAGCCACCATGTGCAACATCTGTGTAACCGTTTCCGACCAAATCCGAATATTTGAAAAAATAGTTAGGTAGTCACTTCTGACCCGGATCCAGGATAATCTGGACCCACTGCAGTTTGCTTACAGGTCCGGCAGAGGTGCTGAGGATGCAGCAGGCACCCTGCTGAATTTAGTTTTAACCCAGCTTGAGGGAGCAGGTCCTTCACTTGTCTTTTATTCTTTGATTAGCTGCATTCACCCGCACGTTTTAGCAGAGAGATTGAGGGACTCCATGTAGCATGGTCTTGTAGCCTGGCTGGTGGACTTTTTACTAGAGGGGCCACAATCTCGTGTGAGCGTTAATGTTGTTCTGTCAGAGACCCTCACATCTTCCACTGGACCCCCCAGGGCTGCTTCACCTTTATTATTCCTTTTACATACAAACGAGTGACACAGCCAGCCTGGAGGTCGGAACGTGGTTAAATTCATGGAGGATTCCGTTATGGTGTTGTTGCTGAGCAGTGAGGACCCTGATAACGGACCTGCAGGGAAGGAATTCACCAACTGGTGCAGGTCGTCCTTCTTAAATATTAACATAAACAAAAGAAATGTGCATTGACTTTCGGAAAAATCCTCCAAAGATCCCTCCTGTCAGGATTGAAACCAAGCAGTAGAACTGGTTTATAAAAACCTGGGCTCCACCTGATGACAGGCTGACCTTCATGTGGACGCTGTGTAGAGGAAGCTCACCAGCGTATGTATTTTATTCAGAAGCTTCGTAGTTTTAATGCTGACAGGTCTTTTATGCAAATGTTTTACTCTTGTTTTATTGCATCCCTTTTAACTTCCTCTTCAGTCTTTCTCTTAAAAACAAGAACAGACTGCAGGGGATTGTAGGACTGTGGGGAATTTGCAGGGATCCCTCTGAATGTCCTCCCAGCCCTGTAACAAGTACAAGATTTGAAAATACCATCCAGTCACATACATCATATATAAAACAAAGAAATCAAAGCAAGATAAATAAAAAAGAGGCGGTAAGAGGACGGCGGCTGCATAAAACAGACGACAGCAGCAGTGTTGCTAAGACTTTTCTGTAAATGCTCTCGTAAACCTGGACAGTCATGGGTTTCTGGGCTTGTTTTCCTGACTAGTTCCTTATTCGGGCTGGGCCCACACTGGTTATGAAGCGCCCCTGATTCTCTGACAGCTGTCCACAATAAAGCAACAACCCATGGATGTGGAACGGGAAACATGAATGCAACAGTCCTTTTTCCATGAAGTAGCGTCAACACCCCTAGTTATCCTAATATATATATGTCAGAGAACTCAGAACCAGGCTGGCTGGTCATCCATCGCCCATGCGGGAGACCCGGGTTCCCACAGGGGACGAATGAACACCCTCCAATTGGGTCCTTGGACAAGACCCTAAACCGCTGCTGCCAAACCACCTTCAGATGGAAGTCGCTTTGGAGGAAAGCATCTGCTAAATGACTAGAATAGAAAAAATTTCATTTGAATGAAAAAAAAATTAAAAAACATCTTTTATCGACATTAATGTTCACAGTAGTAGACACAGATCCGGTAAACTAACCCTAACCCTTTACCCAGTGCTCATCCTGCTGATCCTTTACCTTTCCATCACAGATTAACCTGTCAGATCTTTCAGTGAAATTTATAATCACTTTAAATAAAATCATTTTCAGGCTTCAATTTTGTTTAGGTGATATGTCCTCTTCATCAGCTCCTCTTCTACCTTCTGTTACCACTCATATCTAACCAGCCAATCACACGGTAGCCTACAGTCATGTAGACACAGTGATGATGTGATGACATGAGTAAAGTGTGGAAGCAAACCAAACCAAACATTTCTCAGCATTCACCACCCAAGTAGAACCAACCAAGAAGACTAAGCCAAGAAGATGATTATCGACTTGCAGAGGCCACGACTGGAGCTTGCTCCCTTCAGCATCACAGAGGAGAGCATCAAAGTCTCACAGGACCTGAGCTGGAACAGGAACACATCTGCAATAGTCCAACAATCAGAGCAGAGATTTCCTGAGGAAGCTGGAACAAGACTCTCTCCCCACCAGCATCCTCGGGACTCTCTACTGCATCTCAGCATGGTCCTCCAACTGCAGTATGTCTGACAGAAAGGCCCTGCAGAGGCTGGTCAGGGGAGCTGAGACGGTCCTCGGACTTTCCTCCCGGCTGTTCAAGGAGCAGGTCCCTGGCCATGGTCAGACTGCTCCCATCCTCTCCATGAACTCTGAGCTGCTGCCATCAGGAGGCAGAACGAGCAGACTGGTCAACAGCTTCATTCCACCCGCTGTGACCACACCGATCCAGACACGCTCACACAGCTTCATCTGGTTTTACTATTTTATTCTGAATGTCAGTATTTCTAGTTTTTAGTCTGAGTATTTATTATAAACCAGCTCACTTTATTTGTGACCTTTGAGCAGAGGCTGCTGCTGCAGACGCTTCATTCTACCAGCCCGGTAAAGTCTGCCTTCTACAAAATATGTACGTGTGTGTGGAGGAGGAGAGGGGTGGTTAATGCATCAGTGTGGATGTTTTCACTTAATTGTTTTATGTTTGGTTTACATAAGTGGATCCTGGAGATGCATCCTGTCATCCTGTCTGCACTACTGTGTGTACAGCAAAATGACAATAAAGCCTGATTTGATTTGAGTGTCTGCAGGAACACGACAGGAACATGGTGGAGGGTCTGAGAGGGGACACCTGCTCTGGATATAAGCTGAGCTGGAACTTCTACCTGCCATTAAACTGTTTCTGTGTCTACATACATGTATCTAACCACTGTGGAGGTGACTTGCTGTTCAAAGCAGTCAGAGGAACAGAATGGGCAGCCTTTGACCTGAGCATGACTCAGCAGTATTGAACACTAATCTGAGGCCAAAGCTGCAAAGGTTTGTATTTGTACTTGTGCTTTCCCCTCTCTTTTTCCCTGTCTCTCCCTGTCTTGTAGGGAGCTTCAGCTCTCTACAATTCACATCCGTCTCCATCATGTTTCTCTGGTTTGTCTCATGGCCATTCAGCCAGGGCTCATGGGATGCAGCTGGCATAGCGAGCAGAATGTATCAGGTTGCTCTAGTAACAGTCTGCCAAGCTGGAGAGAGTTTGTTTGCTACCAGTACCTGTTTGCTGAGACCCTGGTCTAACGGAAGCATTCCCATCCATTCATCTTTCCTTTAAACCAGCGCTCTCCCTCAGCATGTCAGGCTGAGTTGCTTACCCTGTGACAGTCTCCTCCAGACAGCACCTCTTGGATAAAGACTGCAGGCCCATCGGGCCTGTTGGAGCCTCCTCCGATGGTGATTCCCAAACTACTGGATCGCGCTACAGTTATGAGTTGAATCACTCCTTCGCCCGGGTGGCTGAAGACACAAACAGAAAAAGTCAGCAAAGTTTTTTAAATATTGAAAAATGTCCAGCAGCTCATACGTTCCATATCGATCCCACAAAGCGGCATGGTCTGTGTCCTGTTCTGGCTGACTGGGTTATTCTGACTGTGAAGGAACTGCAGTCTCAGTATTCCAGCACTCAGTGAGCGCTAACCTGAATATGTTTCTTTCTAACACAGAAAACACACATTTATGGTGTCTCAGAAGTCCTTATCTTGTGTCATGAATGCTCCTCCTGGATAATCAGAGCGAGTCTGTGCTGCTACAGACAGGCTTGCTCTGCTAGCACCGGATCTGCAGAGAAATGTAAACTAAGACTCATGGACATAACTTGGACTTGTAACTTGGTGTTTCGTGGCTTCATTTCTTTGAAACTAGAACTAGAAGACTTTGGTTTGTACTACTTTATGAGTAAATTCAGTGTAACCCTAGAATAGTAAATGGTAAATTCACCTCTGCGAGTGAAATGGTGACGGTGCCTCCTCTGAGATGAGAAACTGAATGAAAGGTGCCCCTGGTTGGCTTTTGGTAAGAAGTAGCAATTTTTAGTCTGTTTTACTTCTTTAAAAGTCATTCAGGTGAAATAAATAATTTTTTTTCTTGTTACCTGATTTATTTACAGTTTTCCACCTGTTTTAGGAGAGAGTCCTGTCTCCGTGTCTGAATACTTTTGTTCTTAAAAGAAAAACTAAACACCAGATGCTGTGAATGGTGATTTTAGACCAAGGGTGCTTTCAGGGTAATCAGATTTCCCCCTCATGCTCATGCAGGGGCCTCCCGCTGATGGGAACTCCCTAACACTGTCGATGTGGGCACACTGGAGTTTTTGAAGAGGCCTTCTGACACACTCAATTTATATAATGAAGATTTGGAAAAAAAATGTGACATGACCATACCAGCCTCCTGCTCTGCACAGATCAAATGAGCTAGAAATGAACATAGTAGACAGTGGTTTAGTCCTGCCAGCTTAAATCTACCAAACATTAAGAGCTGAATCATGAATGAAGCATCAGGTTCTGGTGTGCACGCTAAACTCAGTGCTGATCTGAGCTTCATGGCTGCCAGGAGAAGAAACAACGACTGGAAAGAGCTTATTGGCAGACGTTGTGGAAGGTGTGGTCGATGCCAGATGAACGCTTACCTGAGCGAACGCATCATGGGCCCGCCGTTGTTGTACATGTTCTGAGAGCTTGCAGGGCTTAGCAACAACGGACTCTGGGATCGAGACGAGGAACCGGATGATGTGCTGTCCAGGTAGCGACCTCCTTTAGGTTGAGGAGAAAAACACATCATACTTTCTACCTACGTGGTGCTGCTGAAAGACTGCTGCAGATTTATTTGGATGAAGGGACACATGTCATTTCTGACATACTGAACATCAGCTCTTTGCTGCAGCTCTGCCACGCCACGCCACCCAGCCCAGCATTTCTTAAGCCTGAGCGACTCTAAGCTCAAAATAAAACCCAATATGCTGACCCACCAACTGCAGAGCCAGCAGAAATACCCCCAGCTCCATTCCCTTTAATCCACTGCTCTGGGTAGACATCTGCTTCTTTCCTGTTCTCACAGTCCAGGTAAATCTGAGGGTAGGCTGAACAGTACATGCTGCATTTCAGCTGTAAACTGGATCTAAAACAATAAGAAACTGCTTTTATTGAGTAACTCTTTATTTATTGGTGTTAATGCATACAGACATTATACTACTGAGCAACGTTATAGTGCTTCAAATCAGACACACTGGCATCAAATCTCTCCAAATACATGTGTAACATGACACCAAGATCCTGCAGTCTGCAGTGCTGCTGGTACCGCTCAGGGCGACCATGAACATACGCCATCACAGCTGATTGCCTTCACACCTCCACACCAACCACTCCACCGTTTAATGTGTGTTTGAACTGCTTCCATCGCAGCAGATGTTTGTAGCCGTGTGAAGGACAACCGCACTTGTCCAAAGTCGTTTTTTTAAAGCCGACTTCTATCCAGCCTGAAGGCTGCTCCACTAACAGGAGGCTGCTCTGCGGCATGACCACAGTCTAACCAGGGGAGGAGTTTCTGCATGGCTATGCAGGGATCAGCCTACCTTGCTGGATGGGAGAGTTGCGTGTTGATCCCGTGCTGCCGTTGGATCCATATTTTTCCAGCAGATCAGCAAATTCTCTCCTATGCAAAAGAAAAAAGAGGGAAATGTGACGAGGAATGGGTGGGGAAGGGAGAGGAACTTTTAATAGGAATCTTCACATGTGCTTTGCCACTTGTATCTTCTCTTTTCTGTTGTTTGATCTTCGTTCTGTTTATTCTGTATTTTCTGGATCATCGTCACCCCAAGCCCTGCCCCCCATGCAGTAAACGAGCTAGCTGCTGGAATGTTGTCTTCTTATCACACATTGTCTCCCCCCGTGGATGATGATGTGATTCTTTACTTCTAACAGATTATAATAAACAATCCCATTGGCTGGATGGAAAGACGACGCCCTCCCGCTGACACATGATGAAGCAGGGTTAGGGTTAACGCCAGTCACAAGCTGAGAAGCAGCACGCTGCCTCATCCCGCTCCTCCAATCAGGATGCTTCTGCAGCTGCTTCTGATGCGAGCCAATCCCATCTTTTTGCCTGGCCAGGCTGGAGAAACCAAACGTCTAATCTGAAAATGAGACTGATTGGTTCTAGAGGAGGAAATGTGGTGGATCTTTGATGAAGCACACAGTCAACCAGCAGCTCTAGATAACACAGCAGCCACTTTAGAAAGAGCTCCAGTCCCAGGCTGTTACGGGGTTCATCAGGATCCGAACGTAAGTCCTGTATTTCCAAGTCGCACATAAGACGGCTCTTTCTCATGGATTCCAGACTCATCTGGCATGTTGGCCAGAGAGGATGGAGGGTCATGCAGCACGGTTAGAAAACATCTCAGGTATTCAAGCTGCAGAAGCATGGAAACACCCACCTCCCCTGAATTTTAGAAATGGGATTACACATGTATACATGACGGACAGAACCTGACTGGTGGACAGAACATCTTGATCCACTTTGAAAAGGGATTCAACAACATTTAACTTCAGTTC
>CM047976.1:661896-673710 GCA_026261665.1 Melanotaenia duboulayi
GCTGGTTAGAGTTGATTGATTGGCTCTTACGCCTAGTACACACATAAGGATTTTTTAATCTTATGAGATTTTTTATCTGGTCAAGACATCACACGAGAAGATAAAATCAGTTTTAATCGTACTGTGTGGTGGCTCTGAAAATATAATCACAGAACAACACACGATGATGCTGTCCGCAACTCGTCTACAATCTAGTCCTCCGAGCTGGACAAATGTCAACATAGTGCCAACCAGAAAACACCACCCAGCATGGAAGAGGACATACGGGACGAGGGAATGATGGTGGTTTTGGGACTATTGTTAACAGAAAAAACCAGAAGTGAAAAATGAACAGACTGGAGACGGTGTGAACACAGACTTTTTTACTTCCTGGTTCCCCAGCCAGCTCGCTCTCTGATTGGCTACATTCCGTACCACGTCACCATCCACGCAGTCACAATGAATGAGTCATTGTCGTTCCTCAGAAATCGGCTCTGAAATATTGAACATGTTCAATGTTCCCAACTGTCGGCTACGACCCGTTTCGGAGCGTAATATCGGGACAAATCGTAACCTCAGACCACGTGATGATTGGACAGGAAATCTCGCGATGATCGGGCGTTTGCTGTCCGAGGTCGGGACCAGAAACTGGTATGTTTGCCAGGCCTAAATGAGCGCTTCTCAGGCTTTAGAGGCTACAACACCGGTCCTTTTCACACTATTCTACTTTTCTGAGATTTAGATTTTTATATAAACTTTAAACCATAATCATCACAATTACGACAAATACTTGAAATATCTCAGTTTGTATATAATGAGTCCATTTAATGTATTAGTTTCCCTTTTTAGGTTGAACCACTGAAATAAATTAGGTTTTGTGAGATTTTCTAATTGTTTTAGTTCCACCTGTAAATGACAGCAAATAATCCAAAAGTTAACAGATTTCTTCATGGAAACATCTGGACTGCTCTCACCAGGAGTTTAGCTGCTCTTCCACCTTCTTTTAGATCTTCCAGACGTCACAGCAAATTCCTGGGGGTGCATGCTGAGTGGGGGGTCAGGTCATGTGACTTCATGTCAGCGTTCAGAATTATATCAACACATTAACTTGACAGTCCAAAGTGGAGGACATGGACAGAGGACATGGACAGAGGACATGGACAGAGAGGGTTGAGCTGATGTTTGTCGTATTGTGTTTTAAGATATTTCTTTTTAAAGATAATTTTATATATACTTGTTTAAAAATGATTCATTCCATTTCTACGACACTGCTAACCAGGAAGTGAGTGTGTGTGTGTGTGTGCTCTCCTAATAGGGACTTAAAACCGGGAGCATCACCATCATGTTTCCCTCCTGAAGCCAGAGATCTGCAGGTAATCATGTAAAGGTGTGAACACCGATAGACTGGCGTTAGAGAGGAGAACGGTGGTTCCCTCCATCTGATGCTGGTTCAGACGGTTTTACTGGACCACCTGTCAGTGAAAGACCAGGACGCACCAGGCTGAAAAGACCTCCATCATGAGTCAGACCCCTGAAACTGGTCCAGTGCTGCTGGGAACCCACCGATGAAGCTCCAGACAGAAGATGGTGGCTAAATACGGGAAGAAGACGACCTGCTTTTTACTTTTTTCTCTACATTATTAAAACTTTGAGAGAAGAGAATCACGGAGTGGAGGTTCACACTGTGAAACAGAAACGGTCAGATTTGGGAAAAACTGATGATTTTTTTCTTTTACGCCAAGAAAGTCTGGAAACCAGCAGCTGATTTAAACCAGGTCTTCACATGAATACATCCGTACTCTTATAGAATCAGTGGTAAAAAGAAGAGAGGAGCTGGTTTCCCACATCAGAGGGAATGAAGCAGAACGGCTTCATCTGCCAAAAATTAGCCAAGAGGTTAAGATAACCTTTGACTTTTAGAAATCACACGCTGTGCTGTTGAAAGAAATAAATCTACTCGTGGACTGGCTCATGCAGGGATTTCCACAGCTGCTCTAGACCGCTCACTATGTTCAGTGTACAGCCTGCAATTAGAATTCAGCTGTAATGAAAACAGCTGAAGGGCTGATTTCTTGTTTGGGCTGGAAGTTTGTTTCCTTGTGCTTGGAGGGAACTGAAATGAAACTAACACGACAGAGTGTGTGACTATTTTTTAATGTGACTTAAAGCTACAACATGGAACAAAATCACAGATCAGTGAGAAAAATGTCATAAAATCTATTTCTATTAGTATCTAATGACTTCACTAAAAATAACATGTTTTTATTCTCTTTCACCGTGGCTCCACATACATGGCAGCTGCCTCCATTTTTCTACGGTGTCCCTGAATGGACATACAAGCTTTAAAAGCTTAATATTTTTCATTTTGTCTTATCTCGTGATATAAGATTTTTTTCTCCTATTCATGAAGCAAAAAAACTTAAAGCTTTAAAACTGCAATAGAAGGAGCTAGCGCTCCATCAGTAGCGCCTTAAAAGAACCATAGAAGAAGACAGTACACCTGCAGTTACCTGCAGTTACATCATCCTGGATCCACTCACACATGAAAATATCTTTATGTCTAGAAGAAGTTTGACAGCTGACGGCCACCGTACATTCACAGCTTTGTTTGCCTTTCTTTACCACTAGGTGGCAGTAGTTCATGTAATGCAGTGTTTCCCAGTCCAGGTCCTCGGGACCCACCGCCCTGCCTGTCTTGGATGTGTTCCTACTCCAACACACCTGATTCAAATGAATGAACTTCCTCATCCAGTTCTGTAGCCTGTTAACTGTTAATTCAGTAGGGTTACATCTAAAACATGCAGGGCAGGGGTCCCAAGGACCTGGAGTGGGAAACACTGATGTAATGGGACATCTTTGTCCCAAAAAAGGTGGACAACAGTGAGTAATGAAACTGGCTTTGAAGGGCTGAAATTCTTTAAGTTCTCTTAAAGTTTGGTAGTTTTGATCAGGACTGAAGTTGTTAGAGAAATTTGTGTAGAAAAACAGAAAAATATATTATTCTGTAAAGTTTATAGCATTTATTTTATGTATGTGTTTTGGCTAGCAGTATATTTAATAGTATGGATGTACGTTAATAATGAAGCTTATTTTAAAAACGGGTTTTTAACATGTGATGGTAAATGTGTGTACTATTTGGAGATATGGTTTTAGAGTTAGAATTCGGGATTTTTTTTTCTCTTTATTGCCACAAAAATAGCATTTATTAGAAAATAAATCAAATGAGAAATATATTAAGAGGCTTGGGGGTTTCATGAGTTTTTTTCTGGGGCAGACATAGTTGTGATAGCTTTATTGTTTGAACTAAATTGTGATTTTCTTTATAAATACTTTATTAAAGGATGCAAAGAATACACTGAAATTAGGTGAAACCTGGAGATGTGGTATTTCCCATAAATGATGAACAAATGAGGAAGCTGTATGTTTATTCTTTATTTCAGACACGGTAATCAAAGACAATAATAATAATAATAATAATACAAAAGATTAATACAGACAAGTGAAGCTTATCAGGTTGGTCACTTTTCTCTATAACAAATAGCAGGGTTTGGTTTTTTAAGGTAAACATTCGAGTCTTTTCTGTAGAAGACGTAAAAGATTTCAGCTGAATTCATTCTGTCGTAACTTCTTTGGCCCACGCTCATGTTTACGTCAGTCGTCATCGTTTTACGGGATGCCCGCCATTTTATATTTTCGTGAAACTAGCGTTAGCAGCTAGCTACAGAAGTAGTCGTTTGTCGCACGTTGTGGTTACTCTGAGTGACTTAATCTTCGTGATTATTTGTTCGTTTCTGCAGTAAGCAGCTGGAAGAAGAAAGCTGTCACAACCCCGCGCGACTTTCTCAGGTCCATGATTTGAAACTCGCCAAACACGAGGTAAGCTTAATAAGTCCGGCTACTGTTAGCATTGTTAGCTTGGTGACAATGTGAAGGTCTCCATTAAAGCTAAACGCTTCACGCGAACCAGAAGTGGTTGACGACCAGAGCTCCTCTGTGTCTGTAACGCTGCCGGGTGTTTTTACTCCTGTTTGGTAGGTGGGACATGTAGGAAAACGAGACCACACGAAAGTCGACTTTAGAAACATCGATGACTTAAGCTGAACGTCCGGTTTGTGTTGTTAGTGGTGACTTGCTGCTAACTTGTTTACTCACTCTTTATGCTTTCGACGCTGTTTCAGTGAAAGATGACGCAGTTTCTACCACCGAACCTGCTGGCCCTGTTCGCACCGCGGGACCCCATACCGTTCCTACCTCAGCTGGTCAAGCTGCCCCACGAGAAGCACCACAACCAGCCGTACTGTGGCATAGCTCCCTTCATCAGGCACTTCGAGGTGAACATGTTCATGTTTAGCGCGTTGAGCCGTTTCTTTCTCCGTGGACGTTTCCACTAACATGTTGTGCTTTTGATCAGGACCCAAGAGATGCTCCTCCACCCACCCGAGCAGAGACCCGCGAGGAGCGCCTGGAGAGAAAGGTGAAGCTACATTTATTTACATTAGCTTGTCCTCGTGCTCCTGCAGCTCTCAGCTTCCTCTGGTGTAAGTCAAACTGGTGGAGCAAGTAACTGTCCAAGTCTTGTTAGTGATCATAAGACTCGTTATAAATGGACCCAGGTGCTGGGGGGCGGGGGCAGCATACCAGGTGTCTGCACCACCTGAATCATGTCTCCAGCAGTGTGGTGGCCCATATGATCTGCTGTGTTGTTGACTTTTACCGTCGTCTGNCCACCACCTGAATCATGTCTCCAGCTGTGTTGTTGACTTTTACCGTCGTCTGGCTGTAGGCTGGGGTGGGGAAACGCAGAAATCCATCACACAGGCTAACAACTGATCATGTGATCCCACCACGCTGCAGCGTGGGGCTTCTGTAGACCCAAGAGGGCTTGTTAAACACCTGCCAGAGGCCCGCTCCAGAGCGCTCATCCATCTTATTGTGGTTGATTTCATTCATAAGATCAAGCAGATTGTTGAGGATGCAGCTTTCGTTCAAATTGCTGCTCTGATTGGCTGATGGAGAGGACTTATGGCTATAACGTCATCTTTTTCTCTAAAATAAGCTACCCTTGAACAGCAGTGTGGTCGTGTTGAGGGAATAAAGTTTAAATCGCCGGCGCCCATCCTGGCGGGTGTGATGCGTCTGATGTTGCTGCGTTTATCTGGAATCTGGACCGGAGCCTCGCATGTAGCAGCCACATCAGTCCTAATGTCTCCCGTCTGGCTGCAGGCCTGCTGGCCAGAAATGAGTTTAACTCCAACTTTTCCTGGTGGACCAGCTGCTGAAGACAAACCGCCGACACTCGGATTTAAAGGATGAAGCGTCCTTTAAATCCAGGATTTTTAACCTGAGAGCCAACCCAGAACACCGTAATGATTTAAGTGATCTCAGTTTTCAGCAACTACAGCTAATCCAGTTTAGAATCTATTTATTTATTTATCATGTGTAATCCTTCACAGACCAACACGCTAACAGGCTGCTACACATTTAAAAGCTCACATCAGCATTATTAATACAAAATGGAAATTTGATCAGTAAAAAGATGCAGTGATTAAAAACACATTCAGCTAAACTTCTTGGCAGTGTAGAAAATCATTTAAATAAACCTAGAACTTTTAAGACTTTCAGTGACCCGACAGATGTTCTCTGCATCTGTAGGTCGTGTTTTTTCCCATGAAAACATTTCAGCAGCTTCCCTGTGTGTTGGTTTGGTTTCTAGAAGTGGCTTCAGAGCTGGCTAGCACTGGATGGATAGCGCTAGCACTGGATAGCGCTAGCACTGGATAGCGCTAGCACTGGATAGCGCTAGCACTGGATGGATAGCGCTAGCTACTCCACACTTACAAAAACAGACTTTTAATCACGCAGATCCTCCCCAAAAACTTTGGCTCTGGGCTAGCAGCTAGCTGAATGTCTTATTGGAGGTTAACTGACACATGACCACCACCAAGTGGGGGAAGTAACGGTGATCTCTCTGGTGTCTTCCACTGATAATCTAAAGCGGGGCTCTTCAACTCGGTCCCACGAGTCCTAAAGGTATTAGATGTTTCATTGCTCCAACACACCTGACTCAAATTAAATGGATCCAGCAGCCAATGAAATCCTTCACAATGACTCATTAATTTGAGAGTGTTGGAGCAGGGAAACATCTAAAACATGCAGACCCACATAGGACTGAGCTGAATAACCCTGACCTACAGAGTCCTGCAGCCTACAGGTGTGAACCTGAAGGTTTTTTGCAGCCCTCTAGGTGGTGCATGAAGAGTCAGTGCTCTAGAGCAGGGCTACTCAATTCGGTCCTACGAGGGCCCTGCACCAACACACCTGAGTCAAATTAGGTGGCTCTAACAGCCAATCAGGTTCTACACAATAACTCATTAATTTGACTCAGGTGTGTTGGTACAGGAATACATGGAAAACCTGCTGGATTGCGGCCCTCGTAGGACCGAATTGAGTAGCCCTGCTCTAGACCTTCATGAAGATGTTTCCTGTGTCGCATGGTGGTCTCGACATCACCAGGAGCAGCACGACTACTGATGTGTTTAGTTTTTTAGATGTTTAGGATGTATGAGCGCACCCTGGTGCAGAGTCCTGAGAATGGACGTGCTGCTGGGGTGGTGGAAACAGGTCAGAGGGCTGGTCTTTGCAGATGTGTCCTTGTAGTTTTACGTCATTTATAAGTTTCACCTCTTCCTGCTTTTTCAGAGGCGAGAGAAGATTGAAAGACGACAGGCTGAAGTGGAAACAGAACTAAAGCTTTGTAAGTTTGGGGCTTTGTACGAGTTTCACCGTTTCTGACAGTTAAACTTTAACATGGCTTTTCTTCCCCCCCATCAGGGGACCCACATAACGACCCCAATGCACAAGGAGACGCCTTCAAGACTTTGTTTGTTGCACGAGTGGTTAGTTTCTTAAATGGTTCATTTTTTCCTCAGACCAGATTGTCACAGGGTTCGTGCTGAAGCTGTTTGTGTTTTCTTTCAGAACTATGATACTACAGAGTCCAAGCTTCGCCGGGAGTTTGAAGTCTACGGCCCCATTAAACGGGTACGGTAATCCATTAGTTTGTCTTTCCATTGTCTTGAGCCAACCTGAAAGTTGTGAGAGCAGTCAGTACGAGTCATGTGACGTGTCTTCAGCGTTCCACGCAGCTTGTCTCGCTAGGACGAGACACTACAGGCACGGTGGAAAACGTCTATCTGCTATCATGGAGCTTTCCTGGTTTATTCCTCATTCAGACCTCTGACCTGCATGATGTATACGTGGGGAGGGGTGGGAGGACAGACGTGTATACATCTATTCTGTATTATTCTCCAGTTCGTCCACATGTCCATCCGTCCGCGTCCCTGTTTTCTGTGTCCAGCCTAAATGGACCTTAAGTCTTGCAACAAGCCAAACAGGAATTTGATGGAACGTGTCACATGACCAGTATGAAGAAAATCCACCTGGTTTCTGGCTGCCGTGTCTCCGGAAGTGGAGCCGTGTTGTGTGTGATTGTTGGGAGAAGCTGCATACATGCACATACCCTGATCTGTACCAATGTGGCCACACTTGTTTGTTCCAGATCTACATCGTCTACAACAAGAGGACGGGGAAACCCCGGGGCTATGCATTCATTGAGTATGAGCATGAGCGGGACATGCACTGTGAGTACCGTTAACCTCCTCCTGTGTGTTGAGCCTGTCATGAAGACCGCTCTCTGGTAAACGGGGCGGCTTCACGTGTTCTGTGTGGATATTTTTGTACCGAAGCTGGTGTGCAGCTTTCCGCCAGCAGGGAAGGGACACTTGTCTAAATGAGAAGATTGATGGAAAATCCCATCAGAGGTTTTAAAGCTCTGCTTGCATGAAATCCCAGTCTTGTTTGTTTATGTGTGTGTGCGTGTGTGTGCGTGCGTGTGCATCATCAGCTGACTAATAGTCTGGTCCAGAGGGGGAACAGGTTGCTTCATCAGGGGTTAACTGAGGGAGAAGTGTGTTTCATCTGTAAACCTTGTCCGAGGACACATTGTCTTTAACTGTGAGGTGTTGTAGTTCTGTGGAAGAGCTGCTCTCCCGGTGGGACTATCATGGTAAGCACAAGGTCGGACCGGACACCCATACATAAACGGGGCTTTTTACCAGGCCTTCATTAAATCCCATCTTCTCTTAGAACTAGCTGTCTGTCCGTTCTATTGGTGCTCTTCAACCCTGGTCATGGTGAGCGTAGTTCCAGCCTCCGTGTTTGATGCCACAGTGAAAACTGTCTCTTAAGACGGCTGAATGGGATCTAAAGCTTATTTCATGCTTCCTCTCAGGACCCAGAGCCTACCGAGTGGCCGTTTGCGTGAGGATGTATGGAAGCTGTCGGCTTTCTTCATGTTTTTAAACCAAACGTTTAGCTAATAAAAGTTAAAACACTAACGTACCAGTCCAGTTTTAATCTGTCACATTTAGACGTAGCTCAATGCAGCACCTCCTAAAATCCCTGTATGATCCAGTCAGGCCGCTATGGGGGTTCGGGACAGACGGCTCAGTTCAGGGCGCATCGAATGGGATTTTTTCATCTTTCCACAGGTGAAACTGGGAAGGGTACCAGACTACTTTTCTGGAAACCTTCCGTTGGGGTCCCAATCTTACCGATCCAACCCCAAAATGTGGAGACACACTGCCGTCCTCTGATTGGTGGAAAGAATCATCCCTTCCTGTGTGACAAGGCAATAAGAACAACGTAGGAATGGCTCCATGTTTAAATAGATGTTTTTTTAAAGCCACATGCTCTGCTGGATGTCCACTGTTCTCCTTTCTCTTCGGTGGAGTTAAAGGACGGCGTCAGGAGTTGCAGAGCGCCTGGATAGAGGGATTACACCGAGTAGCCTAAAGGTTGGAGGTCAGCAGCAATGCCCACACAAGCCTAACGCCATCATATCAATAACCCACACCCAGTATGGAGGGCTGCTTCAGAGTCAGAGAACTTCATTTATCCCTGGAGGGAAATGGGTTTGTTGTAGCAGCAACAGAAGAACTGAAAGGACGAGCAGTATTGAGTAGAGGAGGTTGCAGCATCACTGCGGCACATCGACCTTCTGATCTGGTGAGAGGAGCGTAGCACATGAACGATGAGGAAAAATCTTCTTTAGCTTTTTCTCTAAACTCCACCAACCCTGTTGAACAGTTAAACGCTGCTTATTATTTTGGCCTTAATGGTGCGGCTGTAACACCGGACGTGGTCTCTGGGAGCCACTTAGCTCTGGGCTGGCCGAGGCGTGACGACTGTAGTTACACAACACGTGGTTTATAAGAACCCTTTCTTTTCTCCGTCTCCACACCGGTAGATTTCACCGGGGGGGTAATGGCTTCCTCGAAGGCTCTGCAGGGATCTGATGTGGAAGCAAAAATTTGGCTTAACACATCATCACCGTGCTGTTCTTAGTGCAGGATCAGCTCTTCACGACCAGAGTTGCTGAATTACAACCACAGTGACAGGTGGTGAACTGGGGGGTGGGGGTGGGGATGTGGGGCTAAACGGTATATTAACTGTGTGTTGTTCTCATTGCCACTGCAGCCGCCAATCTGTGATGGCTAATGGCCAAAGCTGGCTGGCAGATGATGATGGTTATGATACATCTACACCCTACTACCACAGCTCAGTGTATGGTTGGTATAATGGGTTTGTATGATGGGTAAGATTTCTTTCCACCTCCATCTCCTACATAGGAACGAGGAGCTACGTTCAATGGGTAAAGCGTGCTCTTGTAGGCCCTAAAGAGTTCTTTTTTGGTGCAATTAGTGAAACCTGGGTTTTAGGCTTTGGCCATTGAACGCACCCCTGTCCACTAGTCTGTTATTTGTTGCCCAATGATTCTGGCCTTTACGTTAAAGCCACCTCAGGTTACAGAGGCCTCTTGCTTTACAGTAGGGAGGGGGGCTGTGCATGGGGAGATGGGCTTGAGTGCCAGAAGATCAGTGTGCATGTAAAAGAAATCTGTGTAGAAGGGAAAAAATCAGTGTAAAAAAAAAAAGAACGTACAAGGAAAATAGTCTGCAAGATTCCTGCAGAGGGTCAAGAAACTGGTCTACAAAGAAAGGAAACCATTGTTCAGATGAGTTGTTAAACCACTGAGTTCTGCCAGTTTGAGTTTAAAAGATTTATCTTCTCAGGTTCAGTCAAGTAGCCAAGTTCCATCTGAAGCTGGTTAACTAACTGCTGTGTTGAAAGCACTAACTTCTGGTTCTGCAGAGTTTTTAGGTTCATCTAAACGGGTCTTTTTCTTGGCCGAGTGTAAATGGAGGCGGCTCGTAGGAGCATGCTCAGTTTAATGCCGCCCCGTTTCAGGTAGGGTCCTGAGCTGGCTTTGATGCAACAGGCTGATGAGGGGAACTCCTTGGTAACCGAGATAAATGGGCTTTCCATACATTTACTACATAACAAGTTAGGCTGTCTTTAATGTGGCTTCCAGATAAAGTGAAGATTTAAGCTTTAGTTCATACAGATCTTTACAGTAACGTTACTTTAGACCCATGACTCTTCAGTGTTTGACATACAGGAAGCCCAGTCTGTCTGTTTGATTCATTTATGTTTTTTCCACTTTTTTTCTTTCTTTTCTCAGTTGGTCAGTTTTGTTAGCCAGATGGGGGGTTTGGTAAGGCCCTGTAGGTTGTTGTCACCTGTAGTGAAAACAGGTAGTGGAGGGGTTATGGTAAGGCCCCTGATGGAGATGTTGTGATGGGACTCTGGTGCAGAGGCTCTGAGACAGGGGTTCATAAGGCCCGCCTATGAGGGATGATGGTAAGACTGTCCAGTGTGACTGAGGGAGTTTGGTAAAGCCCTCCGACTGTATGGTATGACTTCTCTGTGAGGGAAAACCTTTGGGGAACATCGCTGCACCGCACCAGCATAGAGGTCAGGATGGGCCACGTAGAGCTTCTGAAGACGGCTGGGTGGTGTCATGTGATGAAAACTGTCCCCACCACGGTATGATTCTGTGTGATAAAGTTCTGTCAGACTTTCAGCAGATAGAAGCGCAGCTGACGGTCAACCACCGTTTCCATCACAAGATGAAAGYAGCCCACCTGATCAGTCATGTGCTCCGGCTTCTAGCTCTCYGTCAGGTGGTCTTTCTCCCAGCTGCTCAGTGAGCAGCGACACTGAAAATGTAYCTGTTMAAGTGTTGAAAYGCAGTCAGGTTTGTAGAAATCTAGTGAMCATGTCTACAAGCACAGCAATTTTCCAACATTTACACAGTTAAGAGCGTAATGTGAATAAATGCTGACGTGTGTATTATTCAGACGGTKTACCTGCTCGTGTTTCCGGCCAGTGTTTGCGCTGCGTCTCCTGACAGTTTACAGTARACATGCAGGGCTTCAGTTTTCATCAGAACCTTTTTTTTTTCTTTTCTTTCAGTAAGATATTTGGGCTCTAATGGCCTTTATTTTAACAGTAGCTGAACAGGAAAGGTGGGTCGGACAGAGCGGGCCGGGACTGGAAGCTGGGGAGCTGTCGCCTCTGTACACGGGGCGGCTGCTCCACCAGTCGAGCTGCACACCGCCCCTTCCTCAGCAACTGTCACCTTTTTTTTCTTAAACATGAGACTTTAAGTCTGTACCTGAATGTGTGCAGAGGTGTGTGTATCTATTCCCGGCTGTCATGCGCTAGCAGAACTAGCTTACAGGCTAAATCTGAATGAACGATGTGTGGTGAACGTGTTCCTTTACTGTTGTCCACCTGTACAAACACCGACAGCAGAAGCTTTTAGGATTTAAAAGGAAGGTTTGTTGAGATGAAAATCTCTTCCTGGCCCCGAAAGTAGCATCAGTCCAGTGCTACATGCTAATTAGTGATGCGCGGGTCGGGGCTTTTTCC
>CM047976.1:733252-750391 GCA_026261665.1 Melanotaenia duboulayi
GGCCTGTATGCCTGTTTTTACTTAGTTATTCAAATATTTCCCTTGTGTAAACGTCCTATGTCCGAGGGTCATTAAATGCAGCATGTAATATATTTCTGTATGTTTTTCTGCATCATCTCTTTTCTCTTTCTTTTGCAAGTTCTTCACTTTTTTTCTTTTACTTTTTACGTTAAACTTTTTTTTTTAACATCAGATGATTTGAAAATCTTAACGTGAATGAAAATCTCGACCTCAACAAAGCTCTCATCTGTGCCCCCTTTTCCTGGTCAGGGCTCCTGGCCCCCCATCAGAACTTTTCTAGACCCGCCCCTGCATGGTGAAATATAAACCCTGTCTACCACCTGCAGCTACTGTGTGAGAAGGTCCAACAACACTTTGGGGGACATATGTGACGGTGTGAAGCAGGAACCTCTGGTTTCCTCCTTCTCAGCTGATCCATAAAGAAAGAGATCAGCTGATAATGGACAGCTAGTCGCGGAACAACAGGACAGGGAGGAGAGGGGAGGGGGCAGTGGCGCTTGGAGTTGATGTGTCGCCGCATCACACACCGGTGTGTGTGTGGAAACCCTGCACTAAGCCGTGTCCTGCTTCCTAACTCCTTCCACTCCATTTTCCAGATCGTGTCGTCAGCCTCCACTGACCTGCAGGATTACACCTACTACTTTGTGCCAGCACCATGGCTGTCTTGCAAACTGCTGCGTTTGCTGCAGTGCTACCCTCCACCAGAAGATGGCGCTGTCAAGGGCCGTCTGGTGGAGTGCTTAGAGACCATTCTCAATAAGGCCCAGGAGCCCCCGAAGTCCAAGAAGGTGCAGCATTCCAACGCCAAGAATGCCATCTTGTTTGAGGCGATTTCACTCATCATCCACTACGACAGGTAACTCTTCTTCTTTCACTAATAGCAGCAGAAAATGTGACTTTATCTGCAACCTGCTCATCTTTACTGATGCTGGACCACACGTGTGACCGTTTCCTGACTGAAGAGTAGATCCACTTCAACTAAACCTGATTAAATTTATTGGGAACATGTGATTGTTCAGTGTGTGTTCAGTCCTGCAGATTTTCCTTGTTACCTGCTCCAACACACCTGACTCACATTAATGAGTCATTGTACAGAACTCCATCAGCTTTTTGGTCCATTTAATGTGAATAAGTTGTGTTGGAGCAGCTAAAGATTGAAAACCTGCTGGACTGCAGCCCTTGTGGGACCAAACTGATTAGCCCTTATTGGCCCTGATTGGCCGATTGGTCCTGATCCAGACCATTCCAAAAATGAAAGTCTGAACTTTTGTAAATGTTTAAATAAATGATACATTAATGATTATTTGGTTTATAATGATTTATTTATAATACATTATATTAAATTCTATTCATCAGATATTTGATGGCATGGTTTTTTGACCTACAGTGAACCAAACCTACTGGTGCGAGCCTGCAACCAGCTGGGCCAGTTCCTGCAGCACAGGGAAACCAACCTGCGCTACCTGGCTCTGGAAAGCATGTGCACCCTGGCCAGCTCCGAGTTTTCCCACGAAGCCGTCAAGACGCACATCGAGACGGTCATCAACGCCCTGAAGGTGGACCTCCAACTTTGAAGAGCTTTATCTGCGTGCAGGATGAAGTGTAGCCCATGTAATCCCCGGTTTCGTGTTTCTGATGCAGCTTCTCTGTTTTCTCTGTGATTCAGACTGAGCGAGACGTGAGTGTCCGACAGCGAGCTGCCGATCTGTTATACGCCATGTGTGACCGCAGCAACGCCAAGCAGATAGTTGCTGAGATGCTCAGTTACCTGGAGACGGCAGATTACTCTATCAGAGAGGAGATGGTGAGTATGACAGATGGGTCACATGACCATGGATGCCTGGCTTCCTCATTCCCTCAATACCTGAACACACATTAACAGAGTGCTGACGGAGCTGTAATTAGCTGCTCCTCCTACTTCCAGGTGCTGAAGGTGGCCATCCTAGCAGAGAAGTATGCAGTGGATTACTCCTGGTATGTGGACACCATCCTCAACCTCATCCGCATCGCCGGGGACTACGTCAGCGAGGAGGTGTGGTACCGTGTCATTCAGATCGTCATCAACCGCGACGACGTGCAAGGCTACGCCGCCAAGACTGTGTTTGAGGTACCGCCACACGAAACCCTGAAATATTCCCAGAGACGAAGATCTCTGGCTGAAAGAGATCTTCATGGTAAACCACAACAGCTTCAGTCCCAGCTGAAGCTCCGCTAGTGTACGTTTGTATCTCCAGGCTGTTTTTAAATACAGACGTCCAGTTTGACAGGATGAAATGAAAAGTACTTTCTTTATCCTAGAGGGAAATTTCAGTGTTGTAGTAGGGTTTTTGTCTTCTAAATAATAAATAAATACATATCACACAATTATCCGCTGAGCCATCGCGGTGGGGGGCAGCGTTGGGGTTGCGAACACCAACTTGTTATCTTATTGGTTGAGGCTCAAACGAAGTGGTTGGCGAACCACTGCTGTAAAGGAGTGGGGGTGGGGCTGAGGTGGATACTCTTGTTGTAATTAGTTGTAAAGCCCAGATTTGCCCCGTTCCTCTGGTATTCCTGTCCCACTGTCAGCTGCCATGGTTCAGACTTTCAGCTGAATTCAGACTGTTCAGGTTAATGTGATGATGCAGCTTTCTATGTAAGACTAACATTTCTTGGGAAGTTCTTCTTTTTGGGGAAGAAACCAGTCAAACCTGCTGCAGTCTGCAAAGAAGCATGAATGTCTTTTAGGAAGTCCAGCTGTACGTAGTGCAGTTGTGTAGTGTTACTGAGATTGTTTCTTCTGCTTAGCTGTCTAGCTGCTGGTCATGTTTTTCCCGCTGTGCAGCTGTTGTAAGTACACATCTGTGTAATCCTCAAGCCATTTTTCCCCACACATTGTTCACTGCTGACCCTGGAGCTTCTACCATGAAGATTTCTGCATGAGACAAAGTTTCATTGGAAAACAGTGTGGTATTGCATGCTTCATATTTACCTTTCTGCACTTTCTGTTGTGCGGACAGTCCTTCGCCCAGTGAAATGTGCTCTGACAAACTGGCCATATCGTTCTCCTGCCACGTTTATCAGCAGGTTTGTACCTTGCGTTGCTGTTTGGGCTNCCACGTTTATCAGCGGGTTTGTACCTTGCGTTGCTGTTTGGGCTGCAGGCTGCTGGATATGCTTTCATTTTTAAAAGGACATCTTGTGTAATAGACGCACTCATGTGTAGCGCTGCTGCCCCCTCGTGTCGAAGTGATGTCTCCAAAACTTCTTTTCAGTTGATTTCATATCAGCGAAGGAAACATTTGAGCAAGCTGTCAGCGCTAGCTGTTTTTTTACGTTGAGACCAGCCGTATCCAAGGCTAGCAAAGCATCTGGGAGCTCCGTTTTAAACGAACGTATCTTGTTGCACCGTTGCTCAAACTCGACAATGTAATCCACCATAGACACGCCGCTCTCTCTAGTGATACGATCAAATTCCATGCATGCTTCGTACTGCTGACCCTTCTCTTTTTTAAAAACAGCAAGTAGCCATACCAGTGTCAGAATTCCAGCCGTCGGCGGAAATCTCCAGCTTTCCCTGGCTCTGCTGGTAACTGATTCTTATTATTGTTTCGAGGTCGGTGACTCGTCTCCATATTTCAATCTCATTTTTCCAAGTTTCGTAAGACATTTTCTCGTCAAATGGCGGTGGAATCTTGTAGTTGCCAGCAGCAGCCATCCTCTGCTACCAATGTTAAATCCAGTAACCAGGAGGGGTTTAGAGAAAAACTTTTACTGCCATTGCTGTTGTTCACAGGTGTAACACGGAACCTCCTGTAGACGGGGAAACGTAATAGAATTATTTTCTCTTCCAGGCCTTGCAAGCTCCTGCCTGCCACGAGAACATGGTTAAGGTTGGAGGCTACATTCTAGGGGAGTTTGGTAACCTGATTGCAGGAGACCCACGGTCCAGGTATGTTGGTTTCTCTGTTGTAAAACACTGAGATTAACTCCGAGGTTGAATTGTGACGCTGTGGTTGTACCTTCCAGCCCCCTGGTTCAGTTCAACCTGCTCCACTCTAAATTCCACCTGTGCTCGGTGCCGACTCGGGCCCTGCTGCTGTCGGCCTACATCAAGTTCATCAACCTGTTTCCAGAGACCAAGGCCACAATCCAAGAAGTGCTTCGCTGCGACAGCCAGATCCGTAATTCAGATGTGGAGCTCCAACAGCGTGCTGTGGAGTATCTCAAGCTCTCTTCCATTGCGAGCACCGATGTCCTGGTTCGTTGTGATGATCCAGTGATTTCTGCATCTCTGTAGTCTGTCCTTTTAATACGATGGCAGAGTTTAATCAGGCTTTGGCAACTCCAAACCTACAGCAGGTTTCCTTCTTTTCCCTCAGGCCACTGTCTTGGAGGAGATGCCTCCTTTCCCAGAAAGAGAGTCATCAATTCTGGCCAAGCTGAAGAAGAAGAAGGGTCCAGGAGCTGTGTCTGTGACAGAGCTAGAGGACGGCAAACGGGAGGGCGGGGAGTTAAATGGAGGGGCCGACCGAGGGCCAGATACTTCAGTCATGGCTGCTTCTAATGCCGTAAGCACAACTTCTAAGGCAGAGGGTCTGGTTTAGTTCAGGGGCCAGCATAATTTCACATTGTATAGGCTGAACCAGTAAAATAACAGCATAATAACCTGGAAATAACTCACATTTCTCTTTTTCCCTTTATTTTAGTACAAAGAAGTACAAGTACATTATCAAGACGTTTACATTTAATGATCTACCCTTTTAGAAAACATCACGAACAACCTGAAATCTCTGGAGAAAAACGAGTCAAGTTTAGCTATATCTGGCTTCATTTACCTATAAAACCAGCAAACATAAAAATCCAGTATGCCACGTGATGATCAGAGAAACTTTTCCAGACCTAGTTACATACATGTACATTTCCACACGTGTGTAGTAATCCTGACCACCTGAACTGGCTCGGCTCATCAGACAAACTGAAGTCAGAAAGATGGAAAAGATGGAACAAGTTCTCCTCCTGACCTGGAGAGATGTTTTCTATTTAAACAGAGAACACGAAGCCTCACCTGGACACATTAGAGATTACAGTTACTTCTATTATAATATTAGTTACTTTTGTTCCAATGTTACTGTTAGTGTCTTTAATGTCATTTTCAGATGTACGACGTTCATCCTGCGGGACAGATTGGACCCTCGTGTCCTGCATGTTTGACACTGTTCAAAGTGCACGTGACCATTAAGCCTCATTTCCGCCAACGGGGTCGGGACGGATACAGTCTGTAAACTATAACCTTGTTGCTTTTCCACAGCAACCGTAAGCTCACCTGAGAGGTGGAGTAACAGCCGGACAGCGATAGATGCCTCAGCTACGTAACAGCATGACGCCCACGCAGCGCCTTCCTTAGAGTAGAACCAGAACCAGAAACAAAGATGGAGGATGGAGGTCATCCACCAGTCTGAGTTCTTTCTTCTTGGCGGTGCTTCGTGACGCCATTTTAAATCTGTTGCTCTGAACGAGGAGCTGTTCCTGCTTTGTTTTTATGCCAGGTCGCACAGGAAGTGACTTTTTCTCAAACAATCAGCGGATTGCAGTGTGTCAATATTCCAGACACACGACCTTTCGGGTCAGGTTGGTTAGATTGGTACCCCAACGGAACGGTCCCAACAAAGTGGGTCGGGCCAGATGTTAGGTACCATTTCCAGTTTTCGCCTGTGGAAACACAAAAACGACGTCCTGACCATGGTTAGACTCCTGGTCTAATAGTGTTGTGTATGAAAAATGCAGGGTTTAAGTGGAAGTTGTTTTCCTGTGTTTTCCAGTCCACTCCGTCTCCGTCAGCTGACCTGCTGGGGATTCGTTCGGCCGCTCCGGTCAGCGCCGCTCCGGCCAGCGCTGGCAGCCTGTTGGTGGATGTGTTCTCGGAGGCGGGGCCGGCTGCACCTTCTGCGGCTGTGAACGATGATGGCTTTCTAAGGTGAACAGTCACAGCTTGATCAGCTTTTTCTCAGAGTGGCCTTGGGTTTTGTGAAAGGTGCTATATAATTTTATTCCTGTCATTTATAATTATAAATCAAATTTAATATCTGTAAAACTTCTCGAAGTGTAAAACCAAATAAGAAACTCGGAGGATAACTGCTTCTTTTTCTAGTAGTATGTGCATTTTGCTCACATGCTGTCAATCACCAGTGCAGCCGCCTGATTTTTCACCGTCACACTAACGTTCCCTCAGATAAGCAGTGAAAGATGGGCAGAGCTCTCTGTCAGGTGTAGCAGAAATAACATTAAATGGCACTTTGAGTGGTAAATGATTTGCTCCATACAGTCAGGTTTTCCCTCATTTCAACATCTAGAAAGATTCCATGTAGCAGAGAACTCGGCCAGAGAACGGAGGTTTCTCTAATTGTTCACTGTTGTTCACTAACCACGGCGTGTTGTGAGTCTCCTTTACATTTAGTTTTTACATGTCTGTGTTGGTTGTTGCTGTCTTTGCTCTGTCTTTCTTGGCTTTATCTTTGTCTAATGCAGACCTGTCAACCTGAAGACCTTCAGTCAGACATTCTGGGCTAAAGTTAGCTCATGTCATTCAGCTTTTCAGAGAATCACAATCTGTGCTTGACAGACAAACCATCGTTTGAGTTATTATCAGTGTACAGGTTTGTAGTGATGCACCACACTATAGTATTATTAGGCGCCCCATACAAGGAGGCTAAAGGTCCTCCAGGCAACCGCTGTTAAATCCCAGCTGAGGACCCATTGCTGCAAACTCTCTCTCCAACCCTTTCCTGTTGAGCTACTGTCAAATAAAGGCCTCTAGATCACAAACATTCTTCAGATATATAATAAAATTGCATTACCAATCACTAAAAATGCCTCATTGGATGGTAATTAAAAACCCAAAGTTGCTGAAATCCAAATTCTTATTCATGTTTAATGTGACGCCTCAGTTTTCAATACAGAGTCCTGAAATCACCAACTGGAGCCAAAACCTAAAGTCATTTGACTTTTCATTATGTGGTGAAGTTTTTTCTTCTATAAAACTACAAATACTGCATTTCATTTTAATTTTAAGTTTAGCTAAGAACAAAAACGGTGTCGCTTTCTTTTTTTGGTAACATCCAGAGCCTAGTAGCTGAACTTTGCTGCAGGTTAAGTTTCCACAAGTCAAAGTTTAAAGCCTGAAAGTTTGCAAAACAAGAAGAAAGCAGGTAAGCAGTTAGTGGGGGAAGTCTCTACTAAAAACACTACTACACACTTCTACTGGGTCAGTAGACATGGGCTCTTTATTCAGTATGTGTTTGGAATATTCTGCTTCATCTTTCTCAGTGCTCTGTGGTCACTGACACAATCTGCACTAGTGGGTGAGGCCAACAAGTGGTCAGGGTTTTTAAAAAAGGTGATTAGAGCAAGGCCAGCACCATTAAGTTCTCTGCCAAGCATTTGATGTTTGCCAGTAGAAAGAATGAGTCACAGGAACAAGGAAACACACCCTCTTTTACTTCTAAGATTTCATGTGTTAGGACATAAAAACAATGTCCTTGTCGGGGCTAAAATGACAGAAATGTACTCCAGAAGAAAAACAACACTTAACATGTGATGAGATTTAAATAAAAATGTTAGGTAGAGGAATAAAATATAAATTAAAGGAAAAAGTTAAAGTAAAGGAGAATACTAATGATTGTGATTACCACTTAAATTTAAGGTAGCTATAATTGTGCAAAGCAAACACAGATGATCTCCAGGTCCAATTATATGTTGAACCCCAGAACTGATCCAGTGAACAGTCCGGAGGGTTTACCACATGCTTGGATGATCTGCTCGGCCTCAGTCACTGATCGGAGTCGTCCTGCCGGGTGATGTGAAGGCTGGGGGATACAGGAGAGATGCTTCAATCCCATCTTCTGAAGGGAGGACATCACTTTCGGATATTCCTTCCTCTGGTTGTCCAGGAGTACTCTTCATAAACTCTGGATGAATGACCCTATTTAAGTGGTGTACCTCCCAGACCAGCCCTTCCCTTCTCTGAAGTGGTGGAAGCAGAGAATAACAAATCCTGGCTTTGGTTTGAGGGTCATGCAGCGGTGAGCCCAGACCAGTTCGGATGCAGAAGAGAAGATTTCCTCACGGCCTCTTGGAGGAGTTTAGAAAAGAACAGCGTAGGTTGCGGACCTTCTCTCAGGGAGCTCAATCAGCTGAATTTTGCAGCATTTGCTTCTCCCCTCCTGGCTGGCTAGCTTAGCCTTTAGCTTCCTGTTATCAGTTTGAAGCTGAGTGCATAAAGCTTCTATGTCCTCCAGTGTCAGCATTTTTTTTCTAGAGACGACATCTGTTGTGGTGCTAGCAACGGTTGTTTGGAGGAATTTGGTCTAATTTGTCGTTAGTTTTCTGGAAGAACGTCTTGAGTTAAGAGAGCAGGGCTGATCTGTGGTCAGCTAGGAGTGCTATGTCACATTTTAAAAAAATGTGCGTCAATTCCACAGATAATCTCTTTGCATTAACATGTAAAGTTTGGCAGAACTTGCTTTTTTACATTGGTATTATTTTGTAGTATCAGAGCTCTTTTATGAGTACGAGTACACACACATGGTAACAGACTGATACCTGATACTGGTATGTGTGCATCCCTAGTTAAAAGGTGTAATCTGTTCATCTCATCATTTTAACACTGGACACGGACGGCATGATTTCTCTTTACAGAGATGTGACGCCAGTGAGATTCAGACCAGATGGTGTAAACTCTGTGGTTGGCAGGTCTGCTACAGGTGTCAGTTTTTGTTTAATCTTGCTATCAATGTGACTGTTTTTTGTATTTTTCTCTCCTTCCCTTTTCTCTTTTTCTCCCTGTGTGTGTGTGTGTGTGTGTGCGTGTGTGTGTGTGTGTGCTTGCGTGCACGCGCATCTGTCTGTTTTGACCTGAATGTTTGTCTTCGTCCTCTACCGTGATTGGACATTGACAGAGATCTGGAACAACCCACAGAGACCTCTGACTCCTTATTGGTGGAGGGTTCTGGTGACTCTGAGTAAGGGCCCAGTAGTAAACTACAGAACTAGAAGTAGCCTGAATACTGCGAACATGGCACCTCCACACGGTTTATCTTCAGATGAATCTGTCAGTAGTTCAGGGCTCCAGATGAACTTTAGAAACGCCTGTAGATGGAAAATTTAAGGTGAAATATCAGAAAGCTGATGAGGACTGAGCTGCATGCTGAAGTTAATTTTATTTGTTAATGACTTTCAGTAAGCTGCGCACATATTGACAAAATTTTCCTTCATTTTAGTTTTTGTAAAAGACTAGATGTAATTAATCCTTACGAGATCCTTAAAAAACACACATTTAAAACAAAGGGCAAAACATGTCACCTTCTCAAAAATGACTTTATATTATGTATTATTTTTCACCTTAAATGAGTCTGTCTTTTCAAGCAACTTCAGCCTGACATATATACATCAAATAATCATAATTTTAGTTTTTAATCCTTTAAAGGCCTATTTGTTTACAGACTCCAGTCTTTTATGAGAAAAACTAAGAATCGAAAATAATTTACATAGATGCACTGCATGCTTTAAAAATGAGAAGTAGCGCAATCTGGTGGACAGGCTAGGCTAGTACTCCAAAATGACATATTAACAAAGAAATGCATTTTTTATGTTGCGATAAATGTGGCATCACAAATAGCATTTACATTGTTTTATTAATTAGGCATTTTTTGTCCCTAGGATGAAATGTGTAAGTTTTTGAAAATCCTTTGGAAAAGTTTACCTATATTCAAGCAACAAGGCCAAAATGACTTTAAAATGAAAATGGATATTTCCCCAGGATCTCATGAGGGTTAAACATTCTCACGTGGTTTCAGTCTGCAGACTGATAAGTTGATTCATTGCTGCCGGCAGCTGCTCTTACATCCGTACATCTGTTTGTCTGGAGTTTGTGCATCAGACGCTTTTGTGCTTTGAGTGTTTTATGTTTAGTTTTATAGTCTGTGATGATGTGAGCTAATGGTTAAGTTTAAAGTGCTGATGAATGCAAGAGCAGCAGAGGACCTGCACAATGTTTATCCCACCCTCCATGATGACAGTTACACATGACACACAAACACTCTCTCACTTCTGGTGTTTAATAAAAATATGACATTTAAAAATGTTTTATTGGAGGCCAAATGTGAGTAAGTAGTTGCAGCCTGGAGCCCTGCATTATATACTATGGTTTACTGAGTAGGCAACTCTGTTGATGCTGCATAGATGTTGATGCCTTTAGAAATTAAGCATCGGTTAATGGCTCTGCCCTCCATCATCATCAGATGGAGTGAAGTTTCTGGCTTCAGCTTCTTTGTTTTGGTTGTCTGCTACTCATCCTGCCATCAGCCTGCAGCTGAAAGCAGCCGTTTTCCAGCAAAATGCTCTGATGTCAGAGCATTTTCACTGAAAACATGAAGAACACTGCTCTGTGCTGGTTCGTAAAGGACAAATGTTTCACTAACATCCTGGTTTGGCAGCTGATCAAGGAATTAATTTCT
Source organism: Melanotaenia duboulayi (assembly GCA_026261665.1). Taxonomy (NCBI): domain Eukaryota; kingdom Metazoa; phylum Chordata; class Actinopteri; order Atheriniformes; family Melanotaeniidae; genus Melanotaenia; species Melanotaenia duboulayi. The sequence continues at coordinate 743,767 of CM047976.1, forward strand.
TTACAACTCAGCCATTTAAGTGCTTATACACACTGCCCGTCCAGAAAAAATCAGCACCTGGATTTTACTAGGAGCCAACAACATACTTAACCACAACTGATGCAATGAGCAGCTTNAAAAAAATCAGCACCTGGATTTTACTAAGAGCCAACAACATACTTAAAGGGACTTAAGGCAAGATCTGNNNTTCATGTCTTAAACAACCGTGTGGGAAGACACATCCCATGGTCATGGAAAAGACCTAAATCTGTTTCAGAAGGGTCAGACCGTTGGCATCAAGCAGAGAAAACATCTCAGGAGAAGCAGAAACTACTAGAACTGGGTTCAGAACTGTTAAATTCATTATTAAAAACTGGAAGGATGGTGGGAACCATCGTCTTCCAGGAAGAAACGTGGTCTGAAAAACGTCCTGAACGATGGTGATCGGTGATTCAATGTTTGGTGGAACCAGATGGAAGAAAAACAGCAGTAGAGCTCAGGACCATGTTTGATAGTGAAAGTTAGAACGTTTCCACATGAACAATGAAGGAACTCAAGGGACTGAACAGCTGTGGAGCCAGAAGAAAACCACTAATCGGGTTTCAGACTGTGAAAGAGTGGTTCAGGGAACAGGAGACATGTTCACACATGGATCGGCCACCACAGAGTCCAGAGCTGAACCCCATGGAGGATCCTTGGGATGTGCTGGAGAAACCTTTGCTCAGTGGTCGGACTCTCCATCATCATCACCAGATCTTGAAGAAAAATTAATGCAACACTGGATGGAAATAAATCTGGTGATGCAGAAGCTTCTAGAGACGATGCCACAGGGAAGCTGCTGGAATCAAAGCTTTAAAAATTCATTTTTGGACTGGCAGTGGAAAAAAAACTTTTAAAAAATGAAATCAGAGGTTTCAGGTGTTTTCTGCTTTTTGTCTTTACAGTCCCTATGACATCCATCTGCCAGTACTGGTCAAAGGTTGGAGCTCAAATTCAGGCTGAATGGGTGGGGTGTCGGTGGAAGCAAGTCAGCGACAAGCGACTGCTGTTTGTCTCCATGATGGATTTAAATAAAAACCAGAACAATCGGAACAAACTTTAACTCACCGAGTCTCCAGCCCAGTTTGTGTTGGAGCCCAGTGGTGAAGATGTTGCTTCTAAATGCAGCTCTGTGTGTAGCATGAACACCACAAATGAAGCTGTTCACGCTGTCGTATAAAATTTAACCTCAAAATTGGCATGCAGTCAAACATTGTGTTGCCATGGATACGGTGAAGCTGCTGTGTGAGCTGCTATATCTGCAGGTCATCGGTGGAGCTGAACTCTGTGACATGAAGTCACATGACTCATTCATGGTTAGTTACGGCCTGTTTCCATCACTTACCATTTTCGCTCATTTTTGTCCCAGCGAGCGTTAAAATGATGACTGATTGGTTTATCTGTATGATGACGGGGCGTCTCGGTCCAAAACCAGACCTGATGGTTCAGCAGCTGTGTCGCAGCGGGACAAAAATGTTGTACATTTAATGTGTAAACTGTGGCATCGAGCTTTTAACTGAACGGGTCGTGTTCATGTTTCTGCTGCTGTCACATGAGCTCAGACTGAAGCGAGGGGTGAACAGTGGGTGGGTGAAGGTGCTCACATTCAGCCAAACATGCCGAAGCAACGCTCAAAGTCTGCTCTTCACCTTGTTCCTGGTGTTTCTCTGAGTGCAGAACCAAAACCACAGAAGCTGCAGAACAGCCAGGTTGCATGAGTATTTTACATGTGCTGAATATTGTGGATATCAGTTTTTGTTCACACTGCTTTTACTAACCACATCTGCATTTTTATTTTTATCCTTCTTTGTTCTTTCTTCTTCTTCACGCTTTGTTTTGTTCTGTGTTGAAACGGCGTCTTCTTCGTCCCCCATCTCTGCCTTATCTACTCACGTCCTGTTGCCTGTGTCTCCGTCCGTCTTCTGTCCTGCATCTCTGCGTCCCTGGGCTGTGCTGTGGTCTTTCAGCTCTGCTCCTCCCTCTGAGGATCCTGCTCCTCCTCTGTCGGAAGCAGACGAGCTTCTTAACAAGTAAGGTCTTTGTTAGTTTTGTGATGCTTTTCTTGTTGTTTTTGGCAAATTCACCAACTTGACTGACCATCAAAGAACGATGATAAATCAACATCTGTTATTTCTACCTGAGGTGCATTGAGGTGAATGAGACACATTTCAGGAGGAAACTTTGTACATTCTGGTAGTTTACCTGGTGTGTTTGTCCAGCATGTTTAAATTGCCACGTGCATGGAAACGCAGACCTTAATGCACCTAAATGTCATGTGATTGTGTACAGCAGCATCAGCAAGTGGAAAACTGAATTTGTGAGGGAGGCACACACATGGTTTTCACCTGTAAACAAATCTGTGAGCTTCCACATCAAGCTACACCTTTTTCTTTTAAAATACAGTGGAACAGACCTAAACTAAGCAGGATATATTCCATATAAGAATATTTTTTATTGTAGAGAGAAGCCAGGAGTTTGTAATCCGAACTGACTTTATAAACTTTGTCACATCTCAACATCCTGATAACCTGAAGGGTCTGAGACCACTTTGTTTGAATACTGTGGATTTTGCCTTTATATACCACATAAAATGTTAACTACATGCATGTTTGGTGTTTTTTTATTTTCCCCAGCCCAACTTCCCCTCTATGGTTTTTTTTTTTTTTTTACTTTAAGCTATTTTATGAACATATTGAGCTCAAAAATACACAAATATTCAAATCCGAATAGAGAAGAAGTTCTATTTGTTGACAAAAAACTAGATATATATTGAAACGCTGGTCCATTCCATCCCAGTTTTATGCTCTGATAAATATTTTTATATTATATCTCTGGTTCTCATGGTCCATCGACATCAAACATGAACTGGGTTTCAGATGTGAACTTTCCAGAGAAGCTGACAGCGGCTCCAGGTCTCACGAGGCCTGCACGGCCCAGATATCCGTCCGCTTCCTGGTTGGCTTACCCAGACGTTCAGATCCTGATCAGCGGTACTACAAAGCTTGTTATCAACTCGGTAACTCAACCCAGGGTTTTCCATCTGGCTCAGATGTGAGCATTTGTGTTGGAGTATTTCTCACCGTGACGACACGAGTGGTTCCATAAACTCCTGGTTCTGCAGGTCTGCCATGTGTGAGCTTTATTATTAATCTCATTATCTCACATCAGCCTGGTGCAGCTAAACGGACTCGGGGACAAGTCAGGAACATTCCTCAAAACTCTGAGACCAGGCTTCATCTCTTCATCTAAAGGATGCGTCTGTCCCTAAAACTCTTCCTCTCCGAGCCTCCTCTCACCATCCACCACCAACATGGACARGATGTTCTAAGAGTGGGCGGGGCATTTGYCAAGAGATCTGATTGGCCATGAGGTGGAGCTTTTATACCTGTTGATCTCTGATCCAGAACATGACCTGCTCCAAAGCAGGTTAGCCATTCAGCATAAGTTACCATGGTGATTTATCCCGGKTATAAGTGAACCAGCTTCRTAGTACAGAAAACCCTGGATTAACGTTACCTGGAWAAGAGGAAATCCAGCTTCGYCGTACAGGCCTCTGGTTTTATGTTACAGGGGTGTGAACGCATCACATGATGCCATCATGCTGGTTCTGCCTTTCACACATAACATCGTATACACAGACTACATATCTGGTTATTCATGTTAAAGTAGACCTACAGGTTAGTGAGAGAAGCTGGTACCAGTGGTACCTGATCAGTAGATGATAGATCCAGTCTCAGATTGATCCTCCATCCTTCTCTTTAGCTTTTATAAAACCAGGTGACCCTGAGCTGCTGTCAGCGCCACCAGAAAGTTCATGTGTGTGTTTGACCTTGATGGAAACAAAGAGATATGATGGTTTTCATTTTATTTTATTATCCATAATTTACAGAAAGCTCTGAGCATAATCTGTAACTCGGTTGATATCAGAAATTTCTTCTGCATACCATTAGGGAGAGCTTGAGTACCACCAGCGGTACTCTGACCACGGTTTGAGAACCATGGATCTAAAGCAGGGGTGTCAAAGTCTGGTCCTTGCTGGTTTTCATTGTTTCCCTGATCTAACACACCTGACTGAAATAATGGGTTATTGTGAAGAAGCTGACAAGATTTTATTCTAAAACCTGCCCTGAGGACCGGAGTTTGACACCCCTGATCTAAAGCTTCAATTTATGCTCCCTTCACATAGGTAAAAACGTCACCTGACATCACTGCCCACATCCTCCCATGCATCTTATGGTTGTTTGGCAAGACATCCACTAAAGGGCAGTGCAGTGTTTACGTCAGTTTCCGACAGTAACAGGTGACGTTGGGGGTGCTGCAGTAGATGGTGGTGGTCTCCACGACCACTAAATACATCTCACATTCTTCTGCTTTGTTCCTTTTGCTGGTCCCCCCCAGTGGTTTCCTGTCATACTGTTACGCTTGCTATGACATCCACACACGCTCTGACCACATGGTTACACAGCGTAAGCACCTTAGCCGGGTCTTTGTCACTAATCAGCCCAGTTTTAGTAGAAAAATATGGCAGCATAGCTTCTGTGTGTGTTCTGTTTGGACAGGGCTGCAGCTAATGGCTACTTTAAATTTTATTTCTCCTCTGATGTGATTTGAGTTTTGACAGAAATCAGACTAAGATGTGTTAGAAAATGAAATCAGTGTAGTTTTGTGTAGTTACCGTAATAATCAACACAACAATGATAGAAAGAAAAACCGTTAAATTAGCCATTTTTGTTTTTTTCTGTTTGAGTTTAGGATGAATTGTAAGCACGAACATTGATGCTGCAGCTATTGAGTTAATGAGTTATAACATGACCACATCAACAGCTGAACAGAAGAAAACAGCGCTCATCAAAATAACTTTAACTGTTAAATCATTTCATTTGACAGGTTTGTGTGCAAGAACAACGGCGTTCTGTTTGAGAATCAGCTGCTACAGATCGGCATCAAGTCAGAGTATCGTCAGAATTTGGGTGAGTTTTCTTTGTGTTGTGGGAGGGGTTTATCCACATGTGGACATAACTCTAAAACTGGTTTCTGGTTCAGTGGCTTCCAAAGACTGGTTTATAGGCAAGGCAAGTTTATCTGTACATCACATTTCATGTACAAGACAGTTCAAAGTATTTTACCTAAAGCTTTAAAAGAACTGATGTCTGGAATGGCGACGAACTGAATGGTGGTGTAGAGTAAGAGCTCCCTGGAAGGTCGACACATTCCCAAAGAAAGATGTTTGTGAAAAACTTATGGGGAAATATGAATTAAGGAAGGCTAAGACAACAGTGAGTCATACCAAAAACAAGTGAGGAAATGGCGACTAGAAAATCACAAGAAGCAGACAAGAAGCTGGGGAAAGCTAACGAACATGCAGACATGAGCACGCTGCAGGCTAGCATCAGTGCCATCCACGCTAAAACAAAGCCAGGACATGCAGACATGAGCACGCTGCAGGCTAGCATCAGTGCCATCCACGCTAAAACAAAGCCAGGACATGCAGACATGAGCACGCTGCAGGCTAGCATCAACGCCATCCATGCTAAAATAAAGCCAGGACATGCAAACATGAGCACGCTGCAGGCTAGCATCAACGCCATCCACGCTAAAATAAAGCCAGGACATGCAGACACGAAGGAGGACTTGAGTGGCATCTGTGAAACAATTAAACACGACTTGAAAGAGGAATTGAGAAACTTTAAAGATTAAGTTAACCAAAGACTCTGAGATTGGGAAAACATGGAGGTGAGGACGGATGAAGTTGAAATCAGAGTGGTCGACGAATGGACTGCTTGTGCAAACGGTGCAGGAAGAACGACGTTTCCATTCGGAACTAACAGATTTAGATCAGGAGAAACAACCTGAGAATTTTCTGAAACCCTGAAGAGATGGAGGGAAGCAATGAGTTCCTGGAGAAGATGATCAAAACAGAGTTATTGCTCACAGACATCAAACTGGGAATACTACGCTGTCACAGGTCACTCCGTTTAGGTGTTCTCACACTTCACCTTTGGAGGTGACATGTTCATTTTACTGTTCTGCACAGACAGAAAAAGGTTTATAAAGCCATTACTCTGAATGCTAACGGATTACAAAATCCCATCAAAGGAAAGAAGTTAATACATAAAATGAAAAGGGAAAAACAGCTAATACTGGCAGGAAACACATCTAAATGATAGGGAACTTGAAAAGGTGAAACCCTTTGGTTTGAAAAATACCTACTATTCCTCTTATAAACGTGGACAATCGAGAGGGGTAGCAATACTAGTTTTAAACCATATCACGTTCATCCACGGCCAGGTGAGAGATCCAGAGGGCCGATATCTCTTTGTAACAGGTATGTTGATCATAAGCCAGTCACATTGTTAAATGCCTATAGACCTCCAGCTGATAACACATTGCTCAAAATAATATTTAATATTAGTGCTGGGCGATATGGAAAAAATCATATATCACGATATGATTATTTTATATCACAACGATATATATCACGATATACCACAATAAAGTATGTTTTCAGTTATTCTCTCAAAAATTTGACAAAAATTTCATTGCTTACCTTTCTTCAGCTTTATTTTAAAGTGACATTGAACTGTACCGTCACAAATGAGAAACATAC
>CM047976.1:812029-824693 GCA_026261665.1 Melanotaenia duboulayi
TCCTGCTTACATCAGATGTGTTATTGCCATCAGATTCACTATCAGCTCATATTTTCCACCACATGGTGAAATGTCTCAGTTTCATCTTCTGACATGTTGTTCAGCCTCTGCTGGGAATAAAAATTGGTTTGGTGAAATTTTACATTTATCTTACACAGCGTTCCAGATGTTGGAGAATTTTGGAAATAGATATTAAATTAATTTAAAAAATGTCAGTTGACAGATGGATCCAATTGTCTGTGATTTATCACAATACTTTCCAGTTTATGGTAGAACGCTTGATTTGTAGCCATCAGTTCAACTGAGTGGTTAATAGAAGGGCTGGAGTCTATTCAAGTAATTACCAGGCAAGAGGCAACATACACTCTGGACAGGTTGCCAGTACATTGCAGAGCTAAAAATATACATACCTGCAAAAAGCTGGATATTTCTGTGTAACCAGATTCCTGAACCATGAAGCTGGATTTTATCTTATGGAGGCAACATCAACGTTAACCCAGGGTTTTCTGTACAACGAAGCTGGTTTACCTTTTACTGGGTAAGTCGCCATGGTAACTTATGCTGAACGGCTAGCCTGCTCTGCAGCAGGTTATGTTCTGGATCAGAGATCAACGAGTATAAAAGCTCCACCTCCTGATCAATCAGATCTCTTGGAAAATGTCCCACCCAACAGAGGATGCTAGGAGAGGAAGCTTTTTTGGGACAGATGTATCCTTTAGATGAAGAAATGAAGCCTGGTCTCTGAGAGCTTTGAAGAATATTTCTTTCCTTGTTCCGGACTTGTTCCAGAGTCTGTTTAGCTCCACCAGGGTTGATCTGAGATAAGGACAATGCCAATAGTGATGCTCACACATGGAAGAAATGTAGAACCATGAATTTATAGAACCACAACTACTCGTGTCGTCATGGTGAGGAATTAATATTCCAACATGCTCTCACACAGGAGCCTCTACAGATGGAAAATATAAAGGAAAGGAAGGAACTGAGGAAGCTCCGCCCTAAAAGTCTGGGCTGTAGTAACCAGTGATATATGTTTATATTGTCCCATCAATGAAAATCCTAGTAGCTTCTCTGCAGGGTTTCTCCATGTCTGTGATTGGTCAGACGATGTAAACTCCGCTCCTTTTATGTGAGTGCGCTCTGATCCAGATGGAAAACCCTGGATTGGATTAGGTGTTGATAACCAGCTTCATAGTGCCGCTGATCAGGATCTGAATGTCTGGGTTTGCAGGAATCAGAGAGATATCTGGGATAGTCCAGCTTCCTGGTTCAGGCATCATGTGCTTCCATATGATACTGAAGAGAGATGTTTGTCTTTCCAGATGGGAAAACTATTTTTTTTGTTCCACACAAAGGAGCAGGATGTAAATTCTTGCTAATAACATGCTGCTTTAAAAGCTGCAAAATGAAATTAGAAGCCCAATTTTGAAGAGGTTATAGATGATCCTTGTGTGATTGTAAATGAAGTAAGGGTAATTATTTGTTGCTAGGTCTGTCAGGGCTGTTTGAACCCAGCCTTCACCATGCCAGCCACTCAGGTCCTGACTGCTCTGTCATGAATCTGATTTCAGCTCTGGAGTCCCAGGGTCCACAGCCAATGCCCTCTGCCTCCCTCCTGTCTCAGTTTCGGACTCCATCTTGGCAGAGTGGTAAGTATCAATCTTATCAACAATAAATTAAAGTTTGTTGTCTGGAACAGATAATTTTCTTTGTTTAATGTAAGTTCTGGCTTACTTTGACCAACACTGTTTATGTGCTGTTGTGTCCTGTAGCCATGCACACGCCAGCCCCAGCGGAGCTCTTTATTTCAGGGGCACTCCCAGGTTCCGGCTCCCTTCCCTCTTCCTCAACCCTCTCTGCATACCAATATCCTGGCTCCTTTTCTGGACGATCTTTTACATCCTCCCTATCCTTGCAGGATGCACCAACATTTAGCCCAGCTTCCAATGGTTTACTATCCCCCCATGATCCTCTGCTGCACATCAAAACACCCTCCCAATCCAGCTTGGGCTTTGAGAGGTTGCTGTCTTCTCCAAGCGTTACCTACAGGGGCTCCCATGAGCCCCAAACCCCTTCTCAGATCCCTTCCACCTCCTCCAGCTGCCACCTGACCCCTCCCCCATTCGACCTGTTGTCCTCTCAGCTATATAATGCCTCCATGTTCTCTTCTGCCCCAGCTCTGCTACCTGCAGCCCAGCCTCAGCCTCCTCCAGAGAGGGAAGTTTCCAGACAGGACAGTGTGATCAAGCATTACCAGTCTGCGACCTTACAGCAATATGCCAGCTGTGGTGGGTCATCTGGCTACCAGCAGATAGTCAGCCAACATCAACATGCAGGAATGCCCTGCAGTCCCCTGGAGGAACAGAGCCCACCCACAGACCTAAAACCCTCACCACAGATGGAATCCCAAGCCTATCAACCTATAAGCCAAATTCCCTACACATCCTCATCCTCCAAAACCTTCGCTTCCTCTACATCTGCCACAAAGGGACTCAAGACTTCTAACTCCACCAGTGGTTACTCCTCTTCGGGCTCAGGATCATCCTCTTCCCATACCCCACATACTCCACCATTAGCCTCCTCCTCCACCTCTTCATCATCCTCAAGTTCCAAGACAAGCACCACCTCCTTACCCAGTTCATCTCATCAGCAGCCACCTTCTCAGTCAGCTTCAGCACTGCCTGCTTTGCCAGTGGTGTCATCTACCCTTGTTCACCAGCCAGCCCCTAAACAATGCCTACCAAACTATGGCTCTCAATCAGTCCTAAAGTCTAACTCAGGCCCATCAGACCAGAGCCCTCCCCAGCCCCAGTCCTACTCCCCCAGCCAGCCCTCATCTACAAACAGGGCCCAGCCCTATGGAGGATTTGGCTCACCTCATGCTCAGGACTTAAGCTCTGGAGCAGGGGTTACTGGGGGGAAATCATTCACTGGTATAGTCTCTGGAGGACGCTCATTCTCTGCTGAGATAGTCTTTAAAGATTCAAGTTTTGCTTCAGCCTCTCTCAGAACAGCAGGCAGTCCTTCCTTAGGGTATGGGAGTGAATCAACAAGGATTGGGCCTGCCGCACACGATGATGGAGTTGGTTCTTCAGGATCAGGGAGTGGTGCTGCTGGTGTTGGAAATGAAAGTACCAGCTCTTACCACCTACCTGAGTCTCGTACGTCACCCTCTGTCAGTTATCCTGCATTGCACTCTCCTGCTGCTGCTCATCCAGCACAATCCCCTGGAGGCCCAGGGGCCACAAAGTACCACTCCTCCATCCTATCTCCTCCTTACATGTCCTCACAGCAAGCTTTTGCTGTTACACGGCAGATTCAGTGCCAGTCTTACCATGTAACGCAAACCAAGCCAAAAACAGAGAAAGACATGTTGCTAGATAAGCGCTCCCAAAACCGGGAAGAGGACAATGATTTCCTAATCAGCCACTTACTACATCCTCAGAGCTCGGCCTCCCTTCCTTCCCAGCATCATCCACATCTTCAGCAGCTCCCCCAGTCCATCTCACAGGCCAGGGATGCGGAAGGCAAGGAGATGACCTTTGATACCAACAAAATCTCAGATGATCAGTACCACCCTAAGAGTGTGATTTGTACCAATAACACTGCCAGCAGTTCAGGTCTTGGAAATGCAGGCAGTGACACAAGTGGCTTAAATGGGCAGTTAGAAATATCTCTGAAGAAACAGCAGACTAAGTCAAAGTTGACCGTGCCAAAATCCCATACCACTGACTCCCATCCACAGCCACATCAGTTGGGCTCTGTGGTCCATTATGGAAGAGGGGGTCCATATACGCAAAACCTACACTCCCAGCATCCTCATCACCCCTCACATGTGTCCTCACATTCACAACAACACCCCCAACAAATCCCAGAGCCTTTCCGGTACAGTCATCATACACAGACCTCTCAAAGCCATCAGAGCTCGCACTTGCTCAGCCACTCTCACATGGAGCTGAAGAAAACTTCAAATACAGGTGACACTTCCTACTTGTGTAATACAGCAGATGTGCATGCTCAGCAAAGCCAGGCCCCCCTATCTTTGATGGATTCATCACCCGATCCTCCTCAGCCAGCTCACATGATGCAGTCGGTGCTCTCTCATACCACTCATGCCAAGATGGACCCTCAGCAAGCACTTACACAGCAACAACTGCAGCCTGTGATGGATTCAGCAGGAAGAGCTGAGGCTGCGAGGGTGGACCCTCACCCACAGAAGCAGTCCTCACAGCTGCAACTCCAACTCCAGAACCAAATTTTAGATCCCCACTACAGCCTTGCAGCCCAAACAAGAGATCAGACCCAAGCCGTTCAGAACTCTGTGTCTCGTATTGACGACAGTGGAGGACCAATGGACAGAACTGGGGTTGGGGTGACCGTTGGAGATGGAGATGGTGGAAACCAGCTCAGACAGCAGCACAGAATCACTCCCCACCACCACCCCCAACAACAGACCTCAGAGCTCCATGACTTTCTCACAGAACCAGATTTAGGCATATCTACACCTTCACACCTTCATCATCTCAACCAGTCTTTGGTCCACGGCCACTCCCACGCTCTTCAGGAACAACAAGTACACATCCACCATCAGCTGCCACACACCCAGTTATCCCACACACACACATCCCGGATGACATTAAATATGGAGGCGCCCCAGCAACCACAACAATCTCAACCAAGGCAGCATGAAGCACAACTGTCACACTCCCAGTTAGACCAATTCAAAGAGCACCAGTTTGACACAATAAGCCCAGTGGATAAAGTAGGACAGAATCCAGTCCAGCAGCAGCGTTTTGCATCTCTAACATCCATCTGCTTTCCAGACTCTCTCTTGCAAGATGAAGACCGCTCTTTTTTTCCAGAGATGGAGGACATATTCTGTTCATCTGAGTATAAGTCCAGCTGTGCTGAAGATTCTGGGGCTAAACTGGGTGGTCAGGAAAACCTTAGTCAAGGTCATGGGCGAATACAAGAGGGTACCGAGGCCTTAAAAGCAGGTAGCACTGGAGAAGGATACGATATAGTTGGTCATCGCAGTGATCAAGGCTATGGGCCGTACTGCCGCAACCTTTCAGGAACAGGAACTGGTAATGTACACTTAGACCTTGATTCTCTGAAGACCCACGAGCTTCCTTCAACTGTGAACACTGACCAGCTTGGTCTTATCCAGTCCCAAACACCCTCTATGGGGCTGGGTTCAGCAGCTCAAAGAGATGGCTCAGACAGCAAGCTAATGGGAAACGTGGGTGGAAGCTCCAACACCACTGGTCTAACCTCACCTATCTTCTGTTCGTCTCGACCCAAAAAGCTGCTGAAGACCAGCTCATTTCACCTGCTCAAGCAGCGGCGGGAACCACAACACCAAACAAAGAAAAACTATGCGCAGGAGTATGAGTTTGAAGATGATGAAGATAAAGCTGATGTTCCAGCAGATATTCGCCTCAACAGTCGCCGCATTCCTGATCTCTTGCCAGACTTAGTGTCTAATTGTAGGAGGGTTGCTGGGACTCCAGGGGTAAGTTGTCTCAGTCCAGTGATGGGTGACTTAGACTTCTGTCAGACTTCCAGCTACTGCTCCCTTGGACACACGCCACAACTCCTCCCCCATGATGGCCCTAAAAAACGAGGCAGGAAACCAACTAAACCAAAACGTGAAGGCCCTCCTCGCCCTCGAGGTAGACCACGCATACGTCCCCTTCCCGAGCCCCCTTATTGCCGGGGGATGGTAGGGTCAGGGGCTGGTGAAACAAAAAGGGGACGGGGGCGGGGACGGGGGCGTGGTAGACGGGAGCCAGGGCTGATGGGCAGTCATCGAAATATGAACAAAGCACAAAGCCTCACATATCATCAGCAGCAACCATACAGCCAACAACATTACAGCCAGCAGCCAGACCTTCACCAAGCTCCACAGCAGCAGCTGGAGCATCAGCTGCACCAGCAGCAGCAGCAGGTTTCCTGTGCCCACCACCAGCTCCACCATCAGCAGCATTATTACCAACAGCAGCAACCATCACAGCAAGATCCAGTCACACCTGTCAAGGTAATAATGGTTGAAAGATGAGTTACACTAGGTCAGGAAATGTCAACCTCAGACAGTTTGAACAGGAAGAATTATCTAATACTGAAGTAGAATGAAATTAAATACCTGAAGGTTGAGGTGATTCATTTACTCTTAGGCTGAGACTAAACTTAGTTTTTAACTTTACGTTTGCAGCCAATTGGCGGATTCCACTAGGAGGCACATTGGAGAACTCAGACTTCAGAGTTGCCGAATTTGAAGTGTGTGAACAAAGTGATAAACATGCTAACAACGGTGGAAGTTACTGGTCTGTTCACTCTAAGATTATGGCTGAGAAGAATTACTACAGTTCCATTTCCACACATGGGTCAGGGTCAGTATGCAGGAAAAGGTGCCAGAATATTCAACTTGACTTGGATATTCTCGCCTTCCGCTGGGGCCCCAGTCTTATTGATCTGACCTTAAAGGGAGGAGCTTGACACACTGCAATCTAGTGATTGGTTGACAGATTGGTCAGTTCACATTTTAACAATAAGAACAAAGCAGGAACAGCTACACGTTTGAATATACACTAGCTTTATTGTTGTTTAACCCATAAGAACACAACTTGACATAAATGTACATACATACAGTTTCTGAGACATTTTGCTTCAATTTACGGTATGAACTTAAAATCGCTCAAAATCCTGTTGAACACAATCCTATACTTGTCTTTTGTCCCCTAATAGATACCCAGAAGCAGAAAACCACATTATAATATTTTTAAATTGTCACATGGAAATAAATGGTAGATATCCCTGCAAAAAATTTGAAATTTTTTGTTATATTTTGTTTAAGGGCCAAATAAAGACCTCATATAAAAAAAAAAAAATTGGACTTTTCTTACCATTTTTTAATGGGTCGGGCCTTAGAGGGTTAAAGCCACGAGACAAGAAAAAAAAAATGACAACCTGCTAGGTTTCCACCATTCTACCTGGGTCGCCCTCTACCTTAGAATTTAAGGAAGGCGTTGCACTATGATGTCACATTTATGACATCACGCTATGTTGTTACAGACACATCTTTGGCTATCCAGATGGTATGCCACCTAGCAGGTAAGGTCACGGATGGCTGTGGAAATGCAACTGAGATAAGGGTTTACCGAACCAAACCTTACTGTACCGAGCCGGACCCGTTGCCATAGATGGTATCTAGGCACCTGAACCCAATTATGCCATGTCTCGTTTCCGGAACTTTCTATGATTTTTGCCGCCGTTGACCCTGTGACCTTATATCTGAGCACAAATAATGCTTCACAAGGCATCCATGATAAAACATATGCTTAATTAACAGCAAGCGCAGTCTCGGCCTTGTGGGGAACAATGTCTGTTGGGATGTTGTGAAAAATGTAAAGAACAGAAGGCAGCTTCCTGTGAATCATTTTAACCCAGATTTGAACCTGTGAAGATGAGGCGGCGCAGGAAGACATTTAGCACCTCTGAAAAGTCTGAAAGCCAGTGCAGTCGGTGTGTACATACATTTTAGTGTCCCAACTGTTTTGGAAATAAAATAAAACTATTTCAAGATGTTCACTAATAACAGTGACTGCAAATATGATTAGTTAAATTATAATTTATATTTTTATACTGAACAGCCTCAATGAGTTTTGCTAAACCTTCATAACCTTCATAAGCTACTGAGCTCCAGTTTATCCTCACACAGCAGATCAGAAAATGTATTTGACATATATGAACTAAAGCACTGATTCATGTTTAAAGATTTGTTTGCAGATTTAATTCATTGATTGTTTGATGTCAGAATATAGATGAACTTAGAGAGTGTTTAGTGGTACACTGTTAGATTTCAGTCTTAAATATTTCAGCCTCATGCATCTGCCGTGCTGTGTATCATTCCCAGATCAAACTGCCTGTTTCCACTTTGCCGCCATCGGAGTCCTTGTTGAGGACAGACTCGCTGTCCAGCAGTGAGCCAGTTCTGTCTGATGGATCCGTGGGGTCGGCGCCATCTCTGGGTCTGAGTCCAGGTCCAAACACTACCATGGACATCAGCAGAAATGATCTGGACCTGACACAAGACAAGATGATGAAGCAGGAGCAGAGAGCTGCAGAGGTAAATAAAACATGGGGAAAACATAAATAATGCTGCAGGAGAAACACCTGCAGATTCCTGTATGCCAGAGCTAGCTCATAGCCTCTACCTTCATGGGCTGACAGTTTAAAGCTGTTTCCAGACCTGTGCTGAAGTCATGAAACTCTGCACATGAAGGTCTGCAACATTTGCTGTGGACATGCAGAGGTTTTCCACTCAGTGTCCAGGAGCCCAAACAGCTGAGACAATGATGATGGAAAATACTTCAGAGCATTTGCTGTGGCTGTGTGTGTGAGCATCAGGAATTAGAGGCTTATTATTTACCAATTCATTTGAGCAATTTTTCTTTTATTACAGAATTTATCTGTAATCTGTTTCAAATTATGTTAAAGATCTCAAAAAGACATAACAATAATAAAAAACACCTGTAAAGAAACTTACTAGAAAACATCCTACGGCCTAGTTAAGAAAAACTAAGAAGAGAATCATTAGGAGCACCTACAGGAAGACAAACTGACAACAAACATCAAGTTTGTGAGAACTGAAGTGTAGTTGTTGATATTAAGCCTGCAGGATAACACGCGTTAGTGTGAACGAGTTGAGAAGCTGCACCTCTGAAGAGATGCAGAGAAACCTGTGCACGACAACTCAGTCCATGCTTGAGTGCCAGGGAAGCCAGTTACCATAGAAACAGGGCACACCTTGAGTTCTGATAAGCAGTTCTGTGGGTTTGCATTGGAAGCAGTATTTTCTCATAAAGTGTGAACTAAACCTTTTTGTGTCTCTTTACCTGAGGAATTAAATATTGGTGCGCTTATATTTTACCAACAGGTGCCACATTGAGGAAAAAATGAATGAAGGTTTAGTAAATTACTGAGTCACCAGGTGAAAATCATTTCACTGGTGCAGAAACATCATGGTGAATGAGTTTGTTGTGGGGAACCCCAGTCTGCTCTGCTCACCTCTGGCGTTCCTACAGGACGCTGAGCAGCTGTGCTGATGTTTCCACAGAAGTGAAGCCTGGTTCCTCGTTGAACCCAGACACAAGAACAGAACGTGGCTTGTTTAGCCAGACTGAATCTGATCCTGTAAACATGTAACAGGTGCACACGGATCCGCTGTTTGTCCTTATCAGCTGTTTGTTAAGCCTCCACTCAGACCTGAAAACATCTGGCTTCTGCTGGAAACTGTTTAATCGACATAAAAACTCCCGACTCTGTCATTTCTAAAGCAGCCATATCTACAGAACCCAACTGGTTTGTGGACACCAACACAGAAACCAGTTGTAGCCCTCAGACATGCAGCATACCAGGATTGACCTCCACCCCACCCACCACCTCCAGCTGCACATTACATAGGCTTCTGGTGGGGAAAGGTGGTCCAGGTCTTGGTCCTGGTTTATGTAATCCTACCATGAGATAGCTAATGAACTTCAGGCCAAACAATCTGAATATTTTGTCCCATTTTTTACTAAGCGTTTTTTTTCTCTGCTGTTAACACAGATGATGTTAGATGGATGGAAAAAGGAAAGTGAGGACCCTCTGAATCCTGAAGCCTGGGCTGCTACACAGAAGCTCTCCAGTTTAGTAAGTTGCTTTACACCCTCAGCAAAATGGGGAAAGCTTGCAGCTTCATATATAATTCATACCTCATCAGTTCAAACTAATGCTCCTGGTGGAGAGAGGGCATCATCTAAGTGATGCAACCCTCAGCTACCTATAGTCCAATGCCTTTCATAAGGTGGCTTTCTTCACAGGTATCTGTGAAAGGTAGAAGTAAAGATATTCACTTTGTCTTCAGTGAGACGAAAGAACAGTGTGTTCATTCATTTTCAGTCCCGTTTTTTCTGGTTTGAGGATTGGAGAGAAGGTTATAGTTGACTGACAGCCAGCTCGTTCTGACTGACAAAAGAGAGAAAAGAGATGCCTGTTACCACGGCAGCGGTTGCCACAGTTACTGCATCTTCCAGCACAGGAGCCTTGCTGCCACCTACTGTCGGCTCTGCCTTATCGTTTCTAGATCGCTGTCTTGGATGTCACAGGAAAACTCATCATGAATAAAATCCATCTTTACCTGCTGATCCCGACGCAGGGTCTTGCGTCAGCTGAAGGAGAAAAATATGTATTTTTATTGTTATTAGCGAGCAGATTATGAACAATCTGAACTGAGGAGGAGTTCAGAGGTCTAACTTTGCTGGGTGAATAAAGGACTGTTTTCTTGCAGGCTGATGACTTCAGACCTGGTTTCATGGCCTCCTTTTTGGATTTCCTGAAGGTGGGGAAAAAACCGTCCGACCATGAACCAGGACATGATGGAGGTCAGCACGATGCCGTAGACCCCTGCTCTTCTCTCAGAGAAGTTATAAGACCCTTATCTCCTAACTCTCTGCCAGCAACTCCTCCTCAGCAGCTCCCAGGAGCCTTCAGCAAGGAAGGTCAGGGTGGGGGGGCCGACCTGGCCCTCAGCGACTGCTCCAGTCCCTGCAAGCCTTTGGATGAGGAGCTGAAGGGAAACCTGGAGGCCCTTCCCTCCTTCTCCTCCGATGAAGAGGACTCGGTCAGTAAGAACCAGGACCTGCAGGAGAGCATCTCATCTGCCATCTCTGCCCTCTACGACACCCCCCACTCACTGGCTGCTGCAATGGCTTCTGCAATGATGAAGGCCCAGCCCACCTTGTCCCCAGCCACGCCTCAGGAGCCTTCTCTCAGCTATCCCCTCCCTGCCATGCCTCCTCTCATCCCAACGATGGACAATACAAAAAAGGACACGTTTACGCTCGATCAGCACCACATGGAGGGTGATGAAAGGCAAAGACCAAGCTCCCCTAAGTCAGAGAGAGACCCGACAGAGGATGGAGAACGAGGACCAGAAGGGGAGGAAGAGAAGGAGGTGGGGGATGGAGGAGAAGAAACCAGAAATAATGAGGAAATGTTGACAGAGACACAGAATGTAGAGGAGGAAGAGAAGGGGGATGAGGAGGAGGATGAAGACAGGATGTCTGAAATGTTGGAGGCTCCTAAAGCTGAAGGTAAAGATTCTTTACTTCTTCCCCAGACTTCTGCTTCAGCAAAACATTACTCACTTATATGTAGCAACAGCTGTTCAAACAGCTGCCATCACCTCACAGGAAAACCTGAAATGCTCAGGAAAAGGCAGTTCAAAGCCAACTTTATTTATAAAGCACTTAAAAAGCAACCACAGAGGAAGAAGAATAAATACACAGTAAATAAAACAGAACCAGTCCTACAATCTTATATTCAGCCAAAAAGAATCTTTAGAGAGAGATAAACTCAGCAAGAGCAGCATTAATCGTGTGTATTATTACGTACTTAGATATGTAATCCTGAAACAGCTTATTTCACACACACATATGAAGTTAACTCATCTCCCTGAGGGTCGGTCTCACATCATGGTTTAGGTATGAAAACGTGATCCCAGACCTCCCAGCACCCGCACACACATCCTGGTTGAGCTATGAAATGCTTTAATCATCTGTTGCTATTTGGAGAAGTAATTTAAATAAAGGTTTATAATAAATAAAGATTTATTTGAATTGCTTCTTTACATGGAAATGTCCAGGATTCAGTGGGAAACATGGTGGGTGCCTGGAAATGTGCTGTATAACTAATCACTGATTATCATGTTTTCCTGTTTTTTCCAGAGTCTCCATCCGAACCTGCCCTTGCACTTCCATCCCCCACTGTCTCCCCCTCACCCCCAACCTACTCACTCCCCTTGCCCCTCCCTCTCCTCTGCTCCTCTGTAACCACGACAACGCCCATCCAGCGAGACAAGGGAGAAGGACGTCCGTATCCTCTGTCTGAGCAGTCCTTCTACCAGCCGCCTCTGACCGCAGGAACGTCACCGCCCCCTTCCACCTCCCCTCCGCCCATCCCATCCTCACCCCTTTCCAACCTTCCCCACTCTGTTCCCCCTCCATCCACCACACCTCCCCCGTCATCCTCTGATCAAGACCAGGAACCTGAAGTTGGACAGGCTTCCCCCTCTTCTTCTTCTCCATCTTCTTCATCATTGTCTGAACCCCCCTCACCTCCGACTCCAGACGAAGCCCCAGCTTCCCAGCGCCTCACCTCCCTCCACCTGGCGAAGAAGCAGGCTGATGCCGCCATCGCCGGGGAGAGCGAAGAGGAAGACAGCGAGAGCGGTGGCGAGGGAATCTTCCGTGAGCGGGATGAATTTGTGGTTCGGACTGAGGACATCGGGACTCTTAAGGTGAGTCCCTCCACAGCTTCCAGAATCCATGCCTAAATAAGCCACCATATGTGACCCATGCCGTCTTTATGTTGTCAGATGGCTTTGCAGACCGGCCGGGAGCCCCCCCCAATCTGGAGGGTGCAAAAAGCTCTGCTCCAGAAATTCAGCCCAGAGATCAAAGATGGTCAAAGGCAGTTCTGTGCAACCAGTAACGTGAGTTTTTACAGACAAATGTCACGGCTGTGTGTCAAATGTAAACAAAAACAGAATTTATTGATTTCCACATCACAGCAGGTCATTTTTCATCCCCAGTAGAAGATTAACAACATGTCAGAGGATGAA
>CM047976.1:917185-931507 GCA_026261665.1 Melanotaenia duboulayi
GTCTCAATCACTCAGATATCTGCACACAGACAAAGATTTAAGCAAATGGTCATTTTTATCACTGTCTTTAGCAGACAAGGTAAACCTTGTCTACCTACCTACCTGTACTTCTTTATAAAAAAAAGTTTTTGCTAAATTAGACAAATCCATTTCAAAATCTCTCTGGACTGGTAAGCTTGTCTATATTCATAAAAGGATATTGTGGCTTCCTAAGCAAAAAGGTGGGCTTGCTCTCCCTAGTTTTATACATTTCTACTGGGCTGCTAAACCATGAGAAAGGTGTCTTTGATGCTATGGATTCCACTCCTTCAGTCTTCCCGCAACAAACAAAAAAAAAAATAAATAAATATGGGAACAAGACCTGGGGCTCATTCAAGAAGATCAATGGGACAATATTCTTAAAGTGGTACACAACTTCTCTATCTGGTCCAGACATGGGCCGATTCAGTGCAAATGTTAACACAGGACTTTTTATACCATCGTAGACTGTCAGAAACATATCCAACTACTACAGATGCCTGTAACAGATGCCGCCAGTCCCCCGCCGATAAAATTTTATTTTTTTAAATGCTTCTGTATCCTCAGCTGTCTCTGGGATCCCTGAAATAACTAACTTATTTTTCCCGCTACGAGCCTGTAGATCTAGGACTAATTCTTTCTCTTTTCATTGCCTGGATTTCCCAATGAAGAACCTGGAGCAGGGAAAGCTGGGAGTCGAGGCTGGATCATTTCCCATTGACAGAGAATAAGATTCTTCGTTGTGACTTCTCTTGGAGTTTGTGTTTAAGGTTTGAGTCTTAGTTTTTCATTACTTGTTAATCACATATTCTTTTTCCTTTAATCAGGCTGTAGAAGGTATTTATTTTAGAAGTGCGCCATGTTTGATTCTGCCAAGTCCTACCGAATCTCGCATTACAGCATCCTCCTCTTGCATCATGGATGGAGCTCCTTTTTAATAGATCAAGGTGTTGACACAGTCAGTCATGGAAATCTTGTCAAAGTGACTTTGTGTTTCAGGAGGCTTCAGTTTCACCATCTCTAGTTGCAGTCGGTTCAGTATCCTCCGGCCTACTTTCCGGTTTCATCAGGGCTTGGTCCTCAGCTCCTCGGCGCCTCTTCTGTATTACGTTCTTTCAGCTACACTGGCAATGAATCCTGCTCCTTCAGCCCATATTCACCCTTCAGGTCTCCCACGCTTCCAGATCAACGTCCAGGCAGCCTCCCACCAGCACATCTCAGATGATGTCATGTCACGGCCTCCTGCGGATCCTCATCCACTCACACTAGCTCCTCCTGGTGGGGAGCTGGGTCGTATCGCCCTCTATTTGCTCCCTGTTTGTCTGAGCTTTTCAGCTCTTCTCCTCCCTGTCAGTCCATCCACCAGGCCACTTTTCCCCATCCTGCACCCTTCCCTTCCATCACCTGCTTGCTGCCATTGTATTTGGTGGGTGACTTTGTCGACCTCGCTCCGTTTTGAAAGTCTTCCCTTGTTTCCTCCCATCAGCCTGTGGAGCTGCAGACGGCTAGGGTCGTCGCAGTGTAGTCACCCTGGGCTCTCATGCTGGAACCGTCACAGTGGCTGTGTTGGCATTCATCCTTTTCCGGATCATAGTCATCTCCATCTTTCTGGACCTCCAGTCTGGCCTTGATGATTACCACTCCGTTCTTTTTTTAACGCGTCCTGTCCAGCACGGTAGCAGCAGAATGATGGTCTGGCTGCTGTATTGTGCTGAACAAATTTGCTTTGCCAAAGGAAGCTTTATGAGTGTAAGGTTGTTATTTATTTATGTATTGTCTGTATTTATTTATTATGTATTACATATGTATTATTACGTATTATTTATTTATTTGGCATGTATGGAATTTATATAATCTTACTGGACCTGACCGGAGGGAACAGAAAAAACTGAGCAAAATGAAGAAAAGTAAAAAGGAGAGTAGAAGAAAGACAAGCATCCAGTAGAAAGAAGCAACAAGCTTCAATCCTGCCTAACAGCAGACAAGCAGCTGCTACACCTGTACAGAAACACAACAGAGAATTTCCTACAGCTGTTACAGGTAAACTAAGCAGACAATCATCAGGAGTCCCTAAGAAACAAACAAACAAAAACATAAATAAATAAAAAGAACAAGGATGCAACAACAAAAGTACCAAAAACTAACAAACAAAAACCTAAACCAAAGCATCTCTTAATGTATAAACCCACTGGACACCTTAGTGTTGTGTCAGCATGCAGAGGATGAGGAAGGATCAGAGATCAGATCAGGAGCAATCCCAGAGCACAAACCCCAGGCACCCCACCACAAAAATGACCTCAGACCCACCCAGAGGGCAGCAGAAGAAGGCCCCAGTCAGAGCCCTCCTGCCCCAAGATCAGCAACTGCCAACCCTGCTGGGCACTGGCATCCAGGGCAGCCAGAGTGCAGGCCCCAGGGACCCAAGCCCAGCCCAGCCCCACTCACGACTGTTTGTGAAGTGTGTTTGCTATTTAAACTGAGGGGCAGTAACCATGCCATGCTGGAAGAGAGGCCACATGAGCAGCCCCACCTGCCATGCACTACATGGCATGTCCCCAGAAGTTGTTGGTGTGTCGTGTTTCTCGTGTTTTGATGTCTAAGTGTAATTAAAACTGAGAGGCGAGCTGCCACAGGCTGCAGCCCAGGAACAGGAAAGAGAGCGGGGAAGGAGAGGGGGCCGGGGATGTAAAGCCAGAGGGAAGTAAACTTCCCTCCAGAAGGTTAGCTGCTGGTAGTATTAGGCACCCCTGTTTCCCAGGAGGCCACCCAGGGCAGGACAGGCCGGAGCAGCTGTTCCCATGAGCAGGACACACAGCGACTCACAATGAGCCGCCAGCAACCTCATAAGCCCCAACCACTCCCATGTCCCCTCCAAGACCCTGAAGAGGGTGTAGAGCTGGTCCACTGTTTAACGACTGGGACGAAAACCACACTGCTCCTCCTCATCTTTGCCAATATTTCTCCCCAGTAAGGTTTAAGTGCCGGACGGTTGCAGAACATGTGATAATTATCAGTGTCGCCACATCGTCTGCAGCAGTTACCACATGTAGATTTCCTGCTCTGAAAATATTTACTTTTAGGGTTATGAAATGTCTAATACTAGTCTTCCAGGAAAAAGAGGACAGCTTGAGGTGCTGATGTTTGACAGATTTTTAAGCAGTCTCCATCAGTAAGTGTGACGCCAGCTTCTTTCTCCATGGTGGGCGGAGTGCTTCCTGTATGACTGCAGACATGAGAAGAGTTAAGAGCCTTTATGTTCCTCCCTTTGTAAGTATTAAATACGTCAGTGAGACACATCCTCTGAACATTCCCTTGTAATTTTAATGTTTTATTAAAATGGTGTCTCAGCTGAAAATATCAGTAAAAATCAGGTTTATTTAAGCTGTAGGTTTCACTGAGTTGAAGGAGTTGCCTGCTCGGGTTGAAATTTTACAGTAAGTTGTAATACCCTTCCATGTCCATGCTTCCAGATGTGTTGGTTTACAGTCTCTATCACATCCCACCCAACTTAGTACTTACATTTTACTTTCCAGATTAAATTTCTTTAACCGGTTTAAGCCATACATTTAAAGAGACTTTTTACTAAATTTAGACACGTTTTTCTGTAGACTATTATAACCCAATAAAGACTGCAGGGGTTTATCCAGTTGACGAAGATGCAGATCTTTCCATTTTGCTTCGTATCTGTTAGTTTAACCAGAGTCGTGCTGCTTTGCAACAGTCCTGCAGGCAGGGGAAATCCACCTTGGTCTTAAGTCGAACCCTGGGTGTTTTACCTTGCCTTGATAAAAACTTGAAATCATTCTTTTCCAGTCATTGAACTGTTTGGGGGAAATTTCAGGTGGGAAGGAGTAAGAAAGAAACAACAGATGGGTAAAATATTCATTTTCACAAGTTCTATTCTGCCGTATAGACCAGTTGTCAAAGGTGCCGTCCTTCAAAATCCACTTTTGTTTGGTGCATTATAATTTGAGTTTCAGTCAGATCGCTTGGTACAGTGTCTCCAAGACAGGTCGTGTTAATATTCCATGTAAATTTTTCTTTTGGTACATAATTGTAAGTTTGGGTTTGGTGCGTATTACTTTGTAGACCTGGTGAAATTTCATTAAAGTATATCTCCTGTTAAAAAATCACAATTTTCCTTTTTTACTTTAGCAATGAGTTTACCTCATTTAACTGGGTTTTGCAGCTCATTGACATTAAGTGTTCTTATACTGTTGAAATGGTGCGTCTTGAATACATCGCAGTATTTGGTTTAAATGGTTGAGCAGCCGCCTTTCACACCAACGCCACCTCCTCGTGCCTGTGCAGATCACCAGTTAGCCGGTTTATCGGTTTGGTTTCAGGTAGCAGAGCAGCAGTAACCAGGCAAATCTGTAGATCTAGGACTGTCAGGTACAATACCAACAAACTTAACAGCCCACCAGCACTACCGTTACCCTGGTGGGATACCTGCCCCACTAAAAAAAACAAATCAGATTACAGCAGTTTAACTCTACCCACCAACATCAAAAACCCAAAACTCATCCTTTACCACGTTTAAGCATGGCCACCGCTGAAGTGGCAGGACATCTCGTCAGGCTGTTCTCACTCAGGAACGTTGGTTCAGGTTCAAAGTTCTTGGATCTGGATCCTCCAGAAGCAAACAGAAAAACTCCGGTGGCTGAACTAAAGTGAGCAGATTATGGTCTACATCCTCTTTTCCTCTCAGAGCTCAGCAGTGCTGAAGAAAGCAACAAGAAGGGTGGATGAAACTTTTATTTGGGGGGGGGAGGCATGGACAGATTTAACAATCTTTCTTTGAAAAATCTGTGTGAGATGATTAAAAATTCATTGGACAGCCGAAGAATCTGACAATCCTCATCTTTCAGCTCATTTAGGTGAGAGGAAGGAAACTATCCTTAATCCGGCTGCTTTATGCACCACACAGACACATACAGGAAGAATGAAATGAAAAAAGATACATGCTGGGCTACACACAGAAAGACAGCTTAACCCCCTCCCCCCCACACACACACACACAAACAAATACTTCAACAGTAAAGAGAAAAACTACAAGAATTTACATGCGATTTTCTAAAAGCCAGATTAAAGAGGGTTGTGGTGAAATTCAATTTATTTATCCTACGTAAAAAGCAAATATTCAGGTTTGCAGACCAGGAAACTTCTTCTTCCGAGTGGCACGTCACCGCTGTACGTCATTCATGCCGACATAAAACCTGATCCGGTGCAGCCTCACAGCAGCAACTTTCCTCATTTCTCTTCTACGTCATGTGTTGCTCTTCATTTTGCTACTCAGCTGTTTCTTCTGACCAACGCATTAAGCTCTGTTCTACCATAAGTCCAGGTTTTTGGTCTTGGAAAAGCCCGGGTCTTTGCGAATCTTCCAGTAGGTTCCATTAGACAGCCACACTTCTCTTCCAGCTTCATCCACGGACTTTCTGTCAGGGAAAATACATACGAGACAACTTTAGCAACAGATGGTAAACTATTCTGGTTTCTGCTGAAAGCTGGGGTTGATACCACGCTTGGTAAATTTTAAACCTCCTACAACCTGACGACATACATGATCACATTATTGGTTGTCTGTGCTGTAAAACTTTATTCTGATGTACACAAACACGGACACATTAAGAGATCCAGCTCGGGACAGTTTCCATGGCAGCGGATGGTAATAAATGGTGGTATAATGATGGTATGTAAGTAAACATGACGTTTTTATCTGGCCAATGAACACGAGGTAAACTGCTGCTAGATTAAAGTCCGCACTTTTGAAAAGTTAACACAAGGCTGGATCTTGCTACATCATCTTGAACAGGTCATGCAATCTGGACGCGTTATGCTGAAACATCCTGCTGAGCTGCATCTTCACAGCTGCAGAAGCAGAACAATGTGACCCGCCCTGTCTGAGCCGGAGCCCTAGACGGGAGAGGGGTTCTACACTGCCATCTAGTGGTGTTAAAGCCTCTAGTTCGGTTTCATGGTGGGAGACCTACCTCGAGGTTTGTTCTGATTAAAGAATTTACCATTTCCCAGCCCAGTTTGTGTGATACATTTTAAATTTATGTAGCTTATGTAACTGAGGAAAACCTACAAAGCATGTCAACCATTTGTTGGGAAAAAACTCCTGAAAACATACCCAGCTGATTTGATTTGGACCATTTTTTAAACCTTGAAAACAGGATCTTAGGCAAATCAAAGGCAACGGGACATCTTTTTGTCCCTGGAAAACGCATCATTGACCCTGACTGGCTCTGGAACATCCTGGTTGTGCTGAAAGGAAATCCTACCAGAGGGTGGTGAAGATGGCTGGTAAGAGGGTGGTAAGCTGCCATCTTTGCAGAGCATCTTTCAGTCCAGATGTCACAGAAAAGCAGAGAAAATTCTGAGATACTCCTTCCACCCTGCCCATAGAAGCTTCACTCCTGCCGTCTGGTAGACGCTTCCGCAGCGTCCCCGTATGAACAACCGGACGAAAATTCGGATTTACCCATCTGTATTCCGCCTACGTAACCAGCAAACCCTATGCAACTCCTCCATCTACTGTAGCTGCATTTGCACGTTCTTGCACATTTATACTCACTCATGCTTTATTGATGTATAAATTGTCTTGCTGTTTTATTTTTCCTTTGCACTACCCTGAACCTTTACATCCATTTATGCTTTTTTCAAGTTGCTTGGAGCTACGCTGTAGTTTTCTCTGAACGCCTGCACGGTAAGATCTTTCATTGCTCTGTGCAAACCCCGTTTTGTGGCTGTGCACACGACAAGGATCTTCTTGAAACATGAAGGTCCAATTAATGTAAAACTCACCTGAAGAACCGTGGGATGTGCTCCTCCCCATTCTTGGCCATCTCCTTCCTCCTCTCTCGCTGCTTCTCTTCCACCTCATCTTTCCTTTTATCTGCCTCAGCACCCTTCCCGTCCTCCAAGAGCCTTACAGGAGAAATGAGAACAGATTCAGACAACAGCTGGTGTTACAGGTGATAAATGCATGAATGAGCTGAAACTGAAGTTTCAGGTCTGGTTTGTACCTCTGGTCTGGTCTGAACCGGGTGTCTGTAGGTGGGAGGACATCTTTCAGGTCTGCTGTTAGTTCGTTAAGTTCTCGGGCGTAACGTGAGAAACCGTAGAACTGGGCGTGGTCATCGGGCTGCACATCTGAAGTGAAGAAAAATGTCTCATGATTCAGATTCCTGGTCAAGAAAAAAAAGCTCCAACGTGGTGCTGTACGCAAGAGGTATGTATGTATTAATCCCAGAGCACAGGATGTTCTGCCAAGAAACAAGACAACAAGCCATCCATCCATCTTTCCACGTTATCCAGGGCGAGTCGTGGGGACAGCATCCTGTACAGGGAAATCCAGACCTCCCGCTCCTCGGCCACTTCTTCCAGGCATTCCAAGGCCAGA
Source organism: Melanotaenia duboulayi (assembly GCA_026261665.1). Classification (NCBI taxonomy): domain Eukaryota; kingdom Metazoa; phylum Chordata; class Actinopteri; order Atheriniformes; family Melanotaeniidae; genus Melanotaenia; species Melanotaenia duboulayi. The sequence goes on from CM047976.1 coordinate 924,615, forward strand.
GGCGTAATTCCTCCAGCATGTCCTGCGTCTTCCCTGGCATCTCCTCCCTGTGGGACATGTCCAGAACATCTGACCAGAGAGACGTCCAGAAGGTATTCTGACCAGATACCTGAGCCACCTTCTATGGTTCCTCTGAATGTTGAGGAGCAGCAGTTCTACTCTGATCTAATCCTGGATCACCCAGCTTCTCCCCTCAAGTCTTAGGGAGAGTACAGACAGAGGAGGAAACTCATCTGTTCTCTCGCTTTTTGGGTCACTTTCTACAGCTGGTGACAATAGGTGAGGGTAATCCAGAGTTTCTCCTTACAGCTCAGCTCCTTCTTCACCAAGACCGAGTTCATTTATCTATTGATGAAGCCAGCAGAACCACGTCATCTTACTTTGAAGGAGTCCAACCTCCCCCAAATCCGACTTCCTGGCTAGGTTGGGAAGCTGTCAGCACCAACTTTTCAGGTTGATGAAATGAAGCATTTGGTTTCCACTTGGAGCCTAATTTAATTCTGATTTTGGGATGAATTATTGATCTTACCTGGTTCATTTAACTGAAGATGGTACACCAGGTGCTCCACTCAACTCCACTACTTTGTTCCCTAAAATCTACAAATCCCATAAAAAGCAGCAGCAGTTTGTCAACTCTACAGTAACACTGGAGGGACATACTTTCTGAGATCTATTGGGGTTAATCAGTCATAATTAGTCAGAGGCTAGAGGTGCATGGTTTGAAATAAAAACTTGTGGACAGGTTGTGGATCAGTTAGCTCTGGCCACTGTTTAAGCAATGCCACGTTTTTTTACTTCTAAACGTCACTTCCTTTAAAAGTCGCTCCTCATTCAGCTGCACTTTGTTCACCCACCACGTAGCTGATGCACTGATAACACGTCTGGTGTAGGGTTGATGGCAAATGACAGGACATAATTTCAAAGCTTAATTTTGAAGCCACACCTGGCAGGTTGGAGAGTGTTCACTGAGAGCCTCGACTACATCTACAAGCTTAGGAGGGGAATTGGGTGGAGCTTAAGCTGTGACTGGTGTATGTTGGTGCAAAACTTTGTGAGGCCTTGAAGCAGGTCTACTCACTGGGCTTCCAGATGCACTGCGGTGTAGACAGAGTGTCACAGAAGATGCCTTCATGCCAGAGGCCTCCAAAGCGATGGACCACCTCTCCAGCCTGGTCCAGAACCACACCCTGCACCTCGTTCTTACTGTTGTCTGAACTCCAGTAGCGAGACTGGAAAAAACGAGAAACAAAGATCTGTGAACTACATGCTGCAAAACTCATTTCCATCTTTGGATTAATGACCTTTCATCTTCCACTCGAGGCATTCTTCTGTTTGAAGAAGAAACTGGCTTAATGGGATGATATCAGTGTATAGGTGCGTCTTCACCTTAACAAAGGTGATCTTGCAGGTGCACACGTCGCTGCGTGTGTTTTTGATGACCACCTCGCCGTAGTGCTCCAGCCAGCGCTGCTGACTCAGCACATTGTGGATGCAGGTCACCGCCTTGTTCCATTCATAGTGATCACCGTACCTACAAATTACACAAATTACTCACACATCCATTTTCATTTCCCTAAAAATGTGCTCCAGCGTCCAACACCGAGGACCTCCATTAGAAATAGAGCCCTGAATGTTGTCCCGGTGGATCATAGTGACTCACTTTGGAAGGGTGACATTGACCAGTCCGCTGGAGATTATCTCCACCGACTTCCCCCAAAACTTGTACTTCCATCTCTGATCTTAAAGCAGAAACGACAGTGATAAGTGGCGTGTGGTACTAAAATATGTCAGGTAGATTCAGAAGTACATCAACAGTTCCTACCTTGCCAGAAAGTGAAGTTTTCTGACTCTGCGTGGCAGGCAGAGATGGGTGGGTGATGGCTAACCTGAAAACATACATCCCACCATCACATTACTCTCCTGTTTTTTAGCAGATAAAAATGGCCGGATGTCCTGCTGTTGTTTACCTGTTCGCTGACATAATGAAAACCTCTGTCTTCTCTATGATTTTCATACGTTTCTCCCAGGACGGGGTTGAAGGGTTTGTAGCGATATCTCCAGGATGCCCAGGCATAACCCGAGATGGAGAATGCTGCTACATAAACCTGGAAACAAGCATACGTCTCAGTGTTTGCTGAAACTTGCTCCAACACTTGAGTAAATTAGCTTACCATCCTCTCATACGGGTCATCGATGTGGTTTGCGGTGTCCAGCAGCTCGGAGTATTCCAGCTCTTCACTGAGTCTCTGCAGCAAAGACAGCGGCTCGTTCAGAGCCACCGGCATGGAGACCCTGGAAAGGTCCTTGCCTATGTTGTTGTACAGGATAGTCATGATCCCGATGTGGCTGTTGTCTGCTCCTGGGGCGGGAAGGGTGGTCCGACGACCTGCATCGTAACAAACATGTTTACAGTACACAAAAAGGTGGTACAAAAATGACTCCCGGGTCTGAATAAATATAGGTAATATTAATATTACAGGTAATATTAAAAGATCTTATACTTGAGGTGGGAAAATGTTTTTTGGAGGTTTAACCTGTTATATTGTGGATTTCTTAAAATATTTTGCCCTTAATGAAAATTTCTAAAATTACAAGTGGAAATGGCCCCGTTTCATAGACGAAAGACTTCACCATGTGAAAGGAAGCAGTGCAGGCACTCTGAAGACGATGGTGCAGAGCAGGTCTGAAAGTATGCTGGTTAAAAAGTAAATAAACCCAACCAGAGATACTGAAGACTGTAACTTCAGTCATAATGTTCAGACGTTGTCCACTCATTTCTTTGTGGTTCAGCCATTCATTTAAAAAGGAATAAAATGAAATAAGAAAAATGAACAGCCCAACATAACCGATCGTTCAGGTGAGAAATGAGAGGCTGAGCGAAGCAGGATGAAGGAGCCAGAAGAGCCGGCCCTTTAAAGGAGCTGGGCCTCCACCACTAAACGGGTCTGGCACCGGAACCTCCAACCAGTCCTTTATTTCTAGGACCCCTCCACACAGGTCCCAGTCTTACCAATCCAGAACAAAGGGTGGAGCTTAATACATTGCAATCCTCTGATTGGTGGAAAGAATCATGACTTCCTGTGTGACTCAGCAATAAGAACAAAGGACCAGCGCCATGTCTAATGCGCTGGATTTATTGTAGTTTTGAAGTCTGCAGCATTGTGCAACAACCGTCCACCACAACCACCATTTTTCATCTACGCATCCCATTTAAATTAAAACTTAACACTTATTTATTCAAGCTTTAAAATTCCAGATAGCTTATTCAGGATGAGTATCAATAAACATTAGAATGAGGTTATATCCACTAAGTTTATTGTATTAAGTCTGTGTTTACATGCCAGAAATCAGTATTATAAAAATAAATACAAAAACAAATGTAATGAAGCCTCCGTGGAGCGTTTACAACATCCACCACAGTGGCGGGCTTACCGGTATCTGCAGGCACCAAGCTGGGTTTGTCGTTCGCGCTGCTAAGACTGGCTCTGTAGTTGAGGGTGGCAGTGGCTACGAAGACAAGACGAGAACGTCATTTCCCAGTCCATTATACTGGTCAGAATAATGCAGGCTGTAGAAACCACTCACAGTGTCCCTCTTCAGGCTCCGAGGTGGTGGTGTTGGTGATATCACTCAGACCAGATTCATCTGAAGCTTCAGCCTCTGATGAAGTCTCACATACTATCACCTCACTGGCATCAAAATACTCCTGCACAGAATCTGCCACCGAGGGAGGACGGCGACTGTGACGATCCATGGATGGCGTCCTCTGCAAGGAAACATTTGCTTTGACTGCTTTAGATACCACATCTACCTGAAATACTTCAGTCTGTATCCACCCTGTTTTCATGCTTTACCAGCCCATGTGCACCCTCACATGTGAGGGTCAGGTCCCACTGGAATAATCAAAATCCTAAATATTTCTATAGATTGTAGCTGGAACTGCCCAATCAGCTGAATTTAGTCACCTCAGCAGCACCAACCACCACCAGGCATCTGCTACTGCAGTGGTTTCCATCATTTCATCAATGCTGTGACAAATTCTCAGAAATTAACTTGTGTGGAAAATAAATGAGAATAAAAGCCTGACCGCAGGACTCAGGATACAGCAGCAGTACACACCTGGTCCGGACGGACGGTGCAGAAGGATTCTTCAGAAGAGTCAGAAGACAGGGAAAGCGAGTGGACTTTGGTCAGATGAGACTGCACGTCAAGCTGCACATGCACGCGCACATGCACACACAAGCCATGAGACACATGCAGAAGGAAGAAGATGTAAACACATGAATGGATGCAGAGAAGGCAACACACCAGCAGTCATTCCCACCAAACGCTGGCCTTTGTGCTACAAGATTTTATACCGTTGTACATCAAAAGTAAAGACTTTGTTCATACGTACAGTCTTTTAAATCACTGACTTGTACCAGTTACTTTTCCAGCCATGTTGCTGCCATCAGTTTCACTATCAGCTCAGATTTTCACCATGTGGTAAAAGTTTCATCATCTGATGTGTTTATGTTCAGGGCAGGAAGTCCGGGACCACAAACGGGTCTGTCCAAGTGGATCAGAGTGAAAATGGTGGACTGGACCCTCAGGAGACTGTAGTCATCCCTGTTATAGCAACACTAAACACCATGTTTTACTTTCATTTCCTTTTCATTTATAATTTTATTTACTTGAGATCAGCTGAGGGTCGAAGTCTACAGGAAACAGGCGGTTAAAGACCCATCAGCTGACTGAAGGACCCATCATTTATCCATCACACCCATTTTTATTTTCTTTATCCACTTATGTACCATAACCACAATTTTTTTATTGTATTTAATGTTTTTTATTTATACATTTATTTTCTGCATCTAAAATGAGAAGCAGCTTACAGCTGGTTTCACGTCCATGTCAGAGACGTGACTTGGATCACGCCTCTAACATGTTTATCGTCTGAATTTTTTTTTCTCTTTTAAAAAAAACAAAAAAAACAATCCTAAGTTTCTATANAAAAAAAAAAAAAACAACAATCCTAAGTTTCTATCTTGCTCACTAATTCAGTTTTCCTCTTGGAGGTTGGTTACCGTGGCAACCAACACCACTAATAGTTTAACTCATCATACGTTCTAAAGGAAACATGCAGGAAGTTATAGACCCCCATCCATCAGCACACTGAAGGACCATCACCATGGAAACAAGCCTTTCTAAACACACTGCTGCTCAGTTTTAGTGTGTAAATGTGTGTGTATGTGTGTGTGTGTATAAGGGAGAGGCGTACTCTGGGTGTGTTCATGATCCACCTTAAAACAGCCCAAACCTGCTGAACAGTTTCAGATCTCAGGGTTTGGTTTCTGTCGTTCTGACGGGCCCAGACTGATTCTGCTCCAGTAAAAACTGGAGCAAGACCAGATCAGTTAAAACTGGTTTATAACTGGGCTTTGGTTTGTGTGTTTTTCCCACATGCTGGGACACAAATCTGTATGACCTGCATGGATTCAACTAACGGAGTGTAAGCCAGGTGTGTTTTACCTCAGCCAGGGTGCTGCAGAGCGTGGCGAGCTGCTGGGAGGTGTTCTGCCTCAGGTCCGGCCCGGTCCAGGCCTGCCTCAGTCGCTCCCTCTCCAGGGTCAGAACCTCATGAACCGACTTCAGAGCAGCATGGACTGCAGCATTCAGAGCATGTAGGCGTTAAACATGACTGCAGGCGGCCCTTAAAGGAGGGGAAGTTTGGAGATCTCACCTCTCTGAGACACAGCACAGATGTCCTGGTGGAGCTTCTTGGCCTCAGGTGAGGTGACCTGAGGGTTGGACAGCTGGGAGTAGACGTAGTCGGGGATGGACTGAACCGATGAACTGCAGTTGGTGCTCAGGTGGCTGGACGTGAACTGTGGGAGGAACAGAACTAACTACAGCAAGCTTTCAGCATCACTGGTCCATCAGAGAACCAGTCCAGACCCATCTGTGGGTCCAGGTACCCTCACAGTACCTGGTATGTTCAACANGTGGGTCCAGGTACCCTCACAGTACCTGGCATGCTCAACAGATCAGACGTTTCCATGGCGACTGCATGGAGCTTTCCAGACTGTACAAGCAGGACTCAACATGAACAGGCACTGGTCACAGATTAAAGTTCAGCAACTCATCTAGTCAGGAATCAAACTACAAACTTCTTAAAGGGAGAGGATGAAAATAAACTCTCCCGCGCTGTGACAGTCTTCTGTCCCAGAGGAACAGGAATTAATTAAACCAGGGCTTTTTTCTGGGATCGCCAGAGTTCCCATCATGGCCAGCATTTACATGCAGAGCACTGAACTCCAAGATGGACCAACACTGAGCCACTGGTCCAGGTAAGAGGACGACATCTGGGTCAGAATCCAGAGCTCAAAAGCGGTCTCTGAACACAGCTCAGAAGTAGCGTCTGGTTCATCCGGGAAGATGTTAAAGACGAAACGTCCATTTTTCCCTCTGCTGCTGGTTCAGCTTCACTTTGGAGTAAAAAAGCCCCCAGATACAGGGTTTACAACTCTGAGGTCTTTCCTATGGTGGGAAGCCTTATGGGTTCCTCGTCACTACTGAAGGACAATAATCTGGAATTTCTCTGTGACATTCACCAGGAAATGGACCAAATTAAAACTGGGACGGGCTGCAGGCCAGACCCGGATTATTCTCAATATTCTCTCTGAAGCCTTGAACTATCACAATTATTATGGAGTACATTTTAGGTTCTTACCATCCCCCCCATGGCCTCAACACGGGACAAAGTCCTTGAATGGCCCAACACCTTCCCACTCTTCTTTTTGGGTTTCTCCAGGGAGAGATTCTGTAGAGAGAACAACAAAAGGACAAACACGATTACAACCATTACGATTACAGGACTGAAAAGCCACATGTTTAACTGTGGACGGTCCCAT
>CM047976.1:1107915-1119128 GCA_026261665.1 Melanotaenia duboulayi
GTAGTAATAATAATAATCCATTTTATTTATAACACACTTTACATTTTAGAAAAAATCTCAAAGTTCTGTAAGTTAAAATGACAAGTTAAAATAATTAAAAAAAAAACATTAAAATAAACCTATAAATACGCTAAAATTGTACAAAAGCCTTTCTGAATAAAAACATTTTCAGGTGTTTTATAAAGGACTCCACTATCTGTGGCACCCTCAGGTGTTCAGGCAGGCCTGGAAGGACCGGTCCCCCACTGAACTGAGCCTGGTCCTGGGTGGGCAAAGGTGGTTTGAGTCAGTGGACTGGAGGCGGGGAATGGTGGAGTGTGGAGACAGTGACTCTGTCAGGTAGCCAGGGGCGTGGCCATGCGAAGGCGAGCAGGCAGGTTTTAAACTCTATCTCTGCTGGACAGGAAGCTGATACGGGACGGCAGAACGAGCGGTGTGGTTGTATTTGCACCTCCTCATCAGGATGTGGGCAGTTCTGGATGTGCTGAAGCTTCTGCAGGCTCCTGCCCGGGATGCTGACAAGGAGGGCGTTCAGTAATCCAGCCTAGAGGAGACAAAGGCGAGGACCAGCTTTTCAGCATCACTGAGGGAAAGGGAGGGGCGGAGTCTGGAGATGAAAAAAGACATTTTACAGAGATATTGAATGTGGGGGTCAAATGAAAGGTTTGTCACGGAGGTGGAGTGAGGGATGGGGTGGTTGGAAAATGAAATGGTTAAAAAGAAAGATCCATTTTTATGTTCTTAATAAAGTGTCACCAAGCAGTTTACAGAATGCAATCAAACAAGAATTAAGAAAATAACTAAATTCTATTTACTATTCTTTTATGAGTTTCACATGTTCAGGTCAGTGCAGTCTGTAATGGCATTAATGTCCTCCTCATGTGGGTTGCAGAACTCCCTCCACATAGTGATGTTGAAGAACTGTCCACCTCCTCACTGTACGTGGGACCTGGAACAACAGGTTTATGTGCAGGCTGGAGATGTAGAATATGGTGATCAGCTCTTCCTAGAGGAGGAACGGGGGATGCAGAATATGCCTCCTTGGTGTTGTCATAAAACAAGTCCAGTATTTTTTGTCTCTGGTGGGACAGGTGACGTACTGTGTATGTTGGCAGAACAGATGGTGGAGAGGTTGAAGTCTGTGTCTGCAGCCTGCCGGGGGCTGAGAGCAGGGTGTCAGAGGCTATGTTCGCAATGGCAGAGAGGGTACGTACACTGCTATCACATTAACGTGTGTTAACTCCCGTGGCAGATAATATGGCCTCATGCTAACCACTGACAGTTTACACCACCTCACATCCACAAACACTAGTCCTAGCAGTTTATCCACCCTGCACATTTTACTGTCTGCTGTTAATTATTTCTCTTTTTCTGTAAATTTAGAGGTGTTTTTAAATCTTTTATATATGTTATATTTTTATTTTTTCTTATGTGTGCATGTTATATTTCTATTTTATGTGTGCCAGTAATTTCACTATGTTTGCTTAATGACAATAAAGATCTTGAGGAGAGATTTGGTGCAATCCAATAATTTCCTCAGCTACGTAATTATTTTATGCATTAGCTTACATGAACACAATTATTATAAACTGTATTAATTGGGATTGTATAATCCGTTTATTTTGACTGCATTATAACTGGATTGCAGCAAACTAGATGGAATTGTATATTTAGTGAAAGAAAGATATTTATTTCAATTTGCTGTCAAGGAGTTAGCAGACATACACTGAGCATTGGTGCATAGCCCTGAAACCACCAGATTGGAGTGTTTGTTCTTCAGGAGATTAATTAATGCCATGTAATTCCTGCTCATCTGGTCCNATTAATTGATGCCATGTAATTCCTGCTCATCTGGTCCATAACAACCACACCCAAGATAGCTGACTTAACCTTTACTCCAGCAAACTGTCTGACCAGCTGAGCTGGACGACAGTGTACTTGTCATTGAAGCTGGTGTGTTGCAGATCTGTTGCATTTCAGCTCCACTCTTCTCAGTATTAATCTAGTTTTTTCTGTTCTAATTATTCAGATCCAATCTATTTACAGCCTGTTCTGCAAATTCTGGCACCCAGAGGAAGATGCAGTTCCATGACAGAGAGAACAATTAGCTTGCTGGTTGCTAATCTGGGGCTGATAGGCCTGTTTCCAGTATTTGGGGTGGAATTCATTTTGCATGCATAGTGTACAGTAAATAAGCTTCTGCCTCATTGGATTGTGATTTGAGACCTCCCTTAGCAGAAAGGGTGTTTACCACATATTAGGCACCCTCTGTCTAACATATACAGTATGACATATTTCTGTGTAAATACCTGAAGCTGTTTTCCTTAGACTTGAAAACAAAAGAAAATGGACAAACAATCTAATAAGACTTCAGCACGGCACTTAACCTGAGTCACATGGTTTCAATGAAGCATGCTGTGCTGGTCTAACTGACTTTCTTCTTTTAGGACTTTGATGTGCACTCAGGATATATTGAGTCAAGTGATGTAAGTGGGTTAACCTCATTGGAGGATGTGTATCTATTTGATTTATACTGCAGTTTTGTTGCAGATCATGCTTCTCATGAAATACTTTAAAGTTCAGAGCTATGCATCTTCAGAGTTCCAATTCTAATTTTAAATTTACCTCAAACTACAGTTAAATTAAATTTCTTTTAGGTTAAACACAAGAATGACGGCCTGAACTTGATTCCTGCTGGCCGTCATTCTTGCTTCTAAGAAAAGAAATAACATTAGACCTTAACGGGATAGCTACAATTTTAACTCCTCCACGCCAGCAGGTGTCGCACTCACACTCGTCCTCGCTCCAACCGCTAGCTAGCTACCAGGTACGCCAAAAACCTGTATGTGGACATAGAGGAGTGATGTCAAGTGTGGAGTCTTTCGTGGTTTATTATGAAAGCTCTTCTGTGTGCCTATAACACCATTTGTCCCTTTAACAGTGTCCTTGTAAAACGTGTTTGGATGAGTTAAATGCAGAGAAATAATTTCCCAACTGGGATCAAAAAAAGGAAAAATATTATTAATAACTAAACAGCTGACTGAAAACTGCCATCTAATGTATGTTAACATCTTTTTTATTGTATAGTTATGATTTTATTTATTTTATTGGATTGATAATAATAGGATTTGTATTAGATTATACTTGTATGTCAGAGAGAGGGTTTGAACCGAGGTTTGTATTTTCCTTATGGTTGGTTTTATGTTTTTTTCAGGAGCTACTTGAGTCATTAAGCCAGGCAGTTAGGCCGACAGCGCTTTGCCTGGTTTAGTCTTTGGCGTGGCATTGCTGGTTCCCCACAAACTGCTGGTATGCCAGACGTAGCATGGTGCACATGTAGTCGATGCAGGGACGTGCCAGCTGATCTGGAAAAGCTGTGCTGTGGCCAGGAACCAGACTACAGAGTCAGCCAGCTGCCTCACCGCTCCTTGTACTGCTTGAATGAAGGTAACCTTAGAGTTCACCGGTGGTACAGGGAGGACCTTCTGGTTGTGAGGCCAGCTAGGGAGCCTGGTGATGACCACCAGGAGTACCGTTATGCTGCCTACAGGCATTTTATCTTGTGGCAGAACGGCTCTCTGGGTCAGGGAAACTGGCTTGTCATCCCCAGTTGCTGCGTTGGGCCATCAGGGACCGCCTCCCTGATCCTCATGGGCAGTACACAGGTGTTGCTCCTGGCCGCTAAGCAAAAATAATAATAATAATAACAATACTATAACAATAAATATAACACTAATGTGTTATATTCCGCCGACTCCTAGTTACTAGCCTAACAATAAATATTAAAGAAAACAAAACTAAAGCTTTTGCTAAGGATTCTGCAGCAAATAATGGTAATAAAAGAGGCTAGATCTATGAAAAACATTTTTTCTAATGTTAACAACTACTTTCTGCTTTCTTTGTGTTACTTATTTGTACTAATTTCTGCAAAAACAAACAAAAAAAAAAAAACAGAGGNCATTTCTGCAAAAACAAACAAAAAAAAACAGAGGATGAGCTAAAGCTAACCGTACTTACAGCGCAGCAGCTTGAAATGAAAAAATGTCCAGTTTACAGTCTCGGCTAAGCCTGTTTTAACGTTAGCAACATTACTGTACCAGCTGACCGTTAACGAGCATTAAAAATGTTACAGTAAGGCTAACCATTAATTAGCATTAGCAAAACGTATCACTGAGCCTACTTATGGAGAAGGAAAGTGGCAACCTCAGCATGACTTCTAAGCCCGTTTTCTTCCTTGAGTCGGCACCAGCGTTCAGTTGCTTGACCGATGTTCACCCTCGTCCTGCTTCGTTTTTAATCTGCTTTCATTTGAGAAATGTTACAGGTAGATGCCATTTCTAGACCGTGCTGTTGGTCTGGCAACTCTGGAGCTCCGCCTCACGTGACGTCAACGTACTAATGCTACTGGCTTAGAATCCTTTAGCGTAAACGTTGGCATTGCAGCCAAATGTAAATATTTATATATTTTGGACTCGTCAAAATTTTTAAACAATTATTTCTATCCTATAATGTATTTTTTCATTCAAATGAACACTTTATATTTTATATATACTTTATATTCTGCATGTTCTTTGGATGTGTTATTTTTTAAAAGTTAATTGTTTTGTTGAAAAAGTCGTAGCTATGACCTTTAAATTCTATCACGTGTGCATATGAAACAGATGGAGCACAAAAGAAAAAAATACTGCAAAATGTAGAAATATTATAAATAGATATCTTCTGCTCACTGGACAGATGCTTCAACTCCACATCTTTTCACTTTAGAAGTTGGCAAAGTTGACATTCTGACTTGTTTTTTAATGGTAGACAGATATAATTTACATCGAGAGGTTAGGTTAAATTTTCAGGCAGTATGTAATATTCTCATAAATAATTATAAGCAGACGAGATGTCTGATGTGTATAGTGCATATGCAGCTTCTTTGCACCGGCTTTGCCACAAAGCGTTGCTGGTTTGTTATGCTAGAGTGTGCAATGCATTGTGGGTAACAGTGTGAAGTAGGTGTGGTGCTGGGAAAATGTAGGTAGACTGTTGATGGACCTTATTTGCTAACACACCAAATCCAGTTCAACATTCAGAGAAAAACATTCAGTTAACACATTCTTTTGAATTTGTTTATGCACAACACTGACATGCAGTTTCTGAGACCTATTACATCATTTTATGGTCACAACTTTGTTCACAGTCCTGTTTTATACACTTTTATACGCATTGGAAACAAATGCGCCACTGCTAGATTTTCAGTTAAAACCATGGATAAACAGTCTAAAAGGAGCTACATGCAGTTTGACCCTGATTTGTGACTATTTGTTAACGACCATAGAAGATAATTAAGCTTATAATCTGGTGCCAAACATTTGGGTTAACCTGAGTTTTATCATTAATTTAATTCTATAGACTTTCCAGCTATAAACCCTGTTCATAGTTAGTAAAGGAAGGCTAAACCACTCAGTACATCGGCTACTGCATTAAAGGTCCACACTGGAGGGAATACAAATATGTAAATAATGAACTGAACTCCAGAGATCAGTAATTATCAGCACTTTATTTTCATATTGCTGCTGTTGCTTCAGGTCATTTATTAACGTCTGTTCTGTCAAAACTAAGTTTGACCAAATGTAGCTTTTCTTGTAGTTAAGTGTTTTTTTCACGAAAGTCGGGTTTTATTTGCCTGTTAATGAGTACATACCTCATCACTCTAACTGCTGCTTTTGTTNACGAAAGTCTGGTTTTATTTGCCTGTTAATGAGTACATGGCATTATTTAAACCTCATCACTCTAACTGCTGCTTTTGTTTCTCTCTCGCTTTCCACCATCAGTGCCATCCTTCTGGGGTCTGGTGAACTCAGCCTGGAACTTGTGCGCCATCGGGAAGAGGCAGTCCCCCATCGACGTAGAAACCAGCCACATGATCTTCGACCCCCACCTGACCCCTCTCAGGCTGAACACAGGAGGTCGTAAGGTAAGGGCTGACAAATAAAAAACTTTCCCTCTGTGATACAACCTGATGAAACGTTGCGACAGCAAGACGACAGACAGCTGCTGGGCATCAACTCATCACAACAGCAGAAAACAGCAAGACAGAGACGAAATCCAAGCACAAAATTCTCCCTGAAAACCACTGAGCTTTTCATCTATTTCCAAAGGCTTTAAAAAATTCCCAGCTGCATTTGACTGCACCAGGATCAGGAAGCGTTACAATTTTAGGCTTTTAAACAGGAATGAAAGTTAATCTTTAGAGGGAAGTGTTCCCTGAACTACCACGACTCAGTCAGAGGACAGCTTCAGGGGGTGGCGTTCATTGCATCATGATTGAATTATTTTAGGCATTTGTGTTTTTAAGATATCCGTCGTACTGGATTAAGATTAATTTTATGTATTTGAAATACAGACAAGCTATAAAAAAAAAAAAAAAAAANGGTCGTACTGGATTAAGATTCATTTTATGTAGTTGAAATACAGACAAGCTGAAAAAAACCCAACAAATCACAAGAACAACAAAAACACCAGCAACACAAAGTAAAANAGAACAACAAAAACAAAAACACCAGCAACACAAAGTAAAAAAACAAAACCATATCTGGTGGTTAAAGTCGCAGGATGTCACAGTGGCTGCATTTACTCAACCAAATGCTTTTTCTGCATCTAATTACTAGGCGAGAAACAGCCACTAAATATTTAATTTCTATCAACCAGTGTGAAATATAAATAGAATGGTGAATCCAGGTATTGGTGCTCCATTGGTAATGGCTTTAGTTGTGCACCAGATCATCTCACTGTCGCCCAGATTGTCTTTCGCCCAGTTTTCTAAAACATATTTTTGACACTGCTGGACTTTTCATTCAGAGATTATTCAGTACCCACCTACAACAGGTGGTGTCCCATCATGTTTTAAACAGGCCACGGTTCAGCCTCTTAATAAAAACACAGACTGGACCCAAATGTTTTGGCTAATTACAGACCAACTTTGAAGCTTCCCTTTATTTCAAGAAAGTCTTAAGCTTGTTACATACTCCACAAGAAGCGAGCACTTTGTTGCTCTCAAGGCCGCAAGAAGGAGAAAAAGACCAGTTCATACTGTGGGTGGGGATTCCTGCAGGGTTTTTATGTTCAATGGACAACTGACTGGATTTTTTCATATTTAGAGGATGTGTCCGTGGCAGGGTGGGTTGTCCGTGTCTTTAAATCCCACGTGTTGTTTACATTTAGGTACTTTCTCACCACCTTGATCAGCTGTTTGTTAAAACCGTTCAACCTCACATCAGAGGAAATGCAGAAGCCCCAACTTTCTGCTTCTTTCTTTTTCACACAGCACCTTCCTCAAATATCCAACCAGCGACATAATTCTTCTCAGAGCCCCACGGAAACAAAGTTCTACTCGGCCGATTTGTCGAGAGCCAGCAGCAAGACGTCCCATTCACGTCTGCGAGAGCAATTTTGTTCTCTTGGCCTTAAGAACAAGAAAAGTCACATTTTCCGCTTCTCTCGTAGTACGTAACAGTCTTCAGAGGAAGGGGTCTATCTACAGCAGGCCCACCTCGATCTGAACGAGATCTCTGAAAAGTTTCACACAAAGTTTGTTCATTTACTCCAACGCTGCCCTTTTGTTCTCATCAGTTCGTCTGTCACCCGTTCAGCACCGTGTCATTCCTCCCAGGGTGTGAATAGATGTAAAATCAAAACCATGGGATGAATAAAGACCCCAGAAACGATGCTGATGGCCAGACACACAGACAGTTAAGTTAATAAACAAATACAACTGGTTCCCAACCAGTGCTAACAGACTGCTCACCAGATACAAGCAGGTACACTGTATGATCCACGAGCCTGCAGGCTCTGGAGAACCCTGAACTCTTCACCAGCAGCTTCCTAACATCTGAACTCTGAGCTTTTCCTGACGGAGACTCCTCCTTTATCTGAACCAGCCCGTCTCCTCTCTGAATCACACACTCGTGTTTATACTGTGCTGGTCTTGCTGAGGTTTTCCTGAAATGTGAATTTTTTTTTTCTTTCTTAAGAAACTGAACTATTTCACACGTTTCATTTGAAGAAAGATCCGATGTTGACGGTTAGATAATGTTCTTCTCAAACTAGTGACTCATGATGAAGTGTTTATTAAAACATATCTTTTTAAACTGGTTTGACTGTTTATGTTCTTGGACAATCCCCCAAAACCTGCACATCAGCCCTGGACGTTGGCTGGTGTAAACGGTGTTTCTAGATGCATCATGAGGTCCTGAAATAGCTGTACTTCAATTATTTCTCTTCTAATGCACACAAACACAGTGTGGATGTTTCCACACACAGCTGCCACTTCGCCGGCCTCCTGCTAGTGTTACAGCTGGACTCAGCATCAGGTCACTTTCTAAACGTAGTCGCAGCAGCTTCGAGTTAAAAATATGNCATTTTGCTTCAACATCTAAACGCAGTCGCAGCAGCTTCGAGTTAAAAATATGATTAATCTTCATAATGAGCAGCAGGATTAGCTGGGTGTTAAATACTGCAAGGGGAGACAGAAATGTGTGAATATTATCATCACATTCCTTTCAAATCCCAATTAAGCAACAAAAGTTAATGGTGATTAACTACATAATGGAAACGTGGCCATGCTTCTCCTCCTCCTCCTTTAACGATGAAGAATCAATTATCTTTGACATCGACGCTCTTAATATTCACTTCTCCCTTGAAAGCAGCTCAGCTTGCACACTTATTCAGTTGGACCTGCACTTCGTTATTTCTAATAAACCATCTGCTGAATTCTCCCTGATCTTACAGCGAGGATCATCTTACTGTGATATTTCTTCTCTTCTTCTACAAGGAAATCTGTTTTGAGTCATAGATCATTATTTCTCAGCATCGTGCTTCATGAAAATTTGATGACGACAGGCGGCTTTGATCTTCAACAATACGCTCCTTCACCACAGCGTCTTCAAAAGCCCTCCACAGATTTCTAAAATCCAGAAGCATTGTTGGTTCCAAACAGGTTTACGGGGGGCTTAAGTCTGTTACAGCGACGCCTGGAAGAGGCTCACAACATTCCTCTTTTTGATCCTATTCACTTTGGTTTAATTATGTCGCACAATAAAAGTCAGTTCAAGACGTTTTTAACAGAATAAACACGTTTTTTACATAAGAATTTACATCCAATTAGAGTCAAATTAATTGTTTTCCAAACAGTAATAAATGTATTTATTATAAACCACTTCAATCAAGTCAGGAAAATGAAGGATTTTTGATTTTCTGTAAACTTGGCAAATTCAGTGAAACGCTAATATAATTCATTTTGTATATTTATCTAAAAAAAGGATGAAAATTCAATCATTTAAATGCATAATAAGAAATATCTTGCTTTGTATTTCCTCTGTAGCGTCAAATCCCTGTTTATTTTATGTTGGGATGCTCTGAGACAGAAGAAAGAAACAGATTCCAAGGACATCTTCTAAATGGCGAGAAGCGCCTCCCCAATTTTATTTCCAGCTCCCAGCAGACTAAACTCGCCATGCCCCCAACACCAGCTGCAAGGAACGAGACAAATAGAAGAACACAAACAACTTAACAATGCACACGATCATCAATTCAAGGACACAATTATTAAACCATGTGTACAGATAAAACATTTATTATTACACGGCTCCTTCAGGCCTGCGCTGAACTCCAAACTGTCTCCCTCTTTAACACCTTCTACATCGACTTTCACAAAACAGAAAAAGCCCCAAAACGTTGTTATTTTAGCTGTGAACATGTGTGTGGAGTTATGATGTAAAGTGTCCACTTTGGACTGTTTTTGAGTGACAACCCCTCCTTCCAGTCTCACAGAAAGAGATCTTTTACTTTTAATCCAGCAGATCGCTGATAAAAAAAAACCTGTAGGTGTTAAAAATAAAAATTCTTCCTTTTCTAATTTGTTTTCAGTTTTCTCCTGCAGATTCATGACTCACTGAGCTCAAAGAAAAATAAATGCCTCCCACGCAAGTGTTGAGCTCCATCAAAACCTATTCTCATAACAAACAGTATTAACAACCACATTTACATGTATTAGTTTTTACTAGCAGGGAACTCTGTCCACAGAGAGCATGACCCTGTCCATGACCTCCTCCGAAGGCATGACCTGTAATTCCCCATGTGACCGTCCACAGCGTGAAAACTCAGAAGTGCCACAGGGGTGAACTCCATGTTATTCCCAGAGAGACGATGTCAGCCACTAATCACAGCTGCTGCAGGACGCTGTGCTCAGGACGAGATGTCATGAGATCAGATGAGCGACAGCAGCAGCTCAGCTCTGCTAATCCAAACCAGCAGGGAATGTAGGTCGCCGGGCTAATGAAATATCTGGATTACCGAAACACTGCCGGAGCCCATTTAAAATGCATTGCATGGAGGTTTTTGTTAATATGTGTGTGAATGCAATGTGCACTTCCCTTCTTGGTCTAAGTCATCATGAAAATAGAGCTGTTTTGATGTGTTTGTAATTTACAGTTTACAAGAAGAAACGTGTCAAATAAGATTTTTTCCTGTAAATATGACAAAGTAAAAGCTGGAACGTTAAATTACGAAGCTGTTTACGGTTACTTTAAAATGAAAACACGAAACACGTCAGGATGAAGGAGGAGCTGTAGCAACCTGTTTTTACAGCAGCATCAAGCTGAGAATAAACGTGCTTTAAATGTATGTGGTTACCATGGCTACCTGGCCTACTTCGCATTTGTGCAAGTCCTCAGAAATGAACACTGGTGCTCGCAAGTCGCAGTATGTAGGAGTACATATGTAGGAGCAGTGTACGGTCACGGGATCGACAGTAGTAAAAATGACGATACAAAAATTCTAAGAACTGGACTTAACATAAAAAATAATATCACACAATAATAATCTGCTGGACTGTCGCTCGTCCAGGCCGGTAGCTGCCAAGGCTTCGTAGCTGGAAACGGTAGCAACCGACAAGCTGGGACACTTTCTGGTCCGAGTACGTTAATGCAGCAGTTCTCAGACTTTCTGAGGCCAGGAACCCCAACAATGAAGAAAATCTGCCAAGAACTCCCAACTTCTTTAATGCCGTAGTTAATCGGAGACATTACATTTCAAACTTTTAGCCTAATATAATGTAACTACAACAATGAACTCATACAGACTGTATTTAAGTATTTTAACCGTATAATACTTTTATTCCAATTTAAATTTGACCTCACTGCTCGTGTCATTTTCATGTACGAGATCTT
>CM047976.1:1471393-1488032 GCA_026261665.1 Melanotaenia duboulayi
GGGCTCAAAAGTAAGTGTGTGACACCTGAATTCATTGATCAAAACAGACCAATGACAGCTGATGGGCGGGGCTACAGTCATGGATGTGTAAGTATGTGCATGACTGATGGTAAAACAGTCAGACACGTCGCAAGTTTAGCCTTTGCCAGACTTGACAGAAGTAAAATTGGACATATTGATCAGTGATGGACGTTGCTCTATCTGACGTTGGCTTGCGTTCGTTGCTGTACAGAGAAACATGCACGTTAGTCTGTTTGAGTCTCTAAATTCTCTTCAGAGACTCAAGGTCCTGATCTCGCCTACCTTAAAAAATAACTAATTTGATGTGTATAATTTCTCTCCAACATTGCGTCACTAATTGGTAATTAAAGGGCTCAAATAATTGGAACAAGTGCATACTTCGTAGTTTTCAGGAGAACTGTAATGGTTTTGTAGCTGTTTTGCTATAAGATTTTTTATGTCCTCCAATGATGCAAAAGACATGGAATTTAAAACCTAATGTTACAAGAAACACTAACAATACATGAAAATTAATGCTGTAAGCCATTTTTTTACTGATCTTTAAAAAACATAGAAATATCCAGCTGTCCAGCATGTTTTCAATGGAAAATAACTTCTTTTATGTGCATAATTTTCCTTAAAAATAATGACATCATGTGAATGAACTGGCATTTAAAAGCTTAAAATAATTTAAATAATACATATTTCAAAGATTTAAGGAGGAAAAAAGGAAAAAAAATCAATCTGTAATGTTTTATAGCCGTTTTGGGGAGAGGTCCAGCATTTACTAGAATGATCTAAAAGGATCATTAATTGAATTTCCACCTCAGTTCTGACACCTTTTCATGGCTTTCATGTCAACAACAGACTTTTAACTCGAGTTATTCCATCATCTCTGACGTCTGACAGGAAGCATGAACGGGTCACTTTCTTTGCTCCTGATGCTCAAATTTCCCAGATTTAAGATAAAAGGGTGTCAATTCCAGGTCTGGATGAGGAAACCTGAAAATGGAAAATAACTCTGCCATCTAACAGAAGAAGTGGTGGAAAAAAAGTGTGTGTGTGTGTGTGTGTGTGTGAAAGATTGGACTGAAATCCAGCTGAATGACTTGCATTTCCACCTCTCGTCATGAAACAAATCTCAAGCTTCGCTGCTTCTTCTGTGTGTTTCAGTGTGTTTCTGTGTGTGTGCATGCTGTCATGTAGGGCAACAATCAAACAGGCGACATCTTCAGTCACAGCTGGCGACGTACCAGAGTGTTTCCCCTCTAATGACAGCATCGCATCATCCGTGAATCTCTGCGCTCGTCTCTGCTTTTATTGTCTGTCTGCATGGCTGGATGTCTTCCTCTTCTTTCCCTCTGTTTCCTCTATTCTTCATTTCCTTTTTGCCCTTCCCCCTTTCCAAAAGTCTTGTTTAATTCTGCTTTTTCAAAGAAATCAAATCTGTATGTAAATAACAAGTACCAAAAGTAAAAATTCTTCCTCAGATGGATCAGATCCTCATTTCCAGTTTTTATTAATACACTGAGTATTTTCTAAAGTAACTGATGGTTACAGCCAGGAGTGTTTACCGGATGTTTCTGTCATACAAACTCTGACGTGATAAGAAAGCAGAGGAAGAATTGTTATTGTCCAGAATGCAGGTTTGGTGGGATAAAAACAAAGAGACATTCCTTCTGAGGTTAGAACATCATTCATGGTGTAACTTTCTGCGCTTTTAAAATTCAGATACTTTTCCGGCTTTATGTTGTAAATATGAAGATTTGTGTTTTGTAAACTGAATGTAAAAGTTCTGCACATCCACAAGTCGTTGAAGATGGATGGAAATCATGTGACATGCAGCTTGTGGCTTTTGCGTAGGAGTCTCACGTCTCCGTACTGATCTTGTTTTCTGATCATTTTCAGCAGATAAGGTGGGTTCTTCCTGTACACTGTGGAAATGTCATGCAGGAGCTGCAGTTTGAGTCTTAAAAATGCAGGTTGGGCTTTTAAAAAGCTGAATTGTCTGAAGCAGCTGAAAATCTTTGACGCTTTGGTTTGCAGATGTGAAAGAATGTGGATGAGAAACTAGTTTCCTGACAGAGAAGTAAAAGTTCTGAGCCTCAACAAATGTTCCTAAATCCTTCAAATCCCCCAACATCCACTGCCCTGACTTCCACATCTCCATAACAACACCTGTCATTTCATATTGCAGCAAACTGCTATATGCAGCTGTGTCATTGGGTACCTATAATCAGGGATGTGATCCAGACTCTGGACTGCTCAGATCCATCAGTGGTACCTGGAACTCTTTGGCCAGACAAGGGTAACCTTTATCAGCATGCAATGTGTCTCTATTAGCTGAAACTCTCTCAAAACAAATGGACTTTTGATGGCATTCCTTCTGCCACACCGTTCAAATATCAATGAGCTATTTGACTTTCATGAGTAAGAGCAGACGGCTCATGAGCCAGATGGCTTCAAATAAAAAGACTCCACATATTCCACTCTCACACCTGGAAGCAGCGGACCTCGACTCGGACACTAACTGGATTTGGGATTCTTTCTGGGTCCATCTGTGCTGCTGTTATTGCTCTGATCCTGTTGATTTGGAGGCCTGAGGTTTTGCAGAGAGGGCGGTAATCTAATCTGTGGAGCTTCAGCTGGGTGAGGCTTCAGTGGCATCACCCACTAACACAGCTGTGGGCTTTAGTGTGAATGTGGTCACTGATAAGAGAAAATAAAATCTGGACTTAAAGCCCTGAGAGGAAAATTAGTTTGTGGTTGAGGGACTCTTTAAGATCCACTTATGGAGCCACTTAAGGATTATGTAGAACTACAAACCTTAAGAACCTAAAAGCATCAGGATGGTCAGGAGAGGTTTGGGTTGTTTGGGTTTACCTCTGCCTGGTGATCAGGTTGATGTAGTGTCTCAGGGCCGTGTAGTACTTGGCCAGCTCTTCGGGTGGTGCATCCTCACCGGGGTTTTCTGGTTTTGGAGGGTAGGCATCTGCCAGCGCTCCCAGACACACCAGCACACACAGCGCGATGGCCACCAGGATCGTCCACGGCTTCAGAATCACAACCATCTGCATCAGGACAGATTTTATTTACAATCCAGAAATCTGGTATTTGGACTCGTTTTAACAGATTTTTTCTAAGTTATTCGTTTATTTTTTCCGCTGGCTTGTATAAAAGCTCAGAAACTGCTGACTTTGGACACTTTCGAGCAGACAGTCATTGTTTTTTCTTTCTCAAGGCAAACTTGTAGTGGCACACCTCTCCTGAGGCATCAGGGTGGAATTAGTGTTGTTTTCTGAGGAAACGTCTGCTGGGCTCGAGTTGTCTGACAAGCACAGAGGTGTGTGTGAGGCAGCTAAAGAAGTCAATATATATAATGTAAAGAGGAAAAATGGCTTCAGGCTGTAGATTGACTTTCAGTCAGGTTGCTGCTCTGCTCTCGAGGGAAATGAGGAAAAAAGGTTTTCTACGAGACATTTTTCAGCGTCATTAGAGAGGCTGTGGGTCATGAAACAGGAATAATTTGTACCCTGTAACAGCTGTGTTGATATAAACATACCTGGTTGCTTTCAGCGCCTCTCGTGTCAGAAACGACACAAACTGGAAGTTTTCTCTTGTTATCACTTTCTTTCTTTTTCTTTCCTTTTTTTCTGTGTTTTTACCTCTGAATGCCAAGTTCTATTTTTCATCTTTTCATCTTTCATCATTTTTCATCTGGAGCATGAAAATTTAATATTTTTCATGTTTTTTTTTCTTTTTTAATAACTTTTTATTTAATAACTTTGGAGTTATTAGAGTGAGAGAAAAAACTGCTAAACAAACATTACATATTAAACTTCTTTTCCTTGTTTTAAACATCTTATATAGAAAAATAACTCATTTTATGTGTATTTTTTCTATAAAACAGTGACATCATGTCATTATTTGGGAGAGTACGTTTGTATCCTTGAATAAAAGGGTAGCAAATTTGTCCCTGGTGTCCACTGCTGTTGATCTTAAAGAAAAATTAAAACTGGAATAAAAAAGTTTTTCTAGAGAAACACGTTTTAAGAAGAGAAAAAATCACCCTCTATGGGGTTACACGACCAAAATAATGAGCGAAAATTGAGGGAAAATTGACCAGAATGAACACAAAGTCTGTAAAGAGCTGCGGATGAAAGCAGCGCCGCAGGTCGCGCGCAATCTGCCGTAAAACACGCACATTTAAAAATGAGAATCACGCATTTTAACTTAACTTCTGTCTCATTGTGTAGTTTTTGGTGAGTTTAATTTATCATTAATATCCATTTATATGACTAAATTAGTCGTTTCATGGGAAAAATCATGCAGCGAATCTTCAAATCTGACATTCTGATACCAGACAAGAAAATTATTATTATTATTAAAATAGCTCAGTTATAAAAACCCGCGTTTTAAAGCAGGCTGGTTTCTGGCTGGTTCAGGGTGGATCTGAAAGTCCCAGCAGCTTCAAACTTCATCTAACTGAATTATTTCCACAGAGCTTAGCAGAGGGAGACTTTATTGATTGATTGATTCTCAGTCTAATCCCTTCAGCTGCATAAATAAACTTTTATTAACACGCCGCAAAATTGCACCACTTCTCTGCGGCACCGCAGATGTCAGGCCTCGCTGCTGTGTCCCTCTTTGCAAAATACTTATAGAAGGAGGGAAAATAGCAGCAGTAACTACTGTAGGAATGCAATAAATAAACAACGTGAGCAACAACAAACCGGACACAGAAACATCCGCAGACCGCGGCGCTGTAACAAAGCTCCCCCTGAACTGCGTTTAACTTTCAAATTTCAGGCAACACGCAGAAGTTAAAAGAATAATCCCAACGGCATTGGAAGCCTTTATATTTAATCTATCTAGCCTACAAAATAAAATAAAACAATAAAGTGTGGCATCGATATTCTGTTGTAAACTAACGGGAGGAATCACACTTACTTTGCGCAGATCTGGAGTTGCAGGAAGAAGTCGCAGCCACAGGTGGTTTCTAACAGCAGCGGGTTTTCTCTCCTCGTCGATCAGGATTTCCTCTGCAGGTCGCTGCACCTTGGTTCAAACACAGACACAGCTGATTTATATAGTTTAGAGAAAGCAGCGGAGGGAGGGGTTACACCATAAGAAAGTCTTTGCAAAGGAAAGGAAGGAAAGGAGGAAGGAGAAAGGAGGAAGGAGGGAGGAGGGAGGAGGAGGGATGCGTCAGATGGTGGTGATGATGGAGAAATTAGTAATGCATCGGTCACACAGTTGTGTGTGCTGATCTACTCAACAGATGACATTTTGGGCCACGACACTCAGAAAACGGCATCAGTGTAAAAACAGACTGTTTATTAGGAATAAAGAAGACTAGAAAACANAAAAACAGACTGTTTATTAGGAATAAAGAGGACTAGAAAACATCCACATGGTCAAACCGGGTCATCAGGGCATCATGAAGGTTTTAACGATCTATAAAACAGGACTGTTAAGGAGGCAAAATTAGCATCATCCTCGTGGGGAGCCAATCAGAAACCACTTCTTGCTCTTTCACTGATGGTGAAGAAAGCACTTGTACAGAAACTGTTTCTGGGTAAATTATGTTAACTGTAAGATAAGAAAGACGTCTTAATGGATAGACAGAGATGTGATGAGGCACCAGCAGTGTGTTCATCATTTATAAGGAAAGTTTAACATTTAACATCCATTTTATGTTGAGTTATTAATCAGACTGCAGTGATCTGACATGTTGAACTAAACTTGGCTGCTTGGAAGTCATGAGACACACGAGCTGAGTGAAAACTAGTGTGTTGACGTTAGTAAAGAAGTGTGACGAGTGTCTCAGTCGTCCACAGCTGTGACGCACAAACACCTGAATGATCTGGCTGAACGTATTACTCTGTTCCTGTGCAGGCGCTTTTCCTCCATCCCCTCCTGTCCTTTGTGAGTTTTCTTTAGATATTAATGACATCAGTGTTTTGCTTGGAGGACGTGTTTCTGCTCAGATCTTCCAGGCGTAGACCTGCAACAGCTCCATGCCCACCCAGATCCACGACAAACACGTTTCCTGGAGGGACTTTAAAATTTAATCTGTGTTGTTCTTCTGGATGACAACATTCATGATGTATGGTGCAATATGATGTGATATGATCCCATGCAAGATATTTCAAGATGTGACACATTACATACAATATGTGATTCCATGTATGCCATGTACTACAGTACAATATGATACGATACCATGAGACATAATACAACGCAACATGATGCAATATATAATATGATACGATATAGTACCAATACAGATACAATTCATTATGATATGATGCCTTTCATGCTATGTCATTATTTGATTAGTGTTGGGCATGTTCCTTTAAAAAAGTATTAAATTATAGTTACTGTTACTTTTTGCAAAAAGTAACAGAGTTAGTAACGAAGTTACAGCATTATAAGATTGATTAATTACTTGGAAAAGTAACTACTCTGTTACTTTTAAATGTTCAATTATGTTCCCTTCAATGGAATTTCAAATCCATCTGTTCACTCATTTATTTATAATAAAACCGAATATTAGATCTGACTCTGAATGAAATGGAAACATATAACAGAAGAAGTTACTAACAGAAAAATTATGGACACTACTCTCAGGCTGCTGGATGTCGAGTCTCTGTCTCCTCCTCAGGTGGAGCTTCAACTGATTCTACCAGCTTAATAAAAAAAACAAAACAAAAAAAAAAAAAAAACAGAAAAAACAACAACAAAAAAACCAACATTTATTCTGGCTACNAAAACAAAAAAAAAAACAATATTTATTCTGGCTACGATGAACATTACTTATAACGTTCTTGTCTTTTATCTCAGAGAGGGAAAATGTTTGTGGTTCCAGATTAAAACGTTTCTACTGTTTTCTCTGGACCCCGGGAGAAGTGGGTCCGCTCCTTTACCATTAGCCGGGCGGGGACTGTGGGAGAAGTGGGTCCGCTCCTTTACCATTAGCCGGGCGGGGACTGTGGGAGAAGTGGGTCCGCTCCTTTACCATTAGCCGGGCGGGGACTGTGGGAGAAGTGGGTCCGCTCCTTTACCGTCAGCCAGGCGGGGACCGTGGGAGAAGTGGGTCAGCTCCTTTACCATCAGCCAGGCGGAGACCGTGGGAGAAGTGGACCCGCAGAATTTCTCTGCATAGTGCAGCTGAAAGAATAATAAAATCAGCAGAAGTTGTTTGAGGAATCATAATAATGCAAAGTTCTCTGCTGAGCAAATAAAAGCCACATATCAACATTATGAGTTTAGAACATTTTCTAAGTTTCTCGGAAGACCGAGAAACTTTTTTTGTGCCATCTGTGTGGTTAAAAGGAACGTTCTCGCCACAGAAGCCGTTGGTTTCGAGCGGATCATTCAGCTGATGCACCATTTAAATAGAATGAAAACTCTATTTAAGGTGTGGACCCACTTCTATTGTACCTGGTCACAACACAGCAACTTTTCTACTGTAACATTAAATGGATTCTCCAGTTTCAGTTCCATCACTCACTCTGCTAGAAACGTTTTATCCTCAGTAACGTTTTATCCTCAGTAACGTTAATGGCATTGTAACAATGGAAAGAGTAGTTAGTTAAGATTACCCGTTACATACGATGATATGGTCATCATATAATACAAAACAATACGATCTGATAGAAAATATATTCTATTCTTAATTTGGGGAAATACATTTTGGCCACAATAGCTACATTTAAAGAAGATCAACAAACACAAAACAGAAACAAACATGATCCACCTACAACCAGAAGCACCAACCAGACAGAAGAAATGTTTCACACTCGTCCGAGAAAGACAACAAGAAGTGATTGAGAGATAATCCAAACTAAGCATAGGAAGTTCGTGTCATTATTCTGTCAGTAGTTTACCAGACAGTCCTGCTGTCAACCTATTATTGGTTCCTCATCCTTAACAGGGTTGCAGGGGCTGAAGCAGAGAGAGGAAACCTCACAGGAACAGGGGGAATATAAAAATCCCCACATCCAACCACCAGGTTCAAACCAGAGATTTCCACTCATATTTTCTATCCCAAAATAGTCTCTTTATTGTCTTTTTCACACCTGCACATCAAGGGAAACGAGCATCCTGTAACCTGATTATGTCTTATATTTTTTTTAATCTTCCCAGTCGAACCAGTTTGTGAACAGGATGTGAACATGCTGGCCTGGAGGTCTCTGAACTGAGTGTGAACAAATTTCCCAAGACTGCCACATTCAATGAGAAGCATTGCTGGTACTATTTAGACTGCGTCATTTCCATTGCATCAGAGCTGGTGAAGGGCAGTTGGGGATTTTTAGCACAGGTTCAATAACATCAGTGCCACTGACTGATGGCTGTTATTTACTCTTTCATTTCCTTTTATAGATTTAAAAGAAGTAAAAATGCCAAGATCTTCTGGTTGTATTTTGGGTGTTTCCCCACATGTCTTTTATCCACAAATCCTTCAGATTCATCCACTAAGAGACGTGGGGCTGTTTCTGATTGAATCTGAAGGTTAAAGGTTATTAAAATAATACGGTAACTCATCTGAAACTTTTAATGGGACTGAACTTCAGAATCAAACACTGTTTTGTTTTAAACAATATTTAAAGCTGTTTTTATGTAAAGCTCTACTGTTACACATCCAACACACACGATCTAAAAACACAATAATTCCAAAAGCAATCCTGGAGCTGAGTACTTCCTTATCCAGATCAATAACTCCGATTGTTGTTCTCCTCTTCTCCTCTTCTCCTCTTCTCCTCTGCAGAGCAGTTCGTTTGCAGTCATTATTGCACCAATTAAGCTGATCATAATTTGAACGGAGACGATGCACACGAGAGCTGAAAAGGTTGAGAAGGAGACACAGAGTGATGCTGAAGGTTGTGTTTCAGCTTCACACACTGTCCTACAAACCAAAATGAGTTTTTATTAAAGAACATCCCCTTCATTGTTAAAGATCTAATCAAGCCTGGCTCACATTGCTGGTCATGTCTCTAATAAAGAAAAGAATGACAGCGGTGTGCCAAGAGACTCATTCATAAACAGTTAACCCCCCCAGCCCTTTTCAGTTTTAAAGATGCAGTGTACTTTGTTTGGAGAATATCAGCCTGACAAGATAAACAACACTTTTAGAGAATTCTATAAAACATTATATACAACTAAACACAACAGAGGAGATGATGATAAAGTTCTCAGTAACATCAACCTACCAGAATGAAAACATGAAAATAAAACGGCCTGGATTCACCTCCTTACAGCGATGAACTCCATGAAGCTCTCCAGCATAGGCCCAACAATGAAGCCCCAGGTCCAGATGGTCCAGGTCCAGATGGTCCAGATCCAGATGACCTAGGTATTATCTAAACTAAAGACTCAATCTCTCTTCCAACTTGAAAATGAAAGGCTGACTTATCCAGTAACTTTAAACAAAATAAATGGTCACAAATATGTTTAAACACCTTTAAAATGACGGAGACTTCTAATACAAATGAAAATTCTTCATAGTACTGTACAAGACAAAGGATGTTCAGGATGGGTCTGTCACCATTAAATATCTGCTCACACTGCACTGACAACACAGCTGATAACTATTTTGATGCTTGTGGTCCTGCACACCTGTCCGCAGCTTCTGGCTTCAGGTATGTGAAGACCTGTCAACTGGGGTTAAATGTAATATTCCTGCAAACCCCACACTGTGTCTACTAGGTGACTTGGGTGAAATTAACAYGGTAATTAATGCTGCACACATGATCCTCACAGTCTTATGCATCGCAAAGAAAACTATCCTTGTGTACTGGAAAACCAAAAATAATCTGTGTATGTGTAGGAACCTCTTACTAAACCACATCAGTAATGAGACAATGTCTGCCTCTTCAAAGAACCAGCTGCATGTCACTCCCTCTGGTCCCCTGTGATTAGTTCCATTATCTGGCTCTTGGGGCTCTGGGCCCTGCGCTGTGGCTGCCCTGGATGGTCTGTGCCTGGCCGGGTCAGCAGCTACCGACCTTGGCCTGCTGAAGCCTGTGCTCCATGACCGCAGGGGGCTCTGGCTAGGGCCTTCCTCTGCTGCCCTCTGGGTGGGTCTGGGGTGATCATCATGGTGGGGTGGCTTGGGTTGAGGCTCCAGGATTGTTGCTGATCACCCAGGTCTCTGTGCTGCCCTGGTCTGCCTGTAGCCTCCATAGAGGCCTGGTCACATTTGCACAATCACACCCGTCACCACCCACGGGACATCGAGTTGTCCAGTGGAAGGAGATGGGGTGGTGATGTGGAGGATATTGGACAGATATGGAGAGGTGAGGTTTTGGAGGTATATAGGAGGATTTTGAGCTGGATACAGTAAATGCTGGGAGCCAGTGGCGTTGTTGTAGGATGGGTGTGATATGGTGATATGAGAGGGTTTAGTGATGATCCGAGCAGCTGAATTCTGAACCAGTTGAAGCTTATAGAGCAGAGTTATTCAATTTGGTCCTACAAGGTCCGCAATCCAGCAGGTTTTCCGTGTATCCCTGCTTCAACACACCTAACTCAAATTAATTAGTCATTGTGCAGAACTTGATTGGCTGTTAGATCCATTTAATTTGATGAAGCAGGGATACATGGAAAACCTGCTGGATTGCGGCCCTTGTAGGACCTAATTGAATAACCCTGTATTAGAGGGTCTTTTGAGGAAGGCCAAACAAGAGAGACTTGCAGTAATGAATATGGGAGGTAACAAGACTGTGAACAAGCATAGCGGCAGTATGGGGGGTGAGGGAGGGGCGGAGTCTATTGATGTTTTGTTGTTGGAAATATACAGACTGGGTAACGTTATTGATGTGAGATTGAAATGACAATGTACTGTCGAGGATGACAATCCCCCCCAAAAATAAATGGGTCATTGTGCAGAACTTGGAGACAAGTTGTTGGATCCATTTAATTTGAATCAGGTGAGCTGGAGCAGGGAAGCACCTAAAGCTAAAGGACCGAAGTTAGAGATCCCTGGTTTAAATCATGCTTAGTGAAAATGCGATAGGGATCACATAACATATTTATATTAATCCGTTTTGGAGTTGCTTTAATCTTCTTCGACTCTAAATTATGGTAGTATTTATGGACCTAGTTCATAAACCTTGAAATATGCAACACAAAACCATTTTAATATTTATATATGAAGATGCAATCAGGTGTATGTTGCTGCTGCAAAGGGTGAAATATAATCCTTTAAATGTAATTGTTCTGCTCTGAAATGTCACCCTGTGTTGAAAGAAAAACCCAAATAATTTAAGATAAATTATGTTTAACTGAATTAAAAATACCTGCATTTAGCTTTCATGCTGCATTTGCATGTAGTGAAGCAAATTGCTGCCTGGAAGATAAGAAATGAATCTTTTACACTAAATATTCTCTTACTCTGGCAAATTGATAGAAAGGGAATACATCAGGTATCTTTTCACATACAATAAAATGCTCTAGCTGTAAGCTACAGTGTGTGTGTTGAGTCTGCTGCCTATTTTAAGGCCTCTATTCAAAACTGCATCACCATAATGAAATGAGTATATCTCTCTAAACACTAGGAGATTAGTAAAGATGTGTAAATATCAGTATATGAGTTATGCATGAAGACGGCACATAGCACAAATGAAAACAGATTCAGGTTCGCCTAAAAAAAAAGGCCTTACCTCTGCAAAGACCAACTCTGAAAGTGAAGCAGAACTAAATTAGAGAGGTTTCAGTACAAACAGTTCAGGAAGGTGAACAAAATGGACATTTTGGGACGATCTGTTCTCAGTGTCTCTAACTTGGTGGACCTCTGGTTTTAATAAGTTAAAATGGATTAAAACTAAGACCAAAAGAAATATTGACTTGTTCTTATTTATTGTGGCAGCACATAGATTACACTTTTCTTTTTTTCTTGATAAAATAAAGATAGGGTGATGAGAGGATGACACCCATGGGCTTAGAATTGGTTAGGGATGGTAGGGACATGTCTCTACCAGTGTCCAGAAAGTTCTGAGTATGTTTTTCATCACACAAACAGCTGGTGTATCAGCTGTTTCTGTCTCCATCTACACCAACTGCTGTAAGTGCTGCCTTATAACCTACTCAGCTGTACTCTTTTGTTTCTTGTGAACGTGATTGGATGTCCCCACTGTCACTCACGCTGTAGCACTTCTGGCTAGAAAAAGGGTACATCAGGAGCTATTCTAGAGTGAGTCAGCATAAGTTTTAAGTGACAAAAAAATTATTTTGTTTATTTGGACTAAGTCATCTATAATGGTGATAATAATAGTCTCTTAGTAAAAAAAAACTGTTTTCTTAGCATGCATGATTGTGTTATTATGTCAGGTCCCTGCAAAAAATGGACATGAAAATGATAATTTCGGCTTTGCAAGCATTTAGATGTTCTTTTTCAAAATTAGAAATATAAAGGTGATGATGTACTACGTAACAATGGTTTTTCACTGTGTTTTAAAATAATTATAATTGTGGCTAATTTTTATTTCTATAGCTGTTTTCCAGGCACTCAAAGCACTTTGCATTGTGCCATTATTCATCCACTCCTCAGTCACACCTGGTGATGATAGTTGTAGCTACGGGTGTAGCCTCTACTACCCTGGACCAGAATGATGGAAACATGACAGCCGGGTGTATCTGGGCCAAGTCCGAGGAGCAACCAGCGAGCTGAATTCCCAAACTTTCTGGGCCAACTTCACTGACAAAGATAATAATAAAAAGAAGATGAAGAAAGATAAAGGATAGGATGTGCATGAAAAGAAAAACATAATTGCAGTTTGGACTCCAACTGGACTTTATATTTCCTTCCTTTTTCCAGACAACCATTAACTCATTCATCCGGCTTAATCTCTCTGTCTCCCACAGTTTCTTCCTCTATTACGCCGAAAAAGCCGCTCCAACGTGTCAACTTCTGTTTATTCCCTGAGCAAACACAGCAGCCAAAAGCTTATTGTGGGGGTGTAAATGTGTGCACTTGACGGGGAAAATAAATGTGTTTGGAGAAGTCAAAGCGACGTACTTCCTTCCTCAAATAATACCTGTAATAATGTTTTGCTAAAAGGGCAATTACGACAATGGTGCAGGCGTTAATGTGTGTGTGGCTCTGTATGTGTCTTCCTACGAGGACCCGTTTATTTGGTCAATGACCATTTTTACTGGGTTTCATCTTAATCTCTGAAATGAGACCAATTAGAAAAGCTAAAAAAAAACACTAAAGGCAAAATAATAGAATGACAGAAAAAAAACTGAAATGAGCTGGAAAACCATGAAAGCATACAGGCTCATGCAAAGAAAGACTCAAGGATATTGACAAAAACCAAAAGAGCCAGTTGGAAAGTAGATGTAAGATTGAACCAGATCAAGATGAATTGCCTTTTACTATAATCTAATATTGATTCTCTTTAACCTTAGTATAATTTATAAGGTTAGGTTTAGCTGTGGAATAATCAATCCAAGTAGGAATAGTTGTCATCAGTATTTCTGCACTAACAAAGCTGCACCGCTCTTCTTCTATATTTAAAAGCTGCTTATAATAACACCTTTATCAACCATTCCTCCAACATGGAGTCACCGTACAGGCCTAACGCCCCCAGAAAAATGATTCGTGTTAAAAAATTTTAACTCAAACACACTGAAATCACCAGACAGCAGTAGTTTGTCAAACAGAGACCTAGGGAGTGTGTGCAAGTCACAGTCACAATACAGGGGAGCAATAACTTATTGCTAAATCTATCTGCAAAAGAAATGTATGCTAAACATTAAACAACTGCAGCAAACATAAAAACAAACACTAAGATAAAAGAGAAACAATCACCCTGCAGTGAAAACAGTGAATTTACTGCCCTGGATGTTCAAATGCACAACTGTGCTTTATTATTTCTTACTTACACTCCCATTCTCTCTTTATACTTTAGAATACGGAGCAGAGACCACAATAGACCCTATTCAATGCTGGAGTATTTTTTAACTTTTTTTTAAAAAATCTAAATAAGTTTTTAACCAGTTGGTGCCCCTGAACCAAAGAAGCTTCTTGCTATAAGCTATAAGCCAGGGGTGCCCAGCTCCGGTCCTCAAGGGTGTCAATCAAGAAATAACACCAGATAAAATATAATAAAATAATTAATAAATAAGCAGAAGTCATTAAACATAAGATCCTTGATCTGTCCTAATTGACACAGGGGCAAATGAGTGTTTGAACCTGTTCAAACCGCATGGAGAGACTCGGTATCTGCCTGTAGAACATCGGTCATGTCATTGATTATTCTATGGGCTGCATGGACACGTGATCTCCAATGCCTGTGATTTTCCATGCAGTTTTTAAGTGTAGCAGCTTATTTTTCAGTTGCACAGCAAGATTTCCGAACCAAGCTGCGGCGCTGTATCTCACAAGGCTTTCACAACCACAAACGTGACCTTTTTATTCACTCCATGAATTTTAAGTCTGCGTAGAAAGAGTAATCGCTGCTGCAGTCTGCTACAGGGGTAGCTACATGAGTTTTCCATGTTAAAGAAGTGTCAAGGAATAGTCCCAGGTATTCATAGGAGCTGACCTGTTCAGAGTCAAACACATCTCCTTTGGTTTGTTTGTATTAAGAATCAGATAGTTATCGTCACAGCTAGTAGTTTAGTGTAGTGTACACAACTACTTGATAGTGTATTCAAACAAAGCTGTGAATTCAAGCTAAAACTGGAAGAGATACAGTGAAACTGGCATCTAACAAATTCCCTGGTTCTGATGATATTCAGCAGACAGTTCTTTTGGAACGACATTAGACTCCTCTTATGCAGATCAGGAATATATAAAAGAATTTATGAAACAAGGCATCATAACCTGTATCCCAAAACACGGTGAGCACAAAAGACTACTAGACAACCTTAGACCTATTATGTTATTAAACAGCGTTTATAAATTGTTATCAGGATGCATTACAGAGAGGCATAACTCAAATCATAGGTAAAACACAATTCAGCTTCCTGGATGGAAAAGTAATTCACAACAACATAAGGTTGGTCTCAAGCTTAATGGACTACAGTGATTTGTTGAGAGCAGTTTCCTTTTAGTCCTGGATTTCTATAAAGCCTCTGATTCAGTCGAACATTCATTTGTTTTAGAAACGGTTGAACCTCGCTTTGGAAATAAATTTATAAATCAAATTGATATGAAGTACTGTGACATCATCTGTGTAGTTTTGGAGCAGGGTACTTGTCGGAGGTTTCCAGTCAGAAGGGAAATCGGACAAGGACGCAACAGTTCACCCTTGCTGGTTGCTGAGCTACTGGCACTAAGCATTAAAAGTAAGGGGATTGAAGATATTAACATTCAGAACATAAACATTTTTAAAAGTTAATTTGCAGACGACACAACATTGTTCCTAAAACATGCGAGACAAATCCCAATTGTACTATCATGTATTATATTATATGTATTATATGAGTATATATTAACCAGTTTTCTAAAGCTTCAGTTATGAAGCTTAATACAGACAAATGTGAGTTATTTGTTCTTCATGACCAAATTGCTCAATCAATTTGTATTATCAAAGTTAAAAAAATTCACTACTTGGAAATCACTATCACAAAAAATAAAGAAACAAGAGAAAAAGAAAACAATTGTAAAAATATAGAAAATTTTACTATTTTTGATCATTGGCTGCAAAGGGACACAACTATCTATATAAGCAGGAACCAAGCAGGAAAGCAATGAGGACACAAAGTAATTTCAAAACTGGGTTTTTATTGACCAGAATGAATAAANTTTCAAAACTGGGTTTTTATTGACCAAAATGAATAAAAAAATCAATAGAATAAATAAACTAGAAGGCCAATAAAAGAGGTCAACTAAACACAATGATACTCAAAAGTGTAATTTAAACAAATCAAACTGAGCTGATGAAAAACTGATCTAACACAATGAGGGTAACTTATATAGTGGTTTGGCCAAACCAAATAACACACACTCTGTCTCTCAGCTGCATTTCAATGGTTTGTATTTAAAAGTCCAAATCTGCAACGTCTCTTAAGCTGGATTTTTTTTTTACTTGATCATGCTTAGTTTCTGTTCTTCCCTTTTTGTCTTTTTATTTTAAATTATGCTTCATATATTCTTATGTTTTGAATGTCTTTGTAAAGCCCTTTGAATCACAATGTTGTTGAATTGTGCTGTACAAATAAAGTTGCTTTGCTTTGAATGGAAAAGGAAAAGTCTCACTAAGTAACAACTTGGTTTAACTAAAAACTCACCTGACCTACTGGTGGGACTAGCAATAACAGGACAAGAAAACAAGTGAAACCTTTAAAAAAACAAACTTTGTAATGACATAAGACAATAAAGTGAATAAACCAGTTTCAGTCTGCATAATGAAATGATAAAAATAAACCAAGCATCCTTATAAAGTCTGCTGACTCGTTACGTTTAATGATCCCATCTGCACGAATACACAAAGCAAACTGAGTAGAAATATGGAAAGGCAGAAACATGTTCATGTGGTCTCCACTAGCAATTCTAGTACTCCTGTGGGGTGGGGAACCTGCAGCAGTGGTGTGTTTTATTTTGTGCCAGTGTTTTTAGAAAAGGGGTGATCAAAAAAGCAAATAGTTTTACTTAAAGCTTGAAATGCTTCATTACCAATGAACACAG
>CM047976.1:1607500-1618605 GCA_026261665.1 Melanotaenia duboulayi
TCCATGTCTTTATGTCCTTCAGACATGTAAACAAAAAAAGGTAAACTTTTTTACCAAGATGACCAACCGAAAAATAGAGCACCTTTTCCTGCAAACAGATAGCACAGAGCAGAGCCGGCCCAAGCCTTCACCGGGCCCTGATCCGAGTCTGTGCAGCCCCTCCCTCGACCACCACTACAGCACCGCTGGTGCTTCCAGCTCATTTTTTTACACTGTAAATGTAACATACGCATTCATTTGCTTTATTTGTAGTTGATGTAGATCATACTGGAATGGTTTTTAATCTTACTGTGGGAGCAAATTTAGAAAAACCTTCTGGTATTAATTTGCACTTATTATTTATAGTGATGTATGCATGTGGCGTACTGACATTATATTTGGTCACAGAAAACACCAGCAGACAATTTAGAGCAAAGCATGCAACGTTCTACTACAGAATGGCTTAAAATGGTCCCCTGTTCCTTAACTTCTTAGTGAACCTAAAATGTTAATACACATGCGGCAGCAGCCTGGACAGGAGTTGCTTCAACCACCATTATTTGTGTCAACTATTATCAGATAGAAAAGTTGGGTATGCTTAAAAAATCTGACAAACCTGTTAGACTATGCAATTTTGTTAAATTTTACACCTTTTTTCACTAATGTAATGGCACAATGGAGCAAATTATTGTTTCACTACAATACCACTGAATAATGTCACCAAATCTCCCAAAAGATGGCTGATATTTACACAGACCATCAGGGATCACCAGGTCTGGACAAGAGGTCCGGGGATACCTGAGGTAATGATTATTTTCATGTCTTCATGGAACCAAAAACAAGCAGTTGAAAAAATAAATCCCTTTTCTACCTTTTGAGATGTGACTGTTAAAACATACAGGAACGGGACACTAAATTAAAATATAGAAAATGTTTATTCCCCAGCACATTCAGTCCATCTCTAAATGACTGAGCTGCCCTTGAAATGGTGAACAAAGAAGTCAACACCAGCCAGCTGAGACTGTCTGCTGACTGGACTTTATTGACAACCTGATAGAAATTGATGACCATCCCTGTTTCTTTGAACTAGAATATTCAAAAGAATCTCATAGAATCTGAAGCAAGGATGAGGAAGATAGAGGAGCTATATGGAGGAGGCTGAACTTCAGCTCCAGTGGTAATATTACATCCAGGACAGATCTCCGAGCATTTTCTCCTGAAAGAAGTGCTTTATTGTTGGATTTCTTGTCATCCAAAATGTCTAAACATGATGGTTTGCAGGGTGCAGAGTACAGACAGTAGTGTCTACATCCATTACTACCTGGCTCTGCTTTAGGCTGTCCCCAGAAGGATTTCCAGATGTTTAGCTACTGGAAGGCTGCAAAAGCTGACAAACTGTTAGCTTTTTAAAGCTATATTTACTGCAGCAGCTACTTAGTGGCTGTCAGTTACTGAATTGACTTAAACTACATTGACTTTGGAGATTTTAGGACTTCACATAGGAATACCAGGAAAACATGGCCCATGTTGGAAGATTAAAGATGCACTGCAGAGCCTTTGTAGATTTTTTGCTATCTTTTCATCTCTTCCTTTTATAATATCTTCTTGCATATTTTGCAAACTATAACCGCTTCATAGTTCAGTATCTCAGCTCCAGTAATGCACACAGTAGATGTCACTGTGCCATTAAACAAGTCCCGAATGCAGAGTTTTAAGGTCGGAAAGTTACATCATGTGAAATGCGAATTCCTTTAGGAAATTCCTCTGCAAGTGTAATGTGGTTGTAAAGACACTGAAGTAACAGTTCATGTAATGAAAAACAAATTCATAACTAAAAACAATGAGTCATGAAAGAAGCCTGAACGTGCAGAATACACAGCCCAGCAGGGCCTTCCAGCTGAGAGCTGTTCAAGATGCTCCGAGACGTTTTTATTTCCATTCACAGTGCTTTTCAGACTTTTCTTACACTAAGAGGTAGGTGATGAAAAAAAGAGTTTTCATTCATTTGGTTTGATTCTTTTAGATTTTATTTATTTTATTTTTAATTCAGTTAAATTCCCCATATTTATACGGCCCCAGTTTACAACAAAAATCACCCCAGGAGACTTTAAATTTAAATGAATAGAGTCCCAATTAAATACCATCCAGTTCAGTCCACTGTTTCAGTTACAATAAATACAGCCCAATTCAGTGTGAAAATATAAATTTATATTTATTTATAAAACCATTCTCAGGTACAAAATCTAAGGAATCACGTTAAAATCTTCAGTTTTAATTGATTTTGCAACAAAACACTTATTTTTAAACTAGGAAACTTTTCTTTAGTCATGTTTCAATCTGCATTATTATTGTTTTATGTATATTTTAGGCTTGTGTCTGTATGAATATGCTAGTTATGTTTATGTAGCATTTATCTGTGTGTGTGTGTGTGTGTGTGTGTAAGCGAGAGAGGCCTAGAAGCCTCTATGTCATAAGCTTAAAGCAAAAGTTCTTTGGGGCTGATTGTGTAGCGATGGAAGAGTTGGGCAGTGGGTGGAGAGGAGGGAGGCGGGGGTAGTCTGGGGGGAGAATAGGAAGGGTGGATGGGGATGGAGAGTGGGAGGCAGGGCGGTGCTGACTGTCTGGGTGAGAGGAGTGTTGATCGATTCCAGGCTTGGTATTTTCCAGACAGGCTGAATGGTAAAGGTCAAAGGTCAGCCGCTCTTGTTTCCTATGAAAGAGAGGCTGTGTGTGTTAGTGTGTGTGCGTTAGAGTGTGTGTGTATGTGTGTGTTAGCCAAGCTCATGTGCAGAGGTAAATACAAATGGCTGTTTGCTCAACATCCTGCTGAAAGCGTTTTTTGTTTTTTTTTTCTCATCTCTTGTCACATCAAGCTGTGCAAGACACAGGATGCAGCAAGGAAGCAGGGAATGATGGGTAATCAAGTGTGAGACCGTCTCTCTGCGTTCCTGCACATGCTCAGTCCAGCTGTGACTGACGTTTTCATGTGAATGCTTTTTAACACTGATTCACAAGATTCTCATTTCTCCTGTTTTAAATTGGTCAGAGCGAGGGACGGGCTAGTCAGGCCTTTCAAAAACGAATAGTTGATTAGTTATGACATCATCATGACGTCATAAATAATGCAGTGGAAAAATGCTTTATCTCCAAATGGACATTGTAAAGTGTGTATGAGATGTTATTTGTATGTTGTGTGTGTTCTGCAAAGAAGTGTTTTTACGCTGTTATATTTTTAACACTGTGTGGGCTCGACTGTCCTTCATTGTTCAGCAGATAGATGAGAATGTGGGTCAGAAAGGCCTGAACCGGATTGTGTGCTTTATGTAGGCTAGCGGCTGCTATGCTACATGAGCTAATTTACCAGCAAATACCAGCCCTACTGCCACCTGCAGATCCAGAAACGACGCTACAACATGACGCTGTTACCCTACGCTCGAGTATATACGCACATTTCACCTACATCAGTTACGCGGACCCGACCGAGTGTAACTCCAGCTTTAAAGGTTCACACTGTTTTTTTAACACAGCGCTGTAAACGCCATCATGTGTCTGCACAACAGAGACATAACTCCTCCAAATAAAACTTTGCACATCATTTTGAGTAATCAATTAGTCAACTAGTCGTGCACATTCCAAATAAAAGCAAAATAAAAATGGCATCTTAATAAAAGATCATGATCTGAGCTGCTAAGAAGAAAGAAAATGTGTGTTTACACACACACACACACACAGATTTGTCCTGCAAACTGCAACTATCTTCCTTGTACTGACTGAAACATAATTTACCAGAATTTACCGGAAATAAAATCAGCAATTTTGGTAAGAAACAGCCAAACATCTGTTTAGCAGCATTGACGTGAAAATGACAACACAGTTTCCTCACATGCAAGGCTTTGATTCATGCGTTAATACAAACACATCATAAAATACACATCACAAATACCCTCCCTCCCCACACACACACACACACACTTATAAGCAGAAATGGAGACAAAAAGAGATGCAGTAACAACCATGCAGACAACAATGTCGGCTCAGGTAACAGGAGCCAAAATAAACAGTTAACACTGCTGACCCAAACACACACACCGAGGGAGCACTGAGTGCAACAAGCCCCGCTTGCATATATGACAGACGTGCACACGAGCATGCTAATACATGGGTAGTACTTCTTGCATATGTACGTGCAAGCACAGCTGCACGTGTGTGAGAAGAGAGTACAGATATTGGTGAGGTTAAGAAAAAGAGGGGGAGGGTATAGGGAACACATAGCAGGGAGGAGTGAATGCACAGGGACTGAATGAGTGGCGGTCCTCCTCCCTCTTCTCTCCCCCTCCCCCAACTGGGACTTGAACCCGTGACCCCGCGGTGAATGAGTTCAAGGGAGGCACCACCATCGCTAGGAAGTCACCGGTGGGTTTGAGTGAGTGAGAGTGTCTTACAACACGCCCTGAGCCGCGTTTATCCAGGTGTGTTTGCTGTTGTCTTTGGATCATTTTAACGTGTGTGAATGAAAGTTTGCATTTTTCCAAAATATTTTCTAAGCTGAGGTTAGTTTCCCAAAACAATGTGAGTTTCTGCTGATTTTCTTCTTCTTTTTCATTCAACTTATTTGTTTGTTTGTTTTCAGTTAGAGTTTGGAAATAAGGATAAGCTTTGACATCACTACGCCCACATTTTGGTGTGTGTCTTCCTGTGTGGGATGTCAGCGGTAAAACGAACAGCGATGGCCCTTCCCTCCCCCCCTACATCTGCTTCTGGGTGTGTGAGTGTGTCTGCATCTCGATACCTGGCCCAGACTGGATCAATACTTTAATCTAATTGTCATTCCCTTGCATTAGGACACCTCACATACAGCACACAAAACTCATCAAACATGTTTACCTATAAGGGTGCACACTTTTAAAAATTATTTAAAAATCCACACACGCATGCACAGCACATAACCAGAATTTATGAATGAAATTCCCCATTGTGTGGAAGCTCTAGCTGCTATGTTAGCATGCAGCCTTGTCCTTTACTCCCATTCTCTACTATGCATTCTTTCCCAGCTTCTCTGGGCGTTCCTCCTCAGAGTTGCATCATGCATGCACATCAGTGTCGGCAAACATCCACTGACACACTGTCACATCGCATTCATGTCTGCCTCCAGGCAGAGTTACAATAGGAAGTGGTGCTGTTTTGGAATCAGAGCCCATCCCAACGCACATCAAACAGCCTTGAAAAAAATCACAAAATTAAAAAAAATAAAGATGCAAACTGACTTACCTTCAATTTTTTCTGGAGCAGCAGTGTCTGTGTTTCTCTGCATTCCTCTATCTTTATACCTCTGTCTTCACCCCTCCCACTAAGCTGCCACTCTCCTTTACTTCCATCCCCTGCTTGGTGCTCTCCTCCTTCTTCCTCTTCCTTTTCCTCCTTGTCTGTCATTTAACACACTCTTTCCTTTAGTTTCTTCCTCTCCAGGGGCTCTCCTATGTCTTCCTCCTGCAGGTTTAAACTGCGGACCGTCTGCCCATGGAGGGACACTGAGGTGCAATGGGAAGTGCAAACCAGGACACACATGCAGCCTCTGTCAGTTTGAATGAATATTATGCTCATTCTACTTGTCTCTCCTCCCCCCTCTCTCTCTCTTTCTCTCTCTCTCTCTCTCCCTTCTCTGTCTACCAGACACCCCTCCTCCACTCCTCTCTAGCTTTGGCCTCCTTTGCTATCTCCTCCTCCCTCTCTCGCTGCTGCTGCCTTCAACCATGTTCACACTCCAAGACTGACTGACATTACGGAGCTGTACCCCCACCCCACCCGCCACACACAGCCTTCTCTCTCTTGGGCCCAGACAGTTAACCCTTTTGATGCAGCTGCACATCTAGTCTGCCTGAATTTGTTAGCATCTTCTCCATGAATGCTGTTTTACAAGCACTAAGCAGACTTACATGCAGATCCATGAACTACACTTAGCTTTTTATGTTATATCTTAAGTTGGGTACACACATAAGGATTTTCTAAATCTGAAGAGATGTTTTATCTGTTAGAGACCCCCCACATTAGGATAAAAAATCAGCCATTGAACATTGTTGATCTTATAGTGTGTGGTGTGCTCCAATAATGTCACACAGAACAACACACAGATGATTCTGTCCCACAGCTGGTCTAGAATCTCATATGCTGAGCCAGAAATCTCACGCCATCAAACATGATCTACCAAAAACAAAGACCCATAGCAACAACTGAAAACACAACACCTAGCATCGAGGAGAACATACAAAACGAGGGAATGACGGTGGACTTGCAACTATTAATAGAAAAATCCAGAACTAAAGGAAAGAAAAGACAGTGTGTACATGGACTTTGTAGTCCTTCATCATTCACCAGTCAGCTCGCTCTGGATTGACTACGTTACATTCCACGTCACACTCCACAGTCACAACTCAGGAGGCTTTCCTCACACGGGGAGATTTTTGGTCATAAATACTTGACAAATTTTATACTTACAATTATCGGCCACAACTCATTTCAGAGCTGATTGTCAGCCCAAATTCATTATAAACACACCTCCCACCACAGGATAATCTTATATGATAATCTTTTATCGCTTAAGATAATCGGCCGTTTGCCATCTTTGGTTGGGAAGGGGGAAAATTGGGACAAAAACAGCCCAATAATTTTTATGTGTGTGCCCCGATTTACTTGACATGGATCATTCACAAAATAAATCCACCTGCCTCCTGTTGTGTAAGCCCCCCTCCTCTCCTCTCCTGCCACATCAGCTCTAACATGTCAAGGCATGGACTCGATGAGACATCTGAAGCAGCAGATCCTTTAAGTCTTGAAACCCCTGAGTCTCTGTAGATCAGACTTCTTTGTTTATTTTTACACAGATGTTTGATCAGATTGAGATGTGTGGAAGTAGGAGTCCAACTCAGTACCTTAAACAGTACCAGTGTTTCTCAATCCAGGTCCTCAGCACCCACTGCCCTGCATGTCTTATGCTGGGCTCACACCAAACGATTTTCACAGTCTTTGTCAAATCTCAGTCTGAGACTAGGCTGAGACTTAAGACTCTAAACATTGGTCTTTAGATGTGAGCTGGTAGTTTTCTAGAGTCTTGTGCAAATCTTTTAAAAGTCTTCTGGTGTAAGCCCAGCCTTAGACGTGTTCCTACCACAACACACCTGATTCAGAATAATGAAGTCATCCAGTTCTTTGCAAGCCTGTTAACGAGCCTTTCATCTCATTCAGGTGTGTTAAGAGATTACCTCTAAAATATGCAGGGCAGTGGGTCCTGAGGACCTGGACTGAGAAACACCACCTTAAACCACATCCTAAAATCAGACAGGCTCTTGTTTTTTTATGTGCAGCTGCTGAATCCAGCAATCGAAACCTTGGTGTGGTATTTGTTTCTTCTCTTGGCTTTAACTCATATGTAAAATCTCTTTCTCATTAGATTTAATTTTACCTGAACATTTCTGCAACATTTGGTCTCCTCAACCAAACTGGAAAGAATTATTCATCCATTTGTGTCATCATGTTTAGATTTTTAGAAGCAAACAGACCATCTATTGAACCAAAGTGCTGTAAATTAACATGGTAGATATCTGGCTGCCTCTACTGATTTATTGTTACTCCGTTGTTTACTTGCAGTGAATTAACCGTTTTCAGTCCTGGCCAGTTGATGAGCCGGATTTTCTTCTTGGTCAGCTGCCATCTTGGGGGATATAGAAGGAGTCGTTGCATCTGTGTGATGTTCTCTAGACGAGTTGTTTTGCATAAAGTTCAGTGACAAAAACACCCTTAGCTTTTTGAGAAGAACAGTTTGCTTTTTTGGGCCACATCAGTGTCAATCTGATTAATCTGACCTGTGTCGATGAGGGTTAATCAACCGTACTGTCCTTGGAATGGCCCAGAGTTCATTTGAAGCTGACCAAACAGCACCCAGTGTGAATGCACTCGTAATGTTGATGACATTAAATAAAGAAAACACTGTCGGGGAAAAACCTGTGTCCAAAATTCGTGATTTTTGTTTCCCTTCATAAATCAGTACTCTTGGTCCCCCTTTATGTCTGTCTGTTGTTTTACAAATATTTAACCAAAGACATATGATTACAACACAATACAAAGTTTACATTATGTCCAGTTATTACGAAACATACGGTTTTTGTTCGTTTTTTGAAAAATGGCAGTTTTTGGAGATAGGAGGTTTGAGCCCGACAGCGGCGACATATTTTTATGTAGTGCTCTTGCAGTCCAAAGAAAATGCCCTGAATCTTCCCAAAACCCAGAGAAAATGACTTTTTATTACCAAAAATATGCTTGAATTCAATCGCACATAGCAGAAAGGTAATGTTTGATATGCTGATATCTCTGAAGATTTCTAAGGAAATACATTTTTATGTTGGGCAGGTGTTTAGTCTTATATAACTTAGCTACCTTGGGTTTTAGCCAATCTAATCGCTGCTTTCCTTAATTTTTTATTTACTATTTTTCCCTCCTCCATCTTCTGCGACTTATCCCCCTCTCACTCCATCATCCGACCTCCTTCAGTAGGTACATATTGATTAGGTCACTCAGTATGTGTGTGTCTCATTGTGTGCACACCAGCATGGTCCTGCTGTGGTCAATGAGGTCAACATGGTGGCCAGACAGTCATCCCAACCCCCTTTGTGTGTGTGTGTGTGTGTGTGTGTGTGTATGTGTTTTTTTGTTGTTGTTTTTTTCTCCCTGACTTCTCTATCACCTCCTGCTCTCCCTTCATGGGGTTAGTGAGTGTAGACGAGGCAGAGAAAGTCATGAACAACAGCGTTAGCATCAATCATAAATCCACAGCAGCTGAATTCGGGTCAAAGGAATCAAATTCTGACCACTTCAGGTTTTATTTTAATTCCCATGCAATCCTCCTAAACTCACAAGTTACTCAAAGGGACGTCAAGTTTCCTAACGTTTAGCTGAAAGGACAAGAATACCTTTGAGGATCAGTTACAGGTCCAGAACAGACATTTCTGTATGTGGCATGCCTGCAGGTTCTTTAAATGTTGTCAGGTTAACCACACCGGCCTTGTCTTTGTGCTAAAAAAAAAAAAAAAAGCTGCATGTTTTTGAAACACCACCTGACAGTGACCGCCCTCACTGACCCCTTCAGCCGACAGACTGGCTGTCTGTGTGGAGGAGGGGCCGGGATGGATGGGAGTGCAGGGGTCGATGGAGGCCATAAGACAAAGATGGAAGGAGATGCAGCCACAGGAAGTTTGAACGGCTACAGCAGAAACAAACAGAGGTGTTTTATGTGTAAAGGTTTGTGTCAAAAGTGTCAAACTGAACTGAAGTCGAGGACTTAGTTGAAGAAATAAAAAATCTCTTTTTCTTTTTCCAAAAAAACCAGAGATTTTCTTACATTGTTGTACATTTAACTGCAAATGTATAGAAGCAGAACGTGGCCATGCCTCCAGTTATTAATTTTCATACATTTTTCATCCATTATGTTGAGATCACGGAGCTTGATTCATGTGATAAGAAGTTAATTATTCTCATTATTTCAATCAATCTCGCATCTGGTTGCAGTGATAGAAAATATTTTATACTCCCCCCCCCAAGTCTATGGCTATGCATTACTAAGGTGTTGGACTTGGGGGGCAAACAGTACTATCTGCGCAGGGCCCATTGCAGGATGGGGGCCCTTGAAAATTCTGGAATGAAAAGCTTTTTGTCTTCCATTTTATAATTCCTAGTTAAGTAATATCATACTCAAAATCAGTTTACCGGAGTACAGGTGCAGAGAGAATTAATGCTGCACAAACAGTAATGATGGATGTTTTTTGGGGGCTCTATCACCCCTTGAAAATTGTAAAAAAATGGCTTAGTCCACACCCACACCGTTCTGTTCAAGTTAAGTTGGATTTATACTTGTACGCCGTCTGTGTAAGGCTAGTTACGGTGTGACCGCCAGATGCTCTGCATAGGTCTACGGTGGTTTGACCACACCTTTTCCAGACCTGACGTGCACCCATGCCTTACAGCGCGGTTACGTGGAAGCTCTCCCTTGTGATTGGTCGGTTTGTGGTTACATGTTTCTGGATTTCTGGAGCTTCTTGCTGAATTTGTGCGGTAACTGCGGAAGAGAAACTGCAACACAATGGCGTAACCTTATGCTTGACTGTTAGAGCACATTTCACCAGCGCCAGCCA
The DNA here is from genome assembly GCA_026261665.1 of Melanotaenia duboulayi. NCBI lineage: Eukaryota > Metazoa > Chordata > Actinopteri > Atheriniformes > Melanotaeniidae > Melanotaenia > Melanotaenia duboulayi. The sequence goes on from CM047976.1 coordinate 1,617,658, forward strand.
CGCCGGGCCTACCAAACGCAGACGCCACACCAATTTAAATCCAGCTTTACACACATAAGAAAGAAAGTGAAGTCCAGAAAACGGAAAGAAAAGCTTAGAGTAAGAAAATGTAAGAAGTAAATGTAAGTAAGAAAATCAATGTAATCAATGTAAGTAAGAAAATGAAGTAAGGGGTAGCAGCCACTTAAAGAAGAGAAGTGAGCAGCACCTGAACTAACACAGAGTTTGAGATGATATCAGCAGCAGTTGTCTGTAGGCAGCATGTTAGGATTCATTCATCAACAACACATAGAAATTTACCGAAGTTGTTTCCACAAATCATTTGACCTTCAGAGACCTTGCAATTAAAACAGTCCCATTTTGTATCCATATTTTAGCACTTCATGTTTGGTGTCAATGAATTACTTGTAATTTCAGGATTTTGAACTGGAAAAAATTGAATGCTCCAGACCCAGACGTCTGTAACGTTGATAACAAATTATGTACACTCATTTTTAAATTAATAAAATAAAAAAGAGGAAGAGAATTTTCCAACTTTAAATCCATAATGAATGATGAATTAGTTAGAGTCTGAGTGTTTTAACCCCTACTGCTGGTGCTTTTAAACGTGATTTAATAACTTATAAAAATATCTAACCTGAAAAAAAGGAAAAGGGGTTCCCCAACCTGCATGTTATAGGACACAGCCTATCAAATCAAATCAGTTTTATTTTTAAAGCACTTTTCCTGCCAAAGGCAACACAAAGTGCTTTACATGGTAAAAACATTTTATGTATTTTAAAGTAAAAGNCAACACAAAGTGCTTTACATGGTAAAACATTTTATGTATTTTAAAGTAAAAACAAGCCTTCACACACCAAAGTAACATAGCAATTAAAAAAACACACGTTCATTCATATTATTCATACATGCAGTCACACAGACGTCCCCACACAGTAGAAGTAGTTC
>CM047976.1:1678264-1689073 GCA_026261665.1 Melanotaenia duboulayi
TTAACCAGCGTCTTCAGCATTCGGCCAGTTTGCTGGTCACCCAAAACTTCCAGGACAATCTTTCAGGACATAACCGTGTCTGAAATTCTTTAAAGGAAAATGTGGTGTTTGTTGGGGGTGAAAAACTGTGATGTCTTCTTTCTACTGTGGTAAAATCAGGGAACTAGATATGATCTGATAGGGTATACTATAGAGAGGAATCACAGATCAGTTCAGGTACAGGACTGTGTTGCGCGGTACCTGCTCTGTGACACTCATCCTCCTGTTGGGATCGATGTCTCTGCCCTCCAGCTTGGCTTTCACTCTCTTCCACACACTGACTGCGTACGAGTTCCTCTCCTGGACAGCTGCAGCACACACACACACGCAAACTCACAGTTAGAATAAACCCTCCAGCNAGCACACACACACACACTCACAGTTAGAATAAAACCTCCAGTTAGAACCCAGTCAGAGGAGAGTAGAACTGTACCTCGTCCTGTTTTGGGGTCTCGTACAGCCCTCTTCGGACTGGGGTTGAGACCTTTGCTGCTTATCAGCAGGGTGCTGGGTGGGGTGTCAGTGGGGGTTCCCAGGTTACGCGGTAGTGCTTTGCGAGCATTCTGGGACATGGAGTCCGACTGGGTCTTCACTCCGCTGCATCTAACGGCTGAATCCAAATTGTTTACGAGATAAAGATGGTTAAAGATGTTCTGCGACTGTAAATTCTGTAGAGAAAAATCCTTCATATTCTCGTTCATACCTGCAGCGAAGCTGGTCTGAGCTGAAGAAACAGGACTGGCACATTCGCTGTCCCTGTCTGTCACCAACGGGGAGGCGAAGCCCACCAGACCATTATAAACACTGATGTGGAGACAGACATGGACAGAGGTTAGACCTTATTGGTCCTTGACAGACTAGAAACTAACTAAAACAGTAACACCAACAGAGACTGGTAGCTGGCTAAAATACTCAGGTGGTGTCCAGTAATCTAGGGAGGGGAGTGACAAGTACCTCTGACTCTGTGTGAGCAGCTCCTTCAGGGTAGCTGGAATCTCCTCCAGCAGGTCCAGCTGCTCCTGGTTGCGATGCTGTCCGCTGGCTTGGACCACGGTGAACAACACCAGCTGGATGTTATCTTGCCAAGCTTTGTACTCCAGCAGGAAGTGGCGTACGCTGCCCTCATATGCCACCTCTTCACCGTCCGCCAACGCTGCTTCCTCATCCTGTGCGACAGAAAGAATTCTTCAGTTTTTGCAAACGTAGCTCAGTTTCTGAACATCTTCCTGAGCACCTGGCGGGCGTTCCCTGTACCTTGGCCATGGCCCTCAGCAGGTGTTTGACATCAGCCAGTTGGCGGTTGTGATTGGACAGAATGGTTTTAATGGAGTCAACCAGCAGCTGCAGCGTTTCTCCACAAGACTCCAGCTGCTGCTCTCGCTCCTCCTGAGTCCTCCGCTCCATACTCAGCTCCTCCTCCAGCTGCCTCTGGGCGCAGCTCAGCCAGTCAGGGCTGCCTATTGGCAGGTCAGGTACGGGCCCCTGAAGCAACAAACAGCTTAAACAGCTCAATTCAACTGACTTTAGAGATGTTACACCGAACAAAACAACACTGCTGCCAGGAATTGGGATGTGTGCAAGTCAGAGGCCAAACCCACCAATCTGTGCAGAAGCTGGAGCTCCAGTGGAGACACTGTGCTGCTGAACTGGGCAGCATATGAGCAGGTCTGCTGGCAACGCTTCAGCAGTTCAAACAGCGCCGCATCCATGCTCAGAGCCTCAGGGGTCCGGGTCCGAAGGCCTTCGAAGTTAAGGATGGTGGAGCACAAGAAGGTGACCTGAGGAAACACAGAGCAGGAAAAACGTTGGCTTTTCTGAGCTGTGGATGGTACAGCATCACATCTCTGGAGGCGGCGCTACCTGGCTGGTGCGCTGGTTGTCTCGAGCCACCATGGAACGTCTTTCCCTGATGGTCATCTCAAAGTCCTGCAGGACCGGAGCAAGCGCTGGGTTGGCTCCACCGGCCCACTTCAGACGCTGCTCAATGCTGGCCTCCAGAGACGCCAGCTTCTCCTGGACACACACATATTATTCATTACCTTCAATTCATTAGCTCACAAACAAGCGTCACATTTCACCTGATGACACAGGAGAACTGACCTGAATGGCAACAATTGCTCCCTCATCCTGACTCAGCTTGTACAGCTTCTTCTTCATGTTGCTGAGGATGACGGAGCGAGGAGGAATACTGACACTTAGAGGTTGATTACTGGGACCAAGGATGTCCTCATGATGCCACTACAGGTGGACAAATAAACAAAAAGCATATATCAGAAGGGGCAGGAGCAAATATTCATCCTCTACTCTGTGACAGAGAACGCTGATTGTAAAAGAGTTGAGGGCGTCTGATGTCAGGGCAGATCCAGGACCATCTCATCTTACTGGACCAGTACTGGTTAAAAAACAAAACAACTGTTTCTCTACGAGCGTCGTGTGTGTCAATCATCAATAACTTAAGCCTGTTAGCTTATTGTAAGCAAGTCTTCAAGAATGTGATGTAGTTAATGAAAAGTACAATTTAATTTACTATAAAAACAAGGTAACCATGACAACCGTAGCAGGTTTTATATTGAAGACTCTTCAGATTAGCCCCAGTTAGGGCTGGTAGATATGATAAAAAATGTCAAATCTCCAAAAACACACCAGGCCTGATTTTTTTTTCTTCCTAAAAGCAAACTACAGATGACAGAATATCATCTTTTAATTGTCTCTTCTGCATTTTTATGTAAATTAAAGTAAATACCAGCTTTGATATATGCTTATAAAACAAAATGCTTGTCCCTATACTGTAAAACACTGATAACAGACAGGAAACGTGTCTACGAGCTACAAAGTCCAACTACCAGGGAGTTAGTTTCTCAAGACTGAACTAATATTAGACCAGCTTCCCTTCAGACCAACGTAAAAAGATAAAAGTACATCTTCCTGAAAAGTTTTTCTTTGAGTCATTTTTAACGTGAGTTGGTGGTGCAGATTAAAAAAAGGGAAAAATTNTTTTCTTTGAGTCATTTTTAACGTGAGTTTAAAAAAAGGGAAAAATTCTAGTTCCATAAAAAAAAGGGTCATAAATGGCAAATAATACTGATTTAAGTNGGTCATAAATGGCAAATAATACTGATTTATTGCCCAGCCTTCGGCCCAGAGAGACAGGCCGCACACTGGGACCAGGTATCCAGACCCAGACTTCAGCGTGTACCTGAAACATGGCCACATGCAGCTGGCTCCTCTGCAGGCTGGTCTTAGCAACCTCCAGGTTGATGTCCAACTTCCTGAGCAGGTCCACCTTCTTCCAGGCCGTGTCGTAGGAGGAGGCCAGGACCGTGGCTCTGTTCAGCAGCAGCTGGGAGACCCGGCCTGACGCCAGGCTCTGCTCCACCGCTTTCTTACAGAGCTCATCCAGAGAGACCTTTAGAACCAAGACGAAACCATTCAAGTCAGCACTGATAACGTACGATGCTTTTCCATTAGCTGGAACCACATTTGATCGGCTCAGCAGGCTTGTTTTGGTTTGCCTTGCCTAAAACTGACACTATCTTGTACTTTTTTTGGTACAACTTCAGCCGATGTTCCAACAGCTGATCCAGCCCACAGAAGGAAGACGTACCGAGTCGTACTGTGTGGTCCCTCGTTATGGAAAAGGTGCAGCATTAACTGGTAAGTGGTGTTCTTTGGTAAAAACTTTCTAAAACTAACTTTCTAAAAACAAAAAGATGCCAATAAAACAACATCATGATCACCATCACACTGCTTACCTTGCTCTCTGCACCAAAGTCCTTTGCTTCCACCTGAGCCACGACATCCAGGCCGAGGGCGGTGAGGGTGCTGCAGAGGGCCAGGCCGAGGGCTTGGCTGGGCAGACCCATGAGCATCTGCCGAACAAACTCAGCGGTAAAGGCCTTTATGGGACGAGTCATCTGCTCTTCGCTGATCACCGCCACACCCGACCCCGTTCCACTGGGCCGGCGGTAAAGAGGTTTCCCCAAACCAACGGGCCCATTGGAAGGCAGCAGGTCCTCAGACAACGGGCAGGTACCTGAAGAGATTAGTCACACGCTTAGAGAGGCAGCTACAGAAACTCAAAACAACCAAACCCAGATTCTGCTTTTCATCACTCGCTTGTCTGGATGTGTGATAACTGTTAAACATGTCTGAGATCTTACCAGACAGAGTCTGAGAAAAGGAGGAACAAAGTCTGAAGAAATCCCTGATGGTCTGCAGCCTCTTCAGGAAGAACACCTCCTCCATCAGCAGACGCTGACTTGGGCTGTCAAAGAAGTTGAGCTGTGTGGTTCGAGCCTCCCTCAGAACATCCACCTTCCTCCAGGATGACGGCACCTCCAAAGAGCTCAGCTGAGGAGGATGAAGAGGCAAATGTTGTGATTTAGTTACCCAGGAGCTGGCTGGACCTTTTCAAAGCTGACGCTAACGGTGTGGTGGTACGGGAAAGTTTACCGAGCGACAGATGGATTTAAATGGAAGTACACTGGGGAAAAGTGGAGCAAAAATAAAGAAATAAAGAAGCATTTGGCTGTATTTCAATGACTGGCGTTGGTAAAGCTGACAGCAGAGTTTGTAAAATGAAAATATCCATTTAATTTGAATGAAGTGTGTTGGAGCAGAGGAACATCTAAAACCTGCAGGTCTCTCTAGGACCAAACCGGCCTTATATCAGTCATTCTATTGACTGTATTTTTTACCTTTTCTGTGAGCTGGCTGAAAGCGGTCTCCAGTTGGGTGAACATGCCATCAAAAGCGACCAACAACATTTGACCAGCTGACATCTTAGGCGTGTCCTGACCCTGTCCGTCCACGCTGCGAGGCTGGATCAGCTCAGAGTACTGGGTTCGCAGCATTCTGTGTAGAAAAGCAAGGTTTTTAGATTAGAATTCGTATTTTTATTTCCAATCAGTGAAGTTCTGTTAAATAAAAGTGAACCTGGTAATGTGAAGGCAGTGGTTTTGGCCATCGTGGTCCAGACCTGTCGAGGCCCGGAGACTGTCAACCAAACCTTGAAGGCCCAGACCATCAGAGCTGTGCTCCACCAGCTGCTCCAGCTCTGCCAACATGGACTCCAGGGTGGGCTCTCCCTTTATCATACAGCGCAGAGCCTCAGGAAAGATGATCTGCCGGAAGTTGGTGTTCAGCTCCTACGGTGGAGGAAACGACGGTCAGAGGAAAAGGATTTTTGTAGATTAGAAACATTGTTAACCCTACNGTTAAAGGCTCTGGGTGCATCTACCTGCAGGCAGGTGTACACAACATTGGCCAGGTAGATGGCCTGGGTGGTAGCTGAGGTGGCCGGGAGCTCCAGGTCATGAGGGAGGAGCGGGCAGCGTTGGAGCAGCGTTGCCAGAGCGCCCACATTTCCAAGCATGCTGCAGAGCTCCTCCAAAAACCAAGCTCCATCCCGAGATGTCAGGTCCACCAGCTGCTCTCCAGCACTCGCAGCTGCCCCCTCCATCACCAGGTTACGCCTGGGGAGGGAAAAGGTCAAATTAGTCATTTCAGCAAAGCAGTAATTTATCCGATTAGCTCGACTGGTGAAAGGAGAGAAACAGGAAAGCAAACCTGCAGAGCGTGCACAGAGCAGAGGTGATGATGGCAGCGAGGCTCAGAGATCCCGGTTCTCCGTTCTCCCGCAGGAAGACTGTGATGCAGTGTTCGATTTCCTGCAGCTGCTCCTCACAGGCTGCCACCGTGGTGCCTTCAGCCTTCAGACGCTCCGCTTGGTGCATCATGCGCTCGTTGGTTTCGGCCACTTGGTGCTGCAGGTTTAACTCCACGTTGGACAGGAACTGGCAGGAGGCGGCGGGAGGCTGGGGGGCAAACAGCACCTCATACCTGGAGAGGTAAGAAGATATAAACTCAGCGGGGGGCGGTCATGCTACAGTCCAACGTCTTCCTGACCACTGTAAAATAGAGAGCTTCATTTCATCTCAGAGAGATCTGTGGATGTTTTGGTGCCGTTTGCACTTCAAAATTTTCTGACCGGCCCAGTTTTTTTATTGAAATTATGATAATGTTGAAAAAATGTTGAATCAAGTTCAACCAGAACTCAGTTTTTCAATACTGTGAATATCAGTTGATTTCACATTCTCATCCATGTTAACTCAATTATGACCTAAAAATCCATTTTATAAGTGTTCCTTAACCAACAACAGAAACTATTATTATCATGGTTTGTCTCTCATCCATTATTTATTCCCTTTTTATTTGTTAGTTTTATAGCAACACATTACTTTCTGCAATACTAGTCAAATATGCTCCCAAAGCTGTGGTACTGTAGTGTGTTTGAAAGGGCTTTTATGAAAACAGAAGGGTTGGAAGTAATCAAACGAAGCTGGGACACCTGTAGGAACTGCAAAACACTTTGAGGAATCTTACCTTCGTTAACCTCTGGCACTTCATTTATGTTTGAAAGATTTCAAGCTATTTACTGGACTTTAATTGCTTGAATTTCAATAACAAGTTTGAAAAATCGAGGTTTTGTAAAATGCCATGGCGTGTATGCAAGAATCCTCAATAACTCATTACAGAGCAACGATGAACTTTAGTAACATTTTAATTTTAAATTCCAACATTTTCATCGTTTTTGTTCAAAACAATATCAAATTAGGTTAAAAATACAAAGCACATGCAGTTTAATACACTAAACTACAAGTCAAGGGACAATATGTCTAAATCAAGAGAGAAAGTGCTTTAACTTGCTTTAACTCTGCTTAAACTTGCATTCTCGTACGACGTCGGTTTTATGGCGAGAGGAAGCGCCGCAGACACAAAGAGAAGCTGAGCGAACGACGCTAACAGGCAGCTCCCGCGGCCGCATGATCAACTTTTAGCAGACATTCATTTTAGGACACAACACCTGGCAAACGACTCGTATGTTGGAGAGCGCGAACTGCTGCCGGAGTCTCCTTCATGGCGTCATAGAAACAAGTAGGTCTGCCTGCTCTCTTAGTTTCTGGCACCAGCTCCCAAAAAGCTAGCCGTCTCCACCCCTTCCATCCATGCCCAGCGCCATGTGGTTCTAAGGCCGATGTCAATGAGGACGTCTTTCCCTGGTTTTATGGATTTACTCTCCATTTTTTTAAAATCGGATTTCGGTGAAACAACCATCGGCTTGGATGGTGCGTTTAAGACCACTCGGAGATGAAGTTCATGCTACCGGTGAACTCGGCGGAGAAAACAAAGTGTGGTATATTGTCACTGTTTGCTGAACACTGAAAACATGCAGCAGCAGGTTCTGCTTATTTTCCAAGATGAATACGTGTAATTTCCGACATTAACATTGTTCACTTCATTTTCTACAATTCAGTCAATTCAGAATCTCGGCCACTATACCCATACTTCACAGTTTTTTTCCTGGATCACAGTGAAAAGCCGGAGATCCGGCACGGTGCCGGTATACTTTTAGCCCTGCGGATACGCAGCCGGATGGACAGTTTCGTCCGTCTCCTGCGTTGGTTACGCGCATAGTTTGGTCAGTTTTCAGGGAGCTCAGCTATCCATCGCTTGACACAGAGTAGCTGACATGTGACCAGAGAAAGAAACAAACCAGAGAAGAAGAAGAGATTCAGGAAGGGAACAAGGAAGCAGAAGAAGAGTAAAGACGAGGACAACAACTGTAGAAATTGTGCAAGCTTTTGAAGAAAGACTCTATGCGAGTGTTTAGGGTGTGTTGGGTGGTTGGAAACAACTTCATTTTATGCATTACCGCTGACCCACGGTGTCTGAAACTGACGTCAGTTCGCAGGAGTGAACTCCCGACTTTGATGTGTGGGACGTAAGGGAGCATAAATGGGTCTCAAGACACGAACAAACTGGAGGAAAATCCTGCTAATTACATGCAGCGCTGTCTGAATAACACCAGAGGGAAACTCTTACTGTCTGTAGATGTACTGGCAGTGCTCCACTGTCATAACCCTCAGCAGCTCCTCCAACCAGGCCTTCCACTGGTGAACTCTGTGGAACAGCAGGGTAGCCCGTGGGTACAGCAAAGCCACGGTGGCGTAGCTGTGCAGCTGTTCCAGGCAACCGCGGAGAGCAACACGGCGCTGCTGCAGCAAGGAGCTCACCTCCGCCTCCAGGGTCTCACACTGGCTGATCAGGAGGGCCTGGCCTGCGTTCTGCAGGAAGGCGGTGGCTGGAACATAACTTGGAGGACCTGGAGGAGTTAGACACAAGAAAGGAGAACAGAAGGGTGAGTAGATGAAAGAAAAGAAAAAGAGTTCATCTCTTCCTCCAGCCGGCAGCACTCTGAGCAGGACTTACCCAGATCGATTGGGCTGCTTATGTCCTGCAGCAAGCTGGCCAGCTGTGCGGCCTCCAGACTGGAAAATGCTGCCTGGTACTGAGAGATCCACTGGTCCAGGTCTGCTAGCTTCCCCCGAATGGCCTCCTGAACAGTCCGCTGCTGTGACTGTAGCTGAGTATGTTCAGAGTATCTGTAAATGAGAAGGTGAAGTGATGAAGGTTTGATGGCTCCTCGGTGCAGCTTTTAGACATCTAGACCATAAAAATAATATCAACGTCAAAATTCCCATCATGCACCCTCAGACCTTTGCTCCAGGGTGAGGATGACATGATCCGGGTGGTTCTCAGCCCCCTTTAGAAAGGTAAGCTCCTCCTGCAGCTGGGCTTGCAGTTTCTCCCCCTGGCAAAGCAACTCCTGCAGGACCAGGTACTCCTCCACAGCCTCGTCCATTTGTGGGAGCACTGCCAGCATTTCATCCCGATTCTTAAACCAGTTCACCTGCACAGATCAAAGTGAGTCCCTTAAACAGACCACTACTGCAGCATTTTAACATCTTCTGTGATGTTGTGGAAGTTTCCAGGACTTAGTTATAACTTCCCGCTCAACCTTTACCCACAAATCTCACCTTGATCTCAGCTACCCTGGAGGAGAAGAGCGAGCGTGTGATGTCCCTCTCCATTTCCCTCTTACTCTTCTTGTTGTCGGCCTGCTGGCCTCCACCTCCATATACAGCCCCAGCGAAGCCCACCTCCCCCCCGGCAGTCCAGTCCACCAGAGGATCATAGACAAAGGCTTCCAGCAGGGTCAGTAGTGTTTCTCTGCCCCGGCGCATTATCTGAACCACCTGGAGACACAGCAGACTGAGTAAAGACCATGAGGAGGCCCTCCACATCAGGTCCTATGAGAAAGAGGCGATGAGACAGTGACCTGTTCACAGGACAGCCTGAAGATGCCCTCTACGCCGGTGACTCCCAGAGCCGCCTCAATGTTGTGGGTCATCCTGAACGGGACCTTCTCTGGCACCCGCAAGCTCTTCCCTGAAAAACATTCGTACACGATCTGAGACACGATCTGAGACACGATCTGAGACACGATCTGAGACGCGATCTGAGACACAATCTGAGACACGATCTGAGACACGATCTTCAACCATCAACTTTATTTTCTTGTTAACAGGGCTGTCAAAATATATATGTTAGGACTGATAATGAATTTGCCTCTTTCTCAGTTACAGTCCCCCTACCACCGAGGAACATGTCTGATCCTGTCCCAACCTCATGATTTTAAGCTGTAGGATATTTCATTGGTTGGTGCATAATAGACATTTATCCCCAGATATCCACCTTGTTGTACTTCTCCACGCACGCAAAGTAGTTGTAGGTTGTACTTGGGATTTATCCTGAAGAAGAGGAAAACAACCTCACCATGTTTCAAACTGTGGCTTTTTGACTCCCTTACCAAGTATCAGAAAATCTGAGCCCCCCTCGTCCGTCATAAGAAAATTAGATTGTTGTTTGTTTTCTCAGTTTTTTTTTTCTGTCTTTTAATTTTCCAAATATTTAATCTCAGAATTGATTCTGATCTCATCGACTAATCTCTATTTTCACAAGTTCTTTGTCTTTTAGTATGGTCTGCTCTCTTACCTTGCTAGTTTTTCTATGGACATGCACTCCTCGTTGGTCACTACATATTACATGGGGACTGCCTGCACCTTTGGGGCTGGGATATACTTGTCGTTAGCACCGTGCCTATGTACATGTTATGGCTGCCATGCATTCCTCGTTACGCCCCCTGTGATAAACACTCGTACCTTAACAGTTGTTTTCGGGGTTTGAGGCCCTGGACATACAATGCAACCGGCATTTGTAGGATTTGTATTTCTTCTCGTTTTACTTTATTCTTAAGGTCCAGCACACATGTCCACACATTTAGTAATAAGAACCACCTGTAAATGATCTTTTACCAACCCAGAGATTGGTGCCCAGCCCTAATATATACATATATAGGACCTGGTCCTGCAGGTCCCACCCTAATAAATATATTAGGGGTTGGACCTTGAACGCTTTAATTACTATTAATTACAAGAAAATGAACATGCTAAAATAAATAAAAAACACATTTAAATCACAGTTTGCTTTCCAACAACGCGGAACATTCGTCAGTGCACAAGTTCCTGGTACACAGATTAAACTGAGACACACTTGAGAGTAGGGCTGCATGATTATGGCCAAAATAATAATCACGATTATTTTGATCAATATTGTAATCACGAATATTAATCACGATTATTCACTGTGTTTGGAAAACATGTATTTTTATTCCACCAATTATAAACAAACTATGTTGCAACAATTTTTTGTGAAAAAGTAAACTTTAAATTAGAATAGATGATAAATAATGCAATAAATACACTTACCATTCATTTTTGAGAAGTTAATGTAAATTATGGGTAATAATATGCTAAATCAAGAGCTGTTTGGGAGCCAAAAGAACCGGTTCTCTGAATGGATGTTCGG
>CM047976.1:1689595-1702188 GCA_026261665.1 Melanotaenia duboulayi
AAATCCGATTAATTGTGCAGCCCTACTTGAGAGCTTGGCTAAATCAAGGCTGGGGCCCTGCACTGCGGCCTTTTGGCTGTGGTGTGGGCCCCGGTCTGTTCTGATGGGGGTGGTTGACGCTGTTTGACATGGGTGGACTGGCCCCTGGTGTGGATGGATCCCCATGACACTGATATTGTTTCCTCACAGCAGCATCAGGCCAGATGCTTATCACTTTTAGTATTTTTAATAACATTCAGTTCGAGACAGAAATAAGAGAATCATGTTTTTATAGAATGGGGAGGGAAGGCTACTTGGTGTGTGTGTGTGCGTGCAGCTGTGTGAAATATTTTGGTGAGTGTTTCTATTGTTATGTATTCCTACTTTGTTTTTAATCATGTAAAGCACTTTGTGTTGCCTGTGGCATGAAAGGTGCTTTATAAATAAAGTTGATTTGATTTGATAAATCAGTGCTTCTAGTTCAGCTACTTTGCTGCTATATTTAGCCAGTTTTCAGACTCCTCTACTTCAAAGAAGCGACTAGCGACAAATCTAGAGCCTTTTTCTGGTAAAGGTGGAGACTTCTGGAAACTGAGGTGAAAGCACGTTTACATCCCTCCCCCGGCCTTCAGTGCTCCCAGCTGCAGACAGGAGATGTTCACCTCTGCTCCAGGACCAGCCTGGAAACGAAACATGCAAAGCTGCTGCTGGCTGATCCCGCCCTGGCTTACCGCCAGATGTTAACGATCAGTGTGGACTAAAACATTTTAAAAGCTAAAAGTTCTGCAACATGTTGTTGACTCTCAATTAGAAAATAGTGGAGGTGCTAGAAGTACTTAAAATGACACTTTAGATCTGTTCATTTTGGGATATTTTCTTTTTCTACTGTGTGGAATTAAAAGACATGACTAGAGTTTGAGTTTACAATATTAATGTCTGTGTCTATTATTTGATTCAGAGACATGGAGGAAACTGAAGAAGCTGTTGGTCCAGTAGATGGGACGTTCAGAGTATTAAAAAGAACAAAACAAACTTTATAAGTTAGTTGCACACACTGCAGGAAGGAGTTTTTTTCCACAGAAGCACCTTGAGCTTAAAGTACCATCTCAACGCCTGGCTTGTGTCGCATCAAACGCAGGGCGTCCAGTTAACCTCTGATAAACGACTATTATATTCAGGAAGCAGTCCAGCTGCGTTATGGTGCGATTTGATGTACTTTCCTATCTTAATGCCACATTTGGCTTTTTCTTGAATAAATAAATGTTAAACAGCTAAAACACCGATGGTCATTTATCTTTCTGTTTCATGTACAGAGAAAATGGGAATTTAACTTTAATACTGAATAATGCTGATAAATCATAATGATTCTACAGCTATTCTGAGATTAATCAGAATAATGTCGTTCAGCTTGAATGATGTTATGACATACTGCCCTCCAGCATCGCTGGTGTATCAATGTGAATGAATGTGCGGTGGTGGTTGGAGAGGCCGTAGGCGTGGACTGATCTCCGTCAGTCTGCTCCAGGCCAGCTGTGGCTACACATCTAACTACCATCACCAGGTATGAATGATACAACGTGAAGTACTTTGCGCCTGAAATGAGCTGTATAAATTTAATCTATCATCATTATTGACACTTTTAAACTGACCTTTTTCAAAGCATACGTTGTAGTCGATGTGCACCACCTCTCCTGTGGTCATGTCAATCAACACATTGTCAAGGTGACGGTCACCGAGGCCGATGATGTATCCCACCATGGACATGACGGCGGTGGATCTGGCGTAGGACTACAGCACAAAGAGTCCAGAGAGGATCATCAACGCTGCTCTTTTAGTGTTACTGAGCGTTGTCGTGAACGAAGAAAGAAAAGAAAAATTGTGAACCTGAGTGACTCTCCACCACTCGCTGGGTGTGGTGCAGGAGCACCAGAGCTCCTTCGCCAGCAGATTGGAAGGTGTAGCCTCCATCAGCTCCTTCAGCACCTCCTTCATAACGCCGAGCGGCCAATCTCGTCGCGTCACATCCAGAGTGAGCCCCACGGCCTTGAGAGCTGGTCCGATCCGGCTGTAGTAGAGCTCACTGGGGCGGGGTACCGGGGGTACTGGCTGCTGTGGGTATGAGTCCTGGGCCTTTTAAGAAAATGGAAAACAACTTTTAATCTTCACTTTCTCCAGTTTTAACTCTTACAGTAAAGAAAACAACAACCCACCTTCTGAGCCTGCAGCACTGCCTCCCTCTGCTGCCAGCGCTTGTACAGTCCAAAAAGCGGAGTGGCCCCGTCCACCCACTGGATCAGTCCTGAACGGGTACCGAGGGGGGTGACGGAGTAGTGGCGGGCGTGGAAATGTGGCTGCTCCTGCTGGTTGATCTTGGTAAACATGGTGTTGACGATTGACAGGAACTGCATGATGCGCTCGTCCAAATGTAAATCCTCCAGACCTGAAACAGGATTTAAGCATCACCACGACACGTTTGCAGACTCGGGCGTTTATCAGGAGTTCAGAGCGTTTAGCTCGAAACGTCGTGGCTGCGACACACTTTCCTTTACATGCACTTAACCGGTTGTTTTGTTTTGTTAACAGAGTATTCATTTTCTTGTAGTGAGAATGAAAATTTTAGCTTCGACATAGTCTTCGCTGTCCAGCATATAAACAATAACCGGAACAATCTAATTGTTTCTACATTATAGTCATTTATATAAACAGCGATGAGGACAACACAGAGACTGATCCAGAGGAGGAAGAGGAGGAGGTCAAGCTCAGCCACGTCTGAAGATATAATCTGAAATATTTTTGTATTGTTTGATTATCAGTTTTACTTTTTTTGTTACATTTGGACTATTTGGGTCTCTGGGAACGAAAACTTCTCTATGTTTTCTGGGAAGTTGAATTTTATATTTTCAACTTATGTTTAAGTTCCAAACAGTTCAATGAATATGTTTGTAGTTTTTATTGCAATAAATAAGTGAAAAATCCAATCCCAAACACGGGTATGTTAAATACTTTTTATTAGAAGTTTTAAAAAAGCAGTTCAGATAAATAAGCGTTATCGCTCTAAATATTTTAAAGCCACTGTTTTCCTACCTTTGAACAGATAGGGGTAGTTCCGGCCGTCTGATCCAAGGAAGAATAACTTCTTAGGTTTGGTCTTGGTGGGCAGGATAGTGATGGTGTTGCCCACACTGTGAATGGTAACAGCATCTGATGCAGACGCCTCCCCCGGTAAGGCCATCTCTGTTGTCGTCATAGAGACCAGTCGAGGACTGATTTCATCCAGATGGAGCAGATAGCTCGCTCGCTTCTGAGCTCGCTGCTGCAGGCTCATCATTATCTACCCGAAACACACACACAAGTCGAGTCAAGCTTCCATCGGCCTGACATGGATTAAATGCAAACACAGGTTCAGCTAAACAAACATGCACCTGTTTGAAAGGAAGCCAGCTACTAGCTGGGTTGGCAGGGTTAGCAGGGTTCTTAAGGCGCTCCAGAGCGGAGGTGATGGCATCACCGTAGGTCTGCTGGAACCAGGTCTCGTGTGGAGTCTCCGCTGGGGTTGCTGTGATGCTGCAGACGTGATCCAGGGCGAAAACCACCGGACGCATCAGAGCAGAGTGCTTCTCACGCATGATGGCAATCTTTTCATCCCTGCAGGGCAGCAAAGGTTAGAGACTGTTGACATGTATGCTGATACCATGTTGGAAAAAACACAGTTTTTCATCTCATGTTAGATGTGAAGGGTTAAAATTAATACTAGAATTTTTTAAACAGCCTTTAACTTTAAGCCTGGATGTCCTATAAGCAGGTGAGTCTCACCTGCGCAGTGTATTGTTGTTCTGCACCCTCTTGACCTCATCCTCCAGCTGCTGGATCCTTCTCAGGACGTGCATGTGCTGCTGTTGTAACACCCCGAGCCACAGTTCATCCCAGAGCAAAGTCACTCTGCGCAGCTCTCCCACCAGCTGCTGGACCTGGACAGCAACACATGACTCATGAAAGGTTTATAAATGATCCAAACCATGACACCTCTGTAAAACAGGCCTTTTCATGCATTTACTTTTACTTATTTGTTTGTACTTGGCAAATGATTTTAAATGGATTTATTACAGAGCCTTTTGAAGCTGAACATATTCATGTGTCATCAGAAGAATAAAGAATAATCCAGAGCTAAAATGAAGAATTTGAGTAAATAATCAAAGATATAACAATTACTGCCACTAATTACTCACAATAATGTGCTTAATAAATCAGAATGTTGCAGGTAAATTCTTCTGAGTGCCACTGGTTCAATGATCTAAACTAAATCCAGACATAACATACCAAGTTTAAACCTCTAAGTAGCTGCAAACGTAAGTTTAATTTAATTTTCTACATCATCTAAGCTATAAACTTTAAATGGTATATTATCTTCATCTTCTCTCAGGAAGCCTAAGGCAGATTTTTCCCTTTCAGCTTTACTGCTGGCCTAATATTTTATGGGTTTTCACGGGGAAAGACTTCTGGTCGACTTCACAGCATAAACACAAACACCAACACCATCAGCTTAACAGCAGGTTAACCAGGTGTGTGCAGCCTCCTACCTGGAGCACCATGGTGGGGTTGGCCAGAGACAGCTTCTCCACAATCTTGCTGTAACAGTCCTGCATCATTGCCTGGTCCTGACTGGAACAGGTTGCCAACTCTTCTTGTGGTCCTCCTTGTCCTGAAGTCTCCAGGTGCTCCTCCTCTTCCCCAACAAGGTCCTCTCCCTGCATGCTGCCCAAGAAGGTGGGCAGAGCTGGAGGCAGTTTGCTCCCTGTAAACAAATCCAACCCTCAGTTAACAGATCCATTATATTTACATTTTTAAAGTTTGAACTATTCATCAAGAAAAAATTCCGGTAGTATTGCTCCGTCTTCTGTGTCAAGCGACAGAAAGCTGAGGTCCCTGAATACGTACCAAATTACATGTGTAACCGACGCAGAAGGCGAACAAAACTGTCTGTTAGTCTACGTATGCGTGAGTCTACGTGTTCGTCAGTCTACATGTGTGTCAGTCTATGTATACGTCAGTCTACGTATGCGTGAGTCTACGTGTTCGTCAGTCTACGTATGCGTCAGTCTACGTGTCCGTCAGTCTACGTGTCCGTCAGTCTACGTATGCATCAGTCTACGCTAATGTCAGTCTACGTATGCGTCGGTCTACTTGCCCCTCAGTCTACGTGTCCGTTAGTCTACATCTGTGTCAGTCTATGTATCGCAGTCTATGTGCCGTTAGTCTACGTGTCCGTCAGTCTATGTACGCGTCAGTCTACGTGAATGTCAGTCTACTTATGTGTCCGTCTACTTGCCCCTCAGTCTACGTGTCCGTCAGTCTATGTATGCGTCAGTCTGAGTGTCCATCGGTCTCTGTATGCATCAGTCTGTGTGTCCGTCAGTATGCGTCAGTCTACGTGTCCGTCAGTCTACGTATGCGTCAGAGTGCGTGTCCGTGAGTCTAAGTATGCGTCAGTCTACATGTCCGTCAGTTTACGTAGGCGTCAGTCTACGTGTCTGTCAGTCTACGTGTCCGTCAGTCTACGTACGTGAAAGTCTATGTGTCCGTCAATCTACGTATGCATCAGTCTATCCGAATGTCAGTCTACGTATGCGTCCGTCTACTTGCCCCTCAGTCTACGTGTCCGTTAGTCTACGTCTGCGTCAGTCTATGTGTCGCAGTCTACGTGTCCCTCAGTCTACGTGTCAGTCAGTCTATGTATGCGTCAGTCTATGTGTCCGTCAGTCTACGTATGCATCAGGCTACGTGAATGTCAGTCTACTTGTGCGTTGGTCTACTTGCCCCGCAGTCTACGTGTCCGTCAGTGTATGTATGCATCAGTCTGCGTGTCCGTCAGTCTATGTATGCGTCAGTCTACTTGTTATTCGGTCTCTGTATGCATCAGTCTACGTGTCCGTCAGTCTGCGTATCGCAGTCTGCGTGTCCGTCAGTCTAAGTATGCGTCAGTCTATGTGTCCATTAGTCTACGTATGCGTCAGTCTACGTGTCCGTCAGTCTACGTATGCGTCAGACTGCGTGTCCATGAGTCTAAGTATGCGTTAGTCTACGTGTCCATCAGTCTACGTATGCGTCAGTCTATTTGTCCCTCAGTCTCTGTATGCGTCAGTCTACGTGTTCGTCAGTCTACGTATGTGTCAGTCTGCGTGTCCGTCAGTCTAAGTATGCGTGAGTCTACGTATCCGTCATTCTGCGTGTCCATCAGTCTGGGTATCACAGTCTGCGTGTCTGTCAGTCTACGTATGCGCCAGTCTGCGTATCGCAGTCTGCGTGTCCGTCAGTCTACGTATGCGTCAGTCTGCGTATCGCAGTCTGCGTGTCCGTCAGTCTACGTGTCCGTCAGTCTGCATAGTTGTGTTCTGCGTCGAGCATAAATGGGCCTTAAGACTGGTATTATCCCATTAGGAGAATATAAAAATATTTGAACTACTCTTGTTTTTGGTGCATTTTTAATATGTTACCTGCTTTTTGCCTTAATATGAACTCAAATTTATATTTTGTATTGTTAGAACTGTGTAACTAACTAAATGATGTTGTCCAAAACAGGTCTTTCTTGTCAGTGTTGAGACTGCATGTCTCAGTGGGACTAACTGTATAAATTAAGATTCAATAAAATGAAGTCTAAACAATATTCTAATTAAACTTCACAACATAAATGTTCATGCAGGCGATAGAAAAAAAACTTGTCAATAATGCGAAAACAAACACCAAACACAGTGGCGAGCCAGGAAGAGCACAATAGAGAAAAACATCTGTTGTCATTTAGTTACAACACATTGTTTAAAGGTTGTTTCTATCCAAGGGGGGAGAACTACTGATTAATAATAACAGCCTCCTCTTGGCAAATATAAATAGATAAAATAGATTTATCGCCCAGCCTTTTTAGAAGTGTTTTTTTAATTTATTTTTTTTAAATAAAAGTATGCATCCATTTATATTTAAAAAGGAGTTATTGTAAATTAAATCTAAGATTCATCATTTAAGCCACTTCATTTATCTCGTTTAGACCAGTAATGCCACCTTGTTTAAAGTTTACTTGTAAATCACAAGAAGAGGTGATCCCATGTGTTTCGTCCTGTGAGACTCTCACAGTAAACAAAGTTGATGAATACCTGCGTTCTGAGCCTCCCCCCCCAGGGACAGCGAGCCAACGATGGCTGGGTAGAGGATGAGATGTGGCGAATCTTGGGCCACTCGGCACAGCAGGCTGCATATGCTCTGCCGGATGTACGCCTCCGGATGATTGAGACGTGAAAACAGTTGTGGGATGATACCTGAAGAAAACAAATTATCAGCAATACGGTCCAGACTGAGCTGGAAATAAAGACAGTAGTCTGACAATGTCAGACATGATGGAGACTCTGGCCTCAGAGAGGACAGGAAAAATTCTTTGGCTCAACCATTACTGTGACTATTTGCAAAGCAGACAACCACCCTCCATGTTCAGAAAGTCCACAAATGTTCCACGTACCCCTCCAGGGTGCAGTCGGGGTTGAAGCTATGCCCAGCTCAAGCCCCTCCCTGAGTTCGCCAGCATGCTTAACCAGCAGGCGGAGGAGACGCAGGGTCGCCATGACGATAACATCATCATTGCTCTGTTTGTTGTTGTGACAGGACAGCAGGAGTTTGGGGTCATCTTCATCTACAGGGACCTAAAAAAACCCAACGTACTGAGGATCAGTGACCGAAAAAAGTCAACGCGCTTGGAAATCTGACACGCCGTCTCAAAGTCTCACCTGTCCTGCGTTGAGTTTGAGGAAGGTGAAATACGCGTGGCAGGAAACGCGGTAGAGACCAAAGATGCGGTCCACCACCCGTCTCCAAACTCGAATCAGACCATCTGTGACGACCTGGCCTGCTTCATCGAGCCAGGGACACGAGCTAGTAAGCTGCCGCCAGATGACGTCCACCATGTCGTCCTCTTCATCTTCCTGCTGCAGCGCCATGTCCTCATCCTGACATGCAACATAAACAGATTCTATCGTTTACTTTCCATGGTTTACATTTTCTGGGACCTAAAGCCATGTCAACAGATATCTGCTGTGTGTGTGTGTGTGTATCTACCTGGATACCAGTCGGCCGGCACATGGCCTGTCCTAGGATGCTGAAGATGGTCTCCTTGTCTTCTTCACTGGTTGTTGCTGGCAGCAGGTCCTCTATGTCCTTCTTTTCCCCCGGGAGTAGGGGCAAACCCTCCCCTTGGCTGGAGAGGAAAAATGAAATATTTATATAGTTGAAACAGCTGCAAATCCAGATTCTGCAGAACACCAGAAAAAAGTTTGCATCGCTCTATACTTTGTTTTAACTGATCTCTAAAGCTGTGTTATGCACAGTGTTCTGTGTGCGGGTTTATTGAGGGTTGAATGTGTTTTCTAAGTTTGTCTTCATGTATCCAGAGTTAATGTTATCTTAAAAATAACTGCAGACTAACTTTTTGCCCTGGTACCACTCGTTTATTTAGGTGCACCCCAGATTTACAGCTACGCTCTCAATAGCCAGTTTTATTACATTTTAATGATCATCTTCTGATCATTACACACTGGAAATGCCAGTTATTCATGTTACTGTCAACTATAATGATGTTCAAAGAAATGTTTTGTCTTTAATTCAAGCATCAATGTAAGCAAATAAATAAATAAGTTGTGGTTTCACTGAACTAAATGAAAGATACATTTCAAACTCTGATACGGCTGAGCTGCTTCTGTCAAATTTTTCTCCTGCTCCGGTGTTACTTCATTCCACCACGGGAACGTCATTCCGCCAGGGGACGTGTTTCCGCCACAGGAAAGTCATTCCGCCCCGGGAATGTCATTCCGCCCCGGAAAACGTCATTCCGTCACGCGAACGTCATTCCTCCACGGGAACGTCATTCCGTCACGGGAACGTCATTCCGCCACGGGAACGTCATTCCGTCACGGGAACGTCATTCCGTCACGGGAACGTCATTCCGTCACGGGAACGTCATTCCGTCACGGGAACGTCATTCCGTCACGGGAACGTCATTCCGTCACGGGAACGTCATTCCGTCACGGGAACGTCATTCCGTCACGGGAACGTCATTCCGTCACGGGAACGTCATTCCGTCACGGGAACGTCATTCCGTCACGGGAACGTCATTCCGCCAGGGGACGTGTTTCCGCCACAGGAACGTCATTTCACCCCAGGAACGTCATTCCGCCACAGGAAAGTCATTCCGCCCCGGGAATGTCATTCCGCCCCGGAAAACGTCATTCCGTCACGCGAACGTCATTCCTCCACGGGAACGTCATTCCGTCACGGGAACGTCATTCCGCCACGGGAACGTCATTCTGTCACGGGAACATCATTCCGCCCCGGGAACGTCATTTTGCCACGGGAACGTCATTCCGTCACGGGAACGTCATTCCGTCACGGGAACGTCATTCCGTCACGGGAACATCATTTTGCCACGGGAACGTCATTCCGCCACAGGAACGTCATTCCGTCACGGGAACGTCATTCCACCACAGGAACGTCATTTCGTCACGGGAACATCATTCCGTCACGGGAATGTCATTCCACCACGGGAAGGTCATTTTGCCACGGGAACGTCATACCGTCACGGGAACTTCATTCCACCACGGGAACATCATTCCGCCACAGGAACGTCATTCCATCATGGGAACGCCATTCCGTCACAGGAACGCACACAGCTGAACAAGCTGAATCTACGTCATCGTAAGATTTCTGAGTCGTATTACGGCTTTAGATTGATCAGATATTCTTTGTAGGTTTAATTAACATCATTTCTGTATTGAACCTTCAGAGCTGATTAGCGTTGGATTTCTTCAATTTTTAACATCCGTTAGCCACCGCTGAGCTTTTGGGGGAGATAGAACTGGGTCAGTGCAGGTGACGCCACACAGAAGGGAGCTGTTGTAGCTCATTAGTTCGTTAGCTTTACGTTACTCAGCCACGATGAAATGCTCCAAAATTAGTGGAGGATAATAGATAAACACTTATGAGCAAATACCACCATATTACACGTTTTACAATCGCTTCCAATGTCTTCAATTCTCATGTGTCTCTGTCATTCTTCAACGTGCCGGATATCTAATATGCACCGTTTTTAATTTCAAACCAACAAACAGCTGTGGATCAGAGCCAATCAGCTGTGAAGACCCACCACATCTCTTCGCTTGGTCTTTTTTTACGGTGTTAGTCTTTGAGCAAAGAGGGAGTGAACACAGAATACGCAGACAGACATTCAGAGAGATCCTTCACCTACACCTGAGAAATGTTGGGTGCAGCAGTTCGACCAAGAAAAAAATGAGTTGCACTCAACAAATTTTTGGTGGCATGTGTGAAATGGTTGCACTCTAGAGTCCTGTGACGTGACTGGCACAATGGTTGGTGTCATTGTTTTGTGGAGCCTAGAAAGTTTGATTAAAACTAGTCAAAACGTCAGTGTGCAAGAATTTTTCAGAATTTAACATAAAACAGGATTTTATAGGATGAAAGGATTACCTGTCAATACTATTTAAGATTAGGAGTTTATTCTCAATGAACAATAACTATGTTATTCATGAAGAGCAGGCTGACTCTGGTTTTATTTTAATTAATGAAAAAACAGCAAGACCAAGTTAAAGATGTTTCTTCTCCGATAACTTCTATCTCTGTAGGTCTGTCCCAATTCAGGGTCTGCACACTTGAATTGGGACACACCTTGTCTGTATTTATTGTTCCAACTTATCAGGTTAATAGATGTTTTATTTAATCTAGATGGTAAATGGGGCGGCGTGGCTCAGTGGGTAGAGTGGTCATCTTGTAGCCTGAGGGTTGCTGGGTCAGTCCCGGCCTGTCGAGGTGTCCCTGAGCAAGACACTGAACCCTAAATTTCTCCTGATGGGTTGTGGTTGGCGGTGAATGTGAGGTATAATGTAGAGCGCTTTGGGTATCATTTCAGGTATAGTAAAGCGCTATATAAATACACCATTTACCATTTAATATAGACATTCTATGAAGAAATTATTTACCATTTACACCATTTACAATCTACTGTAGTTTAGTCGACTAGAAAAAAATATAAGACGACTCAAGTATGATTAAAACTAAACCTTTTAGTCAGAAGACGAAGATACAAACTTAATCTAAGTTTCTTGTCAAAATATACACTAGATGTATGCAGCACACACTGATCACACATGTCATCTTTAAAAGAAAACAATGTCATCAAGTTTTTGTATAACTGAAATCTCCAGAGTCTAACCTTGCATTATCCACCACCTTCCTGCCCCAGCGGTAAGCCCAGCTGGCCAGGGCCGCCCAGGACTTCGCCACCTCTGGAGCCAAGCTGGTGGAGAGTTGATAGAGCTGGCCCAACACAAAGTCCGGTTCTCCAACACCCACACTCACTGCAGAGGCAAGACCACCAAGTTCACTATGGAGCTGGACTTAACGGACTGCGTCTTTTTGCTATTTAAACGTGGGTCATTTGGATGTTTTAAAATGTGTGTGGATACAAAGAACCATTAAAAAAGTTTGGATTCACTCATTCAGTATGAATAAATTGTTGTGATGCATATAAATGTGTCGGCACAGACACTTTAAATAAATGTATTGATATTCTAGCTATTCAGATTAATGGTTAACTACTTCTGTTACCTGACGTCTCTGCGGTGATGAGGGGAATGCTCTGATCCTCCAGAGGAAGCTCTAGCAGAGCAGCAATATTCCGGCTCAGAGGTGAAACGTTCCCCAACGCACAAGAGTTTATGGCTCCGGACTTCTTTACCACCTGAGACAAAACATCAGTCATTCAATAATCCACTTTTATTTTTCTTTTTTTCGCCCAACATCACCATGTACTGCTGGCATTGGGTGAAAATAAGCATGCAGTACAATAAATATATAAATATTACTGCTTGGGATTAACTAAAAAGGAGTTTGTCAGTCATAGTTTAAGGATTATCATTAATAAGATAATTAAGACCATTAATACTGGTAAAAGGGCCAGAATATGTCCTCTAAATGCATGCCTGTTTAAGTTGAGGTGTCATGTCCTTCCAGTCAGCCAGCAGCCATTTGCAGAGAGTCAGCAGAGAGCGGCAGGCAGCACCTTCATTCTTCCCAACGTGGCAGTAGGACAGAGCAGCCCTGCTCAGCATCTCCATCGCTGCCAGTGACTGACCTGCAGGAGAAGACTGCTCAGAAAAAAACTCCACACCGAGCTCGTTTTTCTGTTGAGTCCATTTTATTTAAATAACCAAAACCTTTGATAAGGAAAAAGATTCTCTAGGTAAAGTGTTTATGTGGTGAACTACTCACTATCAGCTCCACCTGTACAACTGCTTGTTAACACAAATATCTAATCAACCAATCACATGTCAGCAACTCACCAAACCTAGTCCTGCAGACATGATGAAGACGACTTGCTAAAGTTCAAACTGAGCATCAGAATGAGGAAAAAAGGGGATTTAAGTGACAGTGTGAACATGGCATGGTTGTTGGTCTGAGTATTTAGTGGGATTTCCACACACAGCCATCTCCAGGGTTTCCAGAGATGGTCTGATGAAGAGAAAATATCCAGCGAGCAGCAGTTGTCTGGACCAGGATGAATTCAAAGA
>CM047976.1:1702488-1712674 GCA_026261665.1 Melanotaenia duboulayi
AAAACCTCTGAGGAAGGCTTCCATCACCTGCTTCCATCTATCACACCATAATTTTAAAAGAGGGTTCAACCCGGTACTGGAAGGTGGAGCTCCTCAGAACTCAGAAAGAGGATGAATTAGACCAACTTATAGAAAGTAAAGCTTAAACAATCCATCCTCACAAGCAGGGAGAGAAACACAGAACAACACCGGAAAACACTTCAAATGTTCTGTTTCTCACCTGCAGTTCTCAGAACTTTGGCTTTTTCTATCTGAACTTCCGGTCCCCATTTCTCCCCCAGCGTTCCCTCCAGAGTGAGATGCTTGAAGGCCTGACTCAGATCCTCTTGCTGCTTCTCTTCTGGTGTCCCATCACTGCACTGGCTGAGAAGGCGGGATGCCAGAGCAATGTTCCCTTTTTTCCGGGCAAATTTGACTGCTGTCAGGCAGAGCTCAATAAGATGGCCATCTATGGAGGAGTGACCTGTGTGTGAACAAAGGTGGTGAGAGGTGGTCCTTGTGGAACACATCCACCTAATCTGGACAACGGTTGGTCTTGAATAATAATCCTCTCCACAACTAAAGCAGTTTTGAGCCGTTTACTGATAATTACCTTTGAGCTTGTGGAGCAGCTGTCGCTGGAATGTGGAGTATCTGAGGGCTTGGAGGAAAAGCTGGACGTCTTGTTGTTTACAAGAGTTTAGAGCTTCGCTGCTCAGAGGAATCACACAGTCCTGAAAATAATACAACAAGCACAGTTCAGGAGTGCATTCACACCCAATAATTCACTAGACTTGGTATGATTAGGGAGATGGGTTAGCTGGAGGTCTGAAATGGTGTGTTAAAAAAAAAGCTGCAGGAAAATCAGGATCGCCAGAACAAGATCATGTAAAAAAACTTAACAAAAACACCAGGGATTTTAGGTTCAACAATAAGAAGAAGCAAACACACAGCATGCTCCTGGAGGGCCTGAAAGGGGTTTGTACTTACATCTTGACCTGTGAGTGTGTTCTCCAGGGTGGCCGTGCAGTGGAGCTGCAGGGTGGGGAGGGTGGGCAGGGCGTCGGAAAGAGTGAGCGTGGACAGCCGGAGTGGGCCCATACAGATCCTTCCAGTCTGCTTCAGGCAGCGCACCAAAGTACTACAACATCACATCAAGCGAGTTACAAAAAGACGAAGATTTGACATGAAAACAACACAAACTGTTCACAGACGGTCAGTGAAAGGAGAGAAACCCCACACAGAACATGCCCACTCTGTCTTTTGATGATCTAATCTTTAATAGAGCGCCATTACTGAGGCTCTGTCTCCTAAAGTTTTAACTTTGCATGGGGCACCATCTGCAGGCCCTGGTAACAGGACCATAGGGACCTGCCAGAGGATATGGCTTCAAAAGCCCTCTGGTATACGCTGGCGTCTGTCCGTGAAGAGATCTGCAGGTCAGTAAAAGTAAATCTTGAATTGCACTCTGAAATAAACTGGAAGCCGGTGCAGCTGCATAAGAAAACTTGGGTTACAAAAAGAATCTGATGTTGTTCTCCTTTGACCTCAGCTACGGCGGAGGGTCTACGCCTGC
Source organism: Melanotaenia duboulayi (assembly GCA_026261665.1). Classification (NCBI taxonomy): domain Eukaryota; kingdom Metazoa; phylum Chordata; class Actinopteri; order Atheriniformes; family Melanotaeniidae; genus Melanotaenia; species Melanotaenia duboulayi. The sequence continues at coordinate 1,704,044 of CM047976.1, forward strand.
TGCTTGCCTGGGTTAGTCGAGGTGCAGCCGATGATTGTCTGCTTTGTTTTTCTTGCAGATTGAAGGTGTTTTTTTGTTTGCTTACGGTTGTAGCAGTACCATTTGGTGTACCCTCGCTCTTTTTTCTTATCTTCTTCCTTTTTCTCTTCTGTTTAATCTCTGTTTTCCTCTGAACCCACGACATCGTTGTCCCACCTCTACTGTAACCCGGATGTGCGAACCCCATCTACAGCTGCAGGAGAGTGTTACAGTGTTGTGTTCATGGTGCAGAATCTACGTACCGAGTGTGACATGACATTTACAGCAAAATCCATAAACATCCAGAATCCACACAAAATGTCTTTTTATAGCTCAGTTCTCCACCATCATCTTCATGGTATGTTTGTTTACACCACATGAACTTATGTGCATGTTCCACGTGTGTTTTTGTCAGAGGTACCGCGTTACTTACAGGCCTGACTACACTAACTACAGCACTTTCAGTGGACACGAACATTTACTGAAATATATTCCGTCTTTGTGGAAAACTTTTTTAAAAACAAACTTGTGTTGTGTGGACGAAGTCCTTGATTTCTTCTTTTGACCTGCAGACAAAGTCAACCTTGAGCTCGTGCTGAACATGTTTTTTAGTTGGTTATTGTTTGAGACTGAGGGAGTTTAAAACAAATATCCGTTTCATTGACATTGGGGCTTTTCTGTTTGTGTCTCCTGATTGCACCTGAATGAAATAAGTTTTTTCTTCCCTTGTGGCGGTTTTAGGAAGTAGGCTTGTAGAGGATAGACGTGGTAACAAAAACATCTTTAGAGATTCAGCAACATGAGAATGTGGAGCGTAAACATACTCTGGATTGGGCGCGGTCCTGGGCTCCTGCTGCTGATTGGCTTTCGTCATGGCACTGACGGCGCTGCGAAGCAGCTGCACCTCGATGGCTCTCTGCAGCTCAGTTGAATCTGGACTCATGGAGGGAAGAAGCCTCTTCAAGTCTGAAAACATCAACAAGTTTTTTTAAAGCTGATTTAGAAAAGATATTTTGAATATGAACATCTTTGTGCTTGAACCTGGTCGTACGTACCGAGCTTGTCCTTGCTGCTGGACAGAGAGCTGTAGTCCTCTCCTGGCAGCAGCTGCAGCTGAGCTCCACACTCGGCCATGTCTCCCTCCTCGAAGCGGCTCAGAGCCTGGATGTAGTTAAAATCCGTCCTCAGGCTGATGTTGACGGGGTTGGTGGAGTTTTGTTTGAGGGTGCTGGCGGTGGTCTGCCACTCCTTCACAGAGGCCCAATCACAAAGGGCCACGTAACACTGACAGGCTTTGTTGGCCAGGAAGTTGATCACCTCAGGGGAGCATTCCCCGGACTTCAGCAGCACGGTCTTCCTGCTGTCACCTTTTCAGAGGAACACAACAAAATTTACCTGATGAGGATTTCTGAAAAACCTCTGTCCCAAAGGAGATTTTCAACCAATGAAAACCTGCAAACTGCATAAAGCTGCAACCAGAAATCGTCCCCAACAATATGTCATCCTTTTCCTGTCCAGGAGGCAGCGCACGATCCGTGCACTACGGAAGAGCTTTCACACACCAGGAACGCTAACATGCAGCAGACCACCACGACGGGCAGAAACCCAGATAAAAGACTACCAAGCACCAGCATCCGAACCAGACGCGGTTCAAACCTCAGGCAGTTCGATGGGAACGTAACTGCTCATTTCTCCACACAAACAAAGTGTCACAGGAAAGCAGAGACTGCTGGTTACAAAGATATCTGTCAGTATTTAAGTATATATATATATATATACATATATTTTCCCCAGTTTGTCGTGTTACTTTGGTTCTTTGTAGGTTAGTTTGGTTTCTCTGGTTACTTGTTATTCAAACAGGTAGTTTGAAGTTCTCTGAGTTTCCATCATAACTTTGGTTTAGTTTTGTCTGTTTCGTTCATTCACCTCTTTTAATGCCTGCTCTTTTGTTTGAGTATTGTTTGGGGTCAATAAAACCTGCTCGTTTTTAAGCCACCTGCGTTCCTCGTTCTTCACCAGCTCCGGCTCTCACACACCTCTATTAAAACATCTGGAAAACTGCTCAGCTTCACTTTCTACCTTCTACTGTAGCACCGTTCCTCATCTGACTTTACTCTTTCCTAGACGAGCTGGGCAAAGATCTTAAGATTCAAAGATTATATTTACGTTAAATACAGTGTTCTGCTAGAAAGAGAGAAAATATAAATTTCTACTGTGTTCCAGGTGAGTTTACTCTGACAAATTAACATACAGCTAGTGTCACGTCTGTAATAATCTCACATCTTAGTTTTTTACTGCGATATTTAGGTTTTGCCAAATTCTAGGGGCAATGGAAACGCAGCTACTGAAAGATGACGTCCTTCTCAGGTAATCCCCGCCAGGGTAACGGTCCTGGCTCCGTTCCTCGTTACTCTACACTGCAGACTTTACACACCACTCCCCCACCTGCACACGTTCTCTGATGACTGCTATCGTCAGCCTCATCACGGATGGGGATAATGGGGGTACAGAGAACTCATGCAGGATTTTGTAGACTGGTGCCTGCAGGACCACCTTCACATCAACAGGGAGAAAACCAAAGAACTGGTGGTGAACTCCCGCAGATGGACCAACTACCACTCAGCACCAGTGAAGATAGAGATAGTGACATCCTATAAGTACCTGTGAACTGGACTGGTCACTGAACGCTGCTGCACTGCACCAGAGAGGACAGAGTAGACTTTACCTACTGAGGAGACTGAGGTCTTTTGGAGTGCAGGGGCGCTCCTGAAGACCTTTTTTTGACATAGTAACATGGTGATCAGCCATTTTTTAAGGAGCCATCTGCTGGAGCAGCAGCAGGAAGGAACTGAACCATCTGATCAAGAAGGCCAGCTCTGTACTGGGATGCCACTTGGACCCAGTAGAGGTGGTGGGAGAAARGTGGATGATGCATAAACTGTCATCCATATTGGAGAACAGCTCCCACCCCCTCCAGAACACTTTGACAGCACTGCAGACCAGAAGAGACTTCTTGAGCTGCAGATCCTTTCCCTCCTGCAGCTGTTAGACTGGAAGCCAGCACCGAGCCCAGTAGACCAAAAGCACAGACGCAAAATAAAAAGAGCATAACTACTGTACATATTGTAAATAATAAACACATTTATTTTATGTATATAACCCTAAAATAACTACAAAATAAAAGTCTGAATGTGAAATAAAAATCTGAAACTGTAAAAAATTGTTTTGATCTTTCTCGGAAAATCTGAGTCTGAAAAACTCTGAAACTGGAAGAAAAAATATCGTAAAATTTAAAAAAATATATATATAATACTAAATTTTAAAAGCAAAGTTTGTTTAGAAAAATACAAAAAGTAATCCCACTGAAATGGAAAAATAAACATTTGATAAATTTGTTTTATTTTGAATTTAAATTCCAGACCAACCCAAACTTCCCCCTAAAACCGCTCACATGCAAATCTGTGTAAATCCACGCTGCCACCAAACTCCAGCTGCCCACATTGAGACTTTTTATTTGATTTTTTACAGAGTAACTGGGCCACTTTAAATATGAAAAATCATCATAATTTCCCTCTGGGATCAGTGAAGATGATTTCATTACCATTTCCGGTGTGTTTTGGACTGCTGGAGAGTTTCAGCAGACCGCATTCAGAACTTTTGATGCTGCAGTCCATCCCAGTAACTGCAGACAGCTGATCCTGATACTCCAGGGCTGCTTTCTCAAACCTTCACACACAAACACCATTTAGTAAAGATTTGTCAAACCAATGAGAAAAACATGGATTTTATCAGAGAACTGTGAGGATGAGGATGTGTACTCACCGTCCCTCAGCCTGCAGGGCAACTGATGACAACCAGCCCAGACTCTTACCAGAGGTGAGGAGGCTCCAGGCTGCCAGGCCCTGGATGGCCTCAGGACAGCGCAGCTCACACAGAGCCTCCACCAGCAACGCCAGAGGAACCTCCAGCTCTGGAGCCTTGTGAGTTAACAAAGACACGACATGTAAGCTGAGAAAAGCTGCCGTTTTCCTTCCTGTCTGCTCAGGCTGCTGAGCTGAGCGTTGCATTCACTGACCTGGGAGCTGCTGTTCTTAAACTCTGTGAGCAGGTCAAAGCCGTGGCGAACGGTCACTGCGGGCTGGCCAGACAGAAGACCGACCCTCATCAGCGCCAAACGGATCCTCGTCAGCCAGTCTTGGCACGTCTGACGATTGGTGTAGAAAAACGTCTTAATGGCCTGAAACACAGACAAGAAGAATATGTTTTATAACTTTGAAAACAACCATTTTACAACTCGTTGATAAAACTGTTTTCTGGTTTCTTCTGTTTTCCACACCTTCGGTGGAGCGGTGAGAGCATTGGCGCAGCCTTCGTAGGCGTTGTACATGAGCTTCTCCAGGTTTTCCAGGTACTGAAGCAGTAGAGTGAGGCGGAGCTGGTTGGAGTGGTGACTGTCTCCATCACTTCCTGTACCAGCCCAGGCTCCAAGGTCCTGGTCAGGGTTCAGACTGTGTGCAGCCAGGCTCCGGATCATCCCTGAAACACAAGACCACAAAGAAAAACACGTAAAAGGGAATGTTGGTGACTATGAGGCGAAGATGCAGATCTCATGGTCATCTTGACCTCCACTATTTCCACCCCCTTTTTGAGGCCACAAACTTCACCTTCAATGGTCTGGAAAGTGTCCTGAGCTCGGCCCAGAGGTGTGCGGAGCTTGGACAACACGGTGAACTGTGCAGCCTCCCACACAGCCCACTGCCACAGAACCGCTTCGGTTTTCAGCAGCGCCCGCGGCACCACATCCGCCTTGCTCCCGTCTACACTTCCCCGGCCGTCCCGCTTCTCCAGCCGCTGGCAGCTGTGATAAAGACGCTCCAGCCATGGGTCCTTCCTGTGGATGAAGAAACACGGAGCTTATGAGGCAAAACATTCCTTCAGTAAACACGACGTTCTGCTAACATTTAAGGGTTTTTTGGGAGTACCCTCCACGGTGCAGAACTCCATATAAGATGAAGCTGATGAGGTCGCTGAAGTCCTGGGGGTGGAAGGTGCTGCTGGGCGTGCGGCTCATGTGGTGGCGGATGGCCTGGGATATCTCTCTTATCTCTGAATGGCTGTGGTTACTGTTAAAAAAACAATAAGGCAGTCATCATGACTGAATTCAGTCAGGCATCAGTCATTTTTCCAAGATAGCTGTCATTAAGCCAATCCACTTAATAAAACAACTCCAGGTGCATATCTATAATGAACTACACACATTTCTAAAAGCTCTTTTATTTCCAGGATTATTGAGAAAGTTTAACCAGCTCAATTTCTCTTTGAATGAAAGCTGCATAAGCGCTTGTGTTCTGTTACAGAATCAATGATCTTCCATGGCAATGAAGCAGCATCCTTCACTCTGTCAGAGCAGGAAAACCTCCTAGAAGCATATGAAGAAGTCAAAGACCAAATAAACACCCTGACATTCATAAATCAAAGAGCAAAAGCGTGGCAAAGTAGTGGACAAATACACACTCACTACCCCGCTGAAACCATTTCCATTACATGCTTTTAAAAACGTTGTTGTCCTCTAATAATGAATCCNCTAGAAGCATATGAAGAAGTCAAAGACCAGATAAACACCCTGACCGTCATAAAACAAAGAACACTCACTACTCCGCTGAAACCATTTCAATTACAATCCAAAATGTTAACCGATGCTTCTAAAAACGTATTGTCCTCTGATAATGAATCTGACTGCAGATGTGAGTGAAACGATCAGGTGTCTTTATCTCCTTCCGTGACTACAGAAGACTGCCGCATCAAACATGATTTTATAGGATTGCAGGCAAGATAAATGACAACTTATAGGACTGGCGTTGACAATCATAGTGGGAGAAAACATCTCCCTCAGGTGCCCATGAGGGGGACTTTGTGAACAGGAAATCCTTTCACTGCATTAATGTTCAGGTGAACAAGACTTTTTGATAYTGTCCATTAATGAAGACATTACATTGATTAGTTTAATAGTCYATATCATTTCAGATGGTCTGCAAAGCTGACTGGCTAACCAGCAACGTTATGGCAAAGCAGACTAGCTCGGTCCATGACTCCAGAGTCTTTCAGACGTCTGCAGTCTATCAGCCTCATCACAAGGTGAGCCACACAACCTCTGTTACTAATCACTGCTCACATCACGGCTGGGTTTATGAGGTTGTGATGAGGACATTTTGTATTCACAGGTAAATTCACTGGTGTCTTGCTGGTGGACAGAGGGGACACCTGCCAGCCTTTTCTCCTGACACTTCAGGAAGCACAGCAGGCATATAATAATATCCATGCCAGGACAAGGGTGACCCCAGGAAGGGCATGGGACAACATGGTGGCGTGTGCTGTCCTCTACAACGTGGCCTGCCTGAGGAAGGAAAGGTAGACTGGGACAATCCTGTCATCTTCCCGAAAGATGAAAGTGGTCGGCCGGTCAGACACAAATATGTCTTAAACTATTGTATTTTGGTTAATGTGCATGCATTTAATTTAGGTTAAATATGAGCTGCAACTGCAAAGGAATTAAATTTAAATAGACGTAGTGTATTATAATGTTTGTGCTGTATAGTGTGTGTATCCAGACCTGCAGGGAGACATCTGTTACTTTGTTGTCTGGATCTGTCCTGCATTTGTTTCAGTGTGCAGGCATTAGGGGAGCATTACATACAGCAGATTCCATGCTTTTATTTTGTAGAGCACGGTGTGACTTCAGTATTAAACTGAGCTCATATTTTAATAACTTATCATTATTCAGTAAAAGGAACATCATGCTACTCTTCCATGTGCATTTACAAGATTTCACATATAGTCTAAAATCATCTAAAATAACTTTAATTAATGATCAGTGTTTAAATGATGACAGTGAATGTGATAAAAATGTGGAATAAATGTTGGTTTCCATTTGTGGTGACTTCTGACTGTAATAAGGGATGAAATTAAATAGATCCTGGAATCTAGCCTGACCTGGATCAGGCTAACTCCACAGAATGAGTCTCCATGGTAACTTATGTTAGTAATGTAATGAATGTATTTTTTTTACCTGATACATCGATATGTTTTCTTTTTTGTCAAGTAACCAACGAGACGGCTCTAATTTAGAGCCTTGAGGCTAAATGTGCTTTTATTCTGGATAAGCAGCACATGTGCATTAAAACAGCTGCCTGGAATTAATGTAGCTGTATATTAAATTAAATGCTTTTAAAACAAAACTGATGAAAAATACTTCTTAATGACCATAAATCATACATGTGTACAAAATGCAAAAAGAAAAGATCATTTTAACTCTCTGGATAACAACGATACTCCTTCATTCTATGCTGCGTGTGATCGAGTCTCATATTTGAAAACCTCCATATATTGCCCAGCCCTAACTTATGATACATCACACTTCCCACTATCCTGCTTTTGTGCAACAGGATCACGAATGAGTTGAGCCAGGGTGAGCAAGATATCCCGGCTTAATCCCTTGTTTTGGTTTGGTGTAATAGGCCTCTGGTTCTGCTAGATCTTTTAGCACATCACAGACCGAACGGGGCACGCATGCACAGGACTTAAACATCTCACCACGCACATCGGGAAGTCGCCGCTGTTTACAGAAGTATGTGCAGGTGTATGTAAGTATCCACATGGTTATTTCCAGCATCTCGCCACGCACATCGGGAAGTCGCCGCTGTTTACAGAAGTATGTGCAGGTGTATGCAAGTATGCACATGGTTATTTCCAGCGTTGAACAGATTTATTTTATTTGCTGTGATCTACAAAACACAATAAGAATTTTATGAATGACTTTTCTGTTTTTTTGGCTGAAGTCATGACAAAGTATTATTCTCTCCTTACTGTTGGGGGTTTAAACAATCATGTGTGCTGTCTGGACAAACACACTGACTCTTTTAGTTTTAGCCCGTGTCAGCGCCCACTCAGGAGCGTGGCCGTACGCTTGCCTTGGTGTTAACATACATGCCTGTTCTGAATCTGGAGGTTTGTGACGCTGATTTTTCTGACCATGTGTCTGTGGTTGTTCTTTCTTTGTCCAGTAACGCTGTCAGAGTACGCTCCGTCTCAGCGCTCTGGTGTTTTTAACTCCTCCACTGCCGTTTAGTTCTCTACCCGTTTTAAACAATACACCATCCCCGGGATGAACGGCTTCATGTCACATGCCAGACTGTCCTGAACACCGTGGATCCACTCAAGTTCAGACAGCCCAAAGCCAGGTCTGAGCCCTGGCTGAATGACGAGACGCATGCTGTGAGCATGAGTGCCGCGGGGCTGAGTGGAAATGGAAAAAAGATAATGTACAGGTCTCTTTACTAATTTTGAGAGATTGTTGGGTTTATATCAGTCCACAGTAAAAGAAGCTATAAGGAAATATTTAGCCAATATCCTTTCTAACTGTCACAAACCTTAAGTCAATTGAGACTATTCTTAATCCCCCTTAAGCCTCCTGTTATGTTACGGGTCAAACTGACCCGTTTTAAAGTCTGAAGATCTAGGAACAACGGTTAAAAGTATTTTTCAGTATGAAACTTTTTCTGTTTGCTTTAATTAGTGTAATCAATTTATAAAATGAAAATAGTTCATCTCACATAT
>CM047976.1:1790373-1802014 GCA_026261665.1 Melanotaenia duboulayi
ACACACACACACCACCACCACCACCAACACACTAACACAATGAGTTATCTATGAATTCAACTGCAGTTGAGACCTGAGCGCCCTCTGTTGACCAACATGGGTTCTATCGGTTTTAGTTGAAGCAGCCGTGGCTTTTCTAATAAATCAGCTTTGGGTTATGTAGTTTGACTTTGTCTGTACTGGACACCACAACACAACTTGTTAAAGCAAGTCACACGACAGCACAATGTGTAGAACATTAGGAAGAATAAAGTCTGATCAAGGCGGCTTTCTAACCATCCTGGATCGTCATCAGTCTGCAAGNTCAAGGCGGCTTTCCAACCATCCTGGATCGTCATCAGTCTGGAAACAGGAGCAACAGGTCAGCTGATGACACCATATCAACACACTGCAAGAAGTCCAAGCTAGTTACAACAAAACATCTGCCTGAGGATGAAAGTCTTTTTCACCAAATAGGCCACAGTCAGCTGTTCAGGATGGTTGTCATTGATCCACTCTGATCCTGACCACAGGAGCCCTACAGGGTTGTGTGCTGAGCTACTTCCTTTCCTGGCTGTACACACATGACTGTACTCACATGTTACACCAGTTATATCATCACATCCACAAATGACGTGACAACGGTGGGGCTGATCTGTAAGAACGATGAGTCTGACTACAGGGAGGAAGGACGGTAGTGTCATGCCAAGAAAATAACCTGACACACTGTAAAAAACCGAAACCAAAATAGAAACAAACAAATAAGTCATTACTGCCTTTAATAAAACACTGTATATCAACAGTGAGAATCTGGATACGGTAGTAAGCTTCAAAATCCTGAGCAGACACATCACAGAGGACCTCTCATATTCATTCAATGACAACATGCTGGGGGGAAAAAAGCATGTTAGAGTTCTTAAAAACACCCCAGTTAAATCTTTTCTAAATCCAGTTGCTAAATGATACAGATCCATTAAGAAGAGGCACCACACAATTTCTATCCAGTTGTTACTGTGAAGGATGGAGACAGCATTGATCTGCTCTGCTGTTTTCTGCATGGAAGATAATGGCAAATACATTCATGCATGTATCAGTACGCACGTGGGACTGTTTATTCCTCCAAAGCGGGGCAAGGTAGAAAATGTTTGAGAACCACTGGTATATTAATATTTAGTGGTCAGTGACTGTCAGTTTTCATGAAGACTCAATTTCAGCATGTCAGACTTGGGTTACAGCACAAGTGTAAATAACCACAAAGTTTCAGTGTGTACAAGATGCTCTGCATTTTCCAGCTGTGGACTATTGACGTAATCACGAAGCAATCCTCAGTTTTCTTCCATCTCACCTTGGCCTCCCTGTACGCCGACTAAGGTCAGAGGTATCTCTTACCTCCTACCTCGCTTCATTTGAATCAAGTGTGTTAAAGCAGAAACACAACTAAAACCTGCAGGGAGTGGCCCTCCAGGACCAGAGTTGAAGAACCCTGGTTTAAAAAACATACCAGCTGGGATAAAGTTTTGTCAGTAGTGAACAAAACAAGGTAATGAACAGTCATATTCAAAATATTTTATTCAGTTTATGTTTTATGGCAGAAAACAGGCTGGAAATTTATGATAATCTTTAAGTAAATCTGGATGACTTATCGGCAGCCATCACTGCTAAAACTCTCTGAGAATGAAAATGTGTTTGAATGAAACATCCACAGAAACGTCAAGTTAGCTTAACAGTTGTCAACAGCCAGCTGGCTGTTCCTGACATGTGAACTGGTACCAGTGACATGTAGTGTTTTAGGGCTACAGTTTACTCAGAAACAGAGGCTCTTACTGAGGATTCATTCACACATTCTCTGAGACTTAGCCCATGAGCTAAATATGCTGCTAAAGCCGTCGCTGTCTTGGGATGCTTCAACTTCTCCTGACTGTCAAGATGAGCTTTCATCTCTCTTATAATGGACCAATCTGGAGAAGGCCAGTACAGTCCTTTGTCTCCACCCCAACCGTCAAAAGTCAGTTTAACTAAGATCGCAGAAAATGACTTTGAGAGCCTGACAGAAACTTGTGCATGAAACGGCCTTGCACGTGCATGGTGATTTCCAGAGGTGTGAGGGTCAGGTGTGCCTGAAGAGCTGCTCTGTCACACGCGAAGCAGGCCGACGCTCGTGCGTGTGGATCTTTTTTATTCAGGGGTTGATGAAATCAGGGGCGACGGTAGTTTTACCTGCCGAGAGTATGTTTACTTTGCTCTCCCGGGTTTTGGCATAAATGTAAAACAATACATTAACAGTAGGTACAGGGCTCAGAGGGTTGGAAACGAATGTCAAATGTCAGTGGCTGAGAAGCTCGCTCAAGCATGAATTCCAGTGTCAACTGTGCCAGAAGTGCAGAAGGTCAGTTAGAGAGGAAAACAGGGAAATAACACAGGAAATTAATATGTCTGTCAGGTATGTATCCCATGCACTTACCTGGAACAAATGCTGGAATTTTATTATTGCATATCATACATTCCTGAAACCAACGATGGGTCATGTGGAACCTGCAGGTTATAAGTAGTGTATTTTTGGCCTATAACTATTGATTTGCTTTAGTCCTATTTAAGTTTTTTATGTTCTAAACCAACTTAGATTTTTTATTCTAAAACAAGAAAAGAGAATCTACCAAGGAAAAGTAGACATTGTGTTGCAACACATTTCCTGGTGTCTGCTCGGTTAAAGCAGTTCACACACTTTCAGTTACCAGGGTGAATTCCTGCCAGCACCACCAGTCCAAAAGATATACTTAAAGCTGCAGACCAAGTAGCAAAAAATGCTTGGCCCAAATATGGCCTTGACTAAATGTGAGTATGAAATTCAGCCGCATCGCCACCAGATGTGGCTCACAAGGAAAAAAATCTATGTCCAGAAAGGAAGCCTTCCCTTATTATGGCCACTTTTCACCCACAAAAAGAACTTGCTGTAGTCCACATCCAGGCCAACAACCGACATCTAGACCACATGTGGGCCACAGGAGCCATACCATAATCAAAGCCAGGCTGGCAACTGATATCCAGTCTACTTCTGGTCCACACAGTGTTTGCCAGTGCCGTAGCTAAGCCATAAGTGCCAGAAGTAGGCCGGATTTGGCCCAGATAAGTCCGCTATCTGGGAAAGATCCAGATGCTACAAAAGAATAGGCTAAAATCACAAAAAGTGAAACATGGATGGGATAATGAAATAGCTAAAACTTGCCAGCTACTGTTTAAGGAGGATGTGACATTTTTAGTTTGCGATGCAGACGTTTTATTGATGACAACGAACAGCCATCATAATCAGACCTCCATTAGCATGACTGGGAAACCATTCAGGGTCATCTGCTGGTTGAGATAAAGTGCATAAAATTATTATGGAAGTTTTAAATTAGTCTTATTTAAAAGTTTTGTTTCCCAGATGTGGTGACATAGTTTTGTGTTATTCTGCAGGTCATGTTGGAGCAGATGCAAGGCCTGATGCACCTTGAACTGTCAGGCTGCAATGACTTTACAGAGGCTGGCCTGTGGTCCAGTCTCAACGCTCGGCTAACTTCCCTCAGCGTCAGCGACTGCATCAATGTGGCAGATGATGCCATTGCTGCTATCTCACAGCTCCTCCCCAACCTATCAGAGTTGAGCCTTCAGGCCTACCACGTCACCGACACGGCCATGGCCTATTTTACAGCCAAACAGGTTGGGTTCGTTTTCATAGACTTTTTGTCTAAATGCATTATGTCTGCTTTTTGTTATGTTTTATTTCTGTGTAATGATAATAAAACAGCCTGATCTCCTCATCAAGCAGCACCAGGTTGCTTGCTTACATAATCAAAATGACTAAAATCCATTTGCAGGGCTACACCACCCACACTCTACGGCTTCACTCTTGCTGGGAGATCACCAACCATGGCGTGGTAAACATGGTTCACAGCCTTCCCAACCTGACTGCTCTTAGCCTCTCCGGTTGTTCTAAGATCACTGATGATGGCGTAGAGTTGGTTGCTGAGAACCTGCGTAAGCTCCGCAGCCTGGACTTGTCCTGGTGCCCTCGGATCACGGACATGGCTTTGGAGTACATCGCCTGCGATCTGCATAAACTGGAGGAACTGGTGCTGGACAGGTCAGTGATCCTGTCATTCTTAATCTGAAAGTTGAACTGAACGTCAGTGGTAAAACAACAAAAGTTAAAGTACTTTTTTTTTAAAAAGAGTAATTGTTTGATGGTTTTTGAAAAAAATGGGGAGTTTTAGATTTATGTAACGTCATCTTGCAACATTTTGTTTCTAAGTTATAGTCTGTAATGCGTCTGTACAGTACCAATTCAAGGAGGGTCATGGCTGAGGAGACAGAGCTAGTTAGTGTTTTGTTATATGGTTCCTCCTCACAGTTCTGGTCCCTTATGGTTCCTGTTCTCAAATAAAAATTAGTCCATGCATAACAGGATGTCAAAGTTTCTGGCAAACCAGGAGCTTTAGGGTTGTCTTGAAACAATTCCTTCTTTAAAGAAACCTTTTTGAATGTGACATATTATGCAAAACTCACTTTTCCAAGTGCTTAGAAGTGTCTCTTCTAAGTCACTAACAGACCAAAAACTCCTTGACAAAAACAACCCTGGGATACAATTAGGGTGTATCTGACTTTGATATTCAGCTTTTAGAGAGGAAGACGAGTCTTTATGTCCAACCTGGGAAGGAAACCCCCCCGCTGGTCTTTAACCCCGCCCATGTGTATAGCTGATTTTTCTTGGCCGCTCGTCTCAGAAAGCAGTAGGAACAATGAAGGCTATGCATGGAAATATTATGAAAAGCATGTATCACTACATAAACTCCCAGAATCCTACAAGCAGCCTGGATCAACTTCATTTTTAAGGGCAACACTTCAGAAAAAGTCACTAAATATATAAGCATATAAACATCTGCAAGTGTTCAGCTGCTCCTCAGGCCTAATTTCCTGTTTTATATTATTGACTACAGATATTTGTCTATCTCTTCCTTTGTTTAGCTACTGCTACACAGCTAGCCGGTTAGCTGTGACCTTACGGAAGCCTAGAAAACTTGGTTAAACCAAAAGAAGTTAGCTGCTGCATTAATCCTGCTTCACGGCAGTGTAATTTATACAAACTTAGATTATATTATAGAGGCCTAATCCGTGCTAATAAATGATTTCCTACCCTTCCTCATGGAAACCACAGTGTTGCTCTTGTGTTGCTTTAAGCTCAAGAAGTATCTATTTTGTGTTTTCAAAGCTTTTCTGTACCATACCACATGTTTTAACCCAGTGGGCTGCTGCAATGTGACTGGATGAACACCTGTTCACATGAATGAATGATACAGTTTGTAGGGGTGGTGTGGCTCGGTGGGTAGAGCGGTCATCTTGTAGCCTGAGGGTTGCTGGTTTGATCCCCGGCCTGTCGAGCTCATGTCGAGGTGTCTCTGAGTGTGTGAATGGGTGAATTTGATGAATATTGTAAAGCGTTTTGGGTAAAAGTGCTATATAAATACAGACTATTTACAATTTGTACTGATACTGGTAAGCTGTTTAGAAAACTGATAATGTTTTTTTTTTTTTTAAGAGACTACATGACCATCAAACTACATTGGTTTGCTTTGATGTAAGACGATATATTCTGGTTACTTGCAGGTGTGTGCGGATTACAGACACAGGACTGGGCTACTTGTCTACCATGTCATCACTAAGAAGCCTTTATCTGCGCTGGTGCTGTCAGGTAACACAAAACATGAACAGGTTTCCAAGTTGCAAAACATCTCACACAGATTTTTTTTAAATAAAACCCCTATAAGACTAATAGATACCTTAATATGTCATAATTATCCACTTCTAACATGCATGTTAAAAACACATGAGGTAATTACCACTACTTAAAAGGTTTCTCACGTATTTAAAGAAAGTCTCCACAGCTTTCTTAAATACCTTCCTGAAGACCTGCAGAGTGATCTGGTCAAGTGTTTCCTCCAGGGGTGGGTCTAAAGGATTTGTGATGGGGAGGCAAGGCAGAGGTGCAAACTGGGAAAAGGGTGACATGAATTTCTAGAGTTTTACATTTTAAGAAATAATAAATGGATCAAACCTGAAGTGGTCTTCTAATGTAAAAAATAAATCGAATTTTTTAAAGAACCAAAGATTTTTTTAAATCAACAGCTGTTTATTGAGGATGATCCTGAATTGTTTGGCTTTAATCATTGTTGCACTAACACTTAAATGGCCAATAAGGGCAATGCACCCTCCCAACTAAACCCAGCTGGGCCGAGTGTAGCAGACTATCCTGGTGTGAATGCATCGTAATGCTGAAGAAACACAGATGAAACTTGTGTTTTGGCTTAAAATATGTTTTTTTCTTCATCACAGAAGTATAACTTTACACAGTCATCACATATGGTGATTTTACGACTTTTACTTCCGCTTCATAAAATGTAAACGGTTTGGACAAAAATTATAACCAAATATTATCAGTTAGTGAGATGATGCTCTATTATGATAAACAACACTTAGACTAGTTGCTATAATCCCTGAAGTATCAGCACTGGAGGACGTCACAGTTGCTAGGTTGGCCAGGTTAGGCTGTTTGAGGGTTACTGGGGCAACACAGCGGAGACAGGCTGGATCCTGTCCAAACTAGAGGTGTAGGTTGGGGCAGGACATCATATGTAGCTCTGATGACAAAACTCCTCCTCTCCATACTATCCAACTTTAAAGCAGCCTTGGTTGGCTTGGGACACAGCAATGGCACATCTGCCTGCTTCTTCTAGGCAGTAGATCCTCCACCGCGAGGCGCTGGCGTTCAGCTGGAGTAGCCTTTTGCCATACGTGTGTTGTTATTCCCAACCCAGGCCCCCGCTGCCATGTTGGACTTATCCCACCATTTCCCAGTGTTTCAGGGCTATCTTTGCCTCAGAAACTGTGTGCCTGGCTTCCATGTCCTCCCTGTTAAAAGGGTGGGAGCAGCACCTCTCACAAATGGATCGTGGGATTCTGTGACAGTCATTTCCAGTCATGCTTTGGCACATTTGTACTCCACCATGCCTAAGATTGATGGAGAAAGGGCTCCAATCCCATACAAGCCTATGCTGCTAAGGCATCTTGATAGTCCAAGCCACTTCCATGGGACAGGGCAGGTGTTTTTATTGAACAGTGTTTAGCGGATTAGCCATTATTCTCGTAAAATCTCGTCTTGCAGGACTCCACTTTGAGGAAGATGGAGATTTCTAATTCTTTGTAAAACTCTGCATTTTGCTGTTATTTGCTATCAATGAGATGAGTTACGTTAGAACCCAATTCTTTTATTGGAAGATGGAAAAAAAAACAAAATAGGATCTTAATAATTTAGCAAAGATTTATTCTAGTTCTGGTCACAGGTAAACCAGCGAAGCGCTGGGCTCAGAGGACTGGTCATCCCGCTGAGCCCTGAACAATGGATGTGATCACATGTTATCTTCTTAGGCCGGGAGACTGCCTCGTATAATGGGATGGCTGTACACGCAACCGATTGTAATTGGCCGGTTATCATAGACGTGATTAGCCCACCCACTGCTCACGCAGTAGATCAGGATGTGCTGTTCAGTGTGTATGAACGTTGAATTTAGGCGTGTATCTAATGATTCTTCATCACATCTGGTTCTTGCTTATATTACTCTATGTATATCTAACTGATGGTTTTTAGTTACATCACAGTCTTGCTTATCGGTCGCCATGAGCTGGATGTTCTTAACCGAAGGACACACTGAGCCGGAGATCTGTTAAAACACAAGATAAAAACATTCTTATCAGAGCTGAAACAGTTCAGAATGTAACCGACTGGATCAGCGCTTAGGTGAGCTTCACTTGGGGTTCTGATACCTGTGGTGTGTGGTGAGTATCCTACCACTGGGCTTCATTTGACAGGAAGAAGTGGTTAATGCACTGTTACCGACCCTGATGAATTTTGAGTCCCTGTTGTCAAACAAGATGTTACTCTTTTCCAGCCACAGACGCAGCTTTGTAGCTTGCTTCCTGCTAGTGTTTTTAGTCCATCCACTACTCTGCTGATCTCCTGGTTCACTGTTGTTTCCATTCTAGGGTCTGTTACCTTGTGTCCAAACGATGAGTCATCTTGCGCCCACTCGCACAGGTTCAGGGGGTTTTTCTCCTCTTTAAGCTAACCCATGCCAGCCCCTTCGGGGTCTGTCCCCTGGTGTCAGCAGTCTCTTCAGGCTGTCCTGATAGCGATAGTGTTGATGTAGAACATCATATAGAATTATATCATACGTTTAATTGCACTTGGACATCTAAGCTTTACCCAGGTAAAGGTCAGTTTACATTAATTATTTGTTAGAATTTGGTTGTCTATTGTTGGGGTGACATCTGGGGGCAGTCAGATTAGTGTGATTTGTCAGCTCACAGCTGGGAGTATAACTTTCTGATATTATTATATCCCGCTTTATTTCTGTGTACGTTTGACAAATGATCAAGGTTTTAGTTATGTGCTGTGGTAAAAATTACTATAGTTTTTTAATTCTAATCTTGTGATATAAAACAGAGCTGAGAGCTAAAGATATTCTTCATCTTGGTGTAAATATTGCTCTGCATTCCCAGAGACAGGCCCTGTTTTTATTTCACTACATCTGCTTTATGACTTAATAACAATGAGTGAAATGATTTCTTTCTAAAATTACAAAAGCAAAGCCATTTTCAGTATTTTATAAAAAGCCAAAATTATATTAATTAAGACTCCATTAATACATTTCTGACAAACATGCTGTAGTTCAGGGGTCCTCAAGGACCTGCAGGTTTTAGTTATTTCCTTGCTCAACACACCTGAATAAAATCAAATGGATCCAAGAGCTTCTTGTTACCTTCTTCACAATAACCTGTTACTTTCAGTCAGGTGTGTTAGATCAGGGACACCCCTGCTATAGTTTATTATGAAGCAACTCAGATTCCAGGCTTACATTAAAAACTATCTCATCATATTTAAAATTATTCAGAAATGTGAGAAAATATCACAAAAACACGATGTCTTCATCTCAAACTCATTGTACAAATCTATTAAACTGACTTCTGGAAGCATTGCTTTAAATAATAAACCTTAAATTCTAACATTCCTGACGACCCTTGCATGCAGGCAGTTCTGCGTTGTTTGCATGCAGTTGAATGTTGTCGGATAAATGACTCCTTCATGGTTATTGCTGTGGACTAGTAATGAAGTATGCTATATGTGACTCTTACCAGATTTTTTAACCGCTGAATAGCACAAATCCAGTTGTTGAAAAACCACCCGAGGCCATTTTCATATGTGGTCCCAGATCGGATTCATATCAGATCTGTGTCGAAGACCTCGGTCCGANATTCATATCAGATCTGTGTCGAAGACCTCAGTCCGACACATTTCATTCGACTTTGACGTCACAGAAGTGAGACAACCGGCACAATTCTTCTCCAATGGAGTTGGTAGGGCATAACCATATTAGTTCCAACCATGCGAGTACGTGAAGCATCCGCATTTACTTCCATAAACACTACGCACTGCGTGACATCTTGCTTTCCTCTGCACCTACGTGTCACTTTACGGCCACATACGGTTCACATTAAAGTCTGATGAAGGTCGCGTTGAAATGATAATGTGAACGGCAATGCAAGCATTAAGACCTGCAGCGTGAACGCAGCCTTGACTGAGACAGCTGATGTTCCATTTAGTGCCTGAAAATAGCTCCAGCTATCACATGTTTGTGATTCCCTTACGTACAGAAGATAAACATGATGCTCACTTTCTAGCCAGTGACATCCAGTTCATCAGCTTGTTACAGACTGAGCTGTAACTGGACAACCTGTCTGTGTTTGTATGTACAGGTGCAGGATTTTGGACTACAGCATTTGTTTGGAATGAGAAGTCTTCGTCTACTGTCCCTTGCAGGTAGGATTTCTTTTTTCCTTTTTTACTTTTGTTCTATTGTAATGAAGTGTACATTTTACAAAGATAAGATCTGAGAGGTTATACAAACAAGAGAAGCAAACATATGGAAAAGAGCAGGATGCACATGATTTAAAGGGATTAAAGAAAAATGGGGGGGAGAAAGAAAACAGTGTTCATAAACCAGTCTGCCCAAGGTGTGTTAGATCAGGGACATTGTGGTCCAGACAACTGCTGCTCACTGGAATTTTCTCTTCTTCAGACCATTCTCTGGAAACCCTAGAGATGGTTGTGGGAGAAAATCCAAGTACATACTCAGATCAACATGACCGATTCAACATCACTTAAATTCCCTCTTCCTCATTCTGATGCTCAGTCTGAACTTCAGTAAGTCGCCTTCACCACGTCTACGTTACTAAATNCTTCAGTAAGTCGTCTTCACCACGTCTACGTTACTAAAAGCACTGAGTCGCTGCCGTGTGATTGGCTGATTAGCCAGCTGATGAGTTTAAGTAACACATTCAGTTTAAGCCACAACAAATGCGTACAGAGAATCAAAGCTTTGCTGTGATTCATTAACCAGTCATCCACTGAGCTCATCCACCGTGTTTCACCGTTAAAGGGCCTCAACAACAAAAGACAGCATTATAGAAAGAACCGAGGCAGCGTGGAGCCATCTAGAATGAAGATCAATGAATCAAGCGTGGCTGCTCTGTTTGCTGCAGTCATGAATGAAGGTGACATTAAGCCCATTTCTTTCTATAAACGGACATTTTCAGTTCTTTTTATTGACTTTTGTGTGAAGCTCTTTGTGACTTTGTTACACAGATAAGAATTACTGATCCAAAACTTTACAAAGTTCAAGGTTAAGATATGCACAAGGCAGGTTATCACACAAAAACAAAACAACATTCTTAAATACAAGACAATAAAACAGGGGACAAGTCATCACAAACCATTTAAAATCCTGATGGAGGCTGGAACGAATGAGTTTTTAATCTGGGATCAGAGTTTCTGCACCCAGATGGCAGCAATGAATGAAAAATGCTTTATTAATCTCAGAGGGAAACTGCATGTACTCGGCATGCAGAGGTGGGCTCGGGTCAGACACCTTGTTTGCCTTTGACCCGGGACGAGGCTGATCTGCTGCAGCCTTCTCTTCTGTTTGAAGGTGAACGACTCAAACCAGCAGATGGAAAAACAGTTCAAACTGAATCAGTAAAACCTCATTAAATCTCCTGAGTTTATGATAAAATACATGCACTGATCGGTGTTAGCATCGAACGTAAGGTAAAGTCAGCTGAGAGGTCACGTGATTATTTTGGAGCTTGAAGTTGCAACAGATGATAAAGTGGCTGAAAGAAAATGCTTTTTTAAATCCAACCTGCAGTTTAATTTAATTTAAATTCTCTACAGTTTGGTAGGGAAATGTTTTACAGTGGCTAAAGGGAATTATTTTATAAATGAGTGACAATAAACCTGCCTGAGCCGGATCGCTCCCACTTGGTTTGGGGATATAATGCCAAAAGTAAATGCTTGTTATCCCATTAGTGTTTCAATTGACCATTCTACGTATTGATATTATATTAACTGTTTTCCCATTACCTATCTATTAAAAATATTGTATGCTGTTATAAGTGCACAATGCTGTTCACTTCTACTAACAAATAACGCAAATCTGAGGTAATCAACTGAATGCAACTTTGCAGTTTTTACTTTGACTTTGGGAGCTTGGTACTAGTTGAAATTACCCAGTAC
>CM047976.1:1866489-1876750 GCA_026261665.1 Melanotaenia duboulayi
AATTCAGATCTGAAATTCAAATTAAGATCATGCATCATGCTGTTACATAGCTGAGAATCGCTATCCGACTGATACTCCGCCTCTCAGGTAAGGTTATGGATGGCTGTGGAAATGCAGCAAATTTACAGCTTACCAGCCAAATCTGCACCCTAACCATCACGTCCTGACCCACACCCATCAGTAGAAACAAGGCTTTGGGCATTTGCTGGTTCATAGAAAGGACCACTACCCATTTTAAACAGGTACTGCAGCGGGCACCCCGGCCCCTACAGAATCTCCCTGGAGGACCCATTGTTTACAGTGTTGCCAACATGGCAACTCGTCGCTATAATTAGTGAGTTTTCAGGCCTTTCTTTTCACTTTTTTTTTTTTTAAACGGAGCAACTAGAAAAAATTTTGCAACTTTAGCAAATAAAAAGTGACTAAAATGGAGAAATTGAGACAGACGTGAAAAGATGTATTAGTAGCCCAGTGGATAAGCTACCTGATTTAAGTTTCATGCAGGGTCAGAGGGGGGCTAGAGCCTGTCCCAGCTGTTATGAGAGACACCCTGGACAGGTCACCAGTCATCACAGGGTCAATAATACTGATTATTTTGTAGAGTGAAATAAAATATCAATAGTGAGTTTGCAAGTTATTGTTGTTGTTTACTGTCACTGGAAAGTAAAATGTTTGCAAAACTAAGAACCTCAAATTTTACCTCAGTTTTTCATAGATTTTTATTTGGTAAGTTTAATGAACAAAGAGATGAATAAACTCTTTACTTTGACATTATGCACTCATTAACTTTACATTTCCTGGGATGAGTTTTTCCATTACTTCAGGTTCATCTTTCCCTGTTTCAAAACATTATTTTTATTTTCCTCTGAGGAGAGGAAGGAAGAAGAGGATTATGCCCTGGGGTCACTTTTTGTTTTTACATCTTTAATGGATAACAAACCATCTAAGAAAAGCACAGGATAGAGCAAGACGATAATTTAACTGTAAACACCTATTAGTGCCGTCAGCCTGTAATTTACAACATGAAGCCAGCAGTAATGTTGTGTACTCTGAGGAAACTATGCCAAAGCTCAGACGGACGCTGCAGGCAGGAAGAAATGTAAGTATGGTGTTGCAACGGAGAAGAATGCTTCATCTACATGCTGCAGATTCAAGGAGTAAATTGTGGTTTTCAGAGTAACGTGCATGTACTCTCTATAAGAAGAGTAATTCTTGCCATTACACTCCTGAGCAAAATCTTAAGATCAGGGGAAAAGTACAAGAATTCCCTTATTGCACAGGTGGATTATAACCAAGCTGCAAGAAGAGCTGCAAAATGCAAAAAGATGAAACAGGAACAAGTGATAGAAAGAATTTAAACTCAAACAGTTTACCTGCTAATCAAAACTTAAAGAGCATTGCCTTAAAAAGTCCAAATCTGTCCAAAAATCTGGCTTTCATGACATTTTCTCTTTTACATTCACACTGTCCTGACCTCCTGAAGCCAAAGGGTCTTTGAATGTAGCAAGGTCGTTGAGCTGCACACGCCGAGGTTGGACAATCAGGTTGACGTTTTTTATTTCTTTTAAGTTCCAGAGGGTAAAAAAGTTAAGTGGTGAACCAAAAACAATCGACTGCGATGGGCTGGAGAATCCAGCTGGTTGTCCATGAAGAGAAGGGCTTTAAGAACAAAAACAATGTTCAAGGACTCCTTCCAACGCCACAAACACACCTGTTTGGACTTAGCAAGGAAGCATCAAACATGGGACACTGAAAGGTGGAGTAAATTTTTATTCTCTGATGTGAAAAAGTTTCACCTGGATGGTCATGGCTTGACATGGAGATCCCAGTGGAGATGGTGGAGGAGGCTCCATCCTGATCTGAGGAGCTTTTTCCTTCCCTGGAACAACAGAGCTGCAGGTTGTCCAGGGTTTTCCAACCTGCTGCTGGCTTTTGTGGAGATGTTGCCAAGGGCATCTTTGAGGGCCTCGTCTATCTGGTAGTAACTGGGTGTTGTAAAAAAGACAAAGCTGCCCACCTGATTAAGGACTTATTCCTGGAGAGTAATGCCACCCTTTTGGATCATCCTGTGTGTTCCCCTGGTTTAAATCCCACTGAGAACATTTGGGGTGGACGGAAAGAGGAGATTTCATGAACAGACAGTGGATTTCCTTTGTGAAGCCATCTTCACCACATGGAGCAACCTTCCCACCGGCCTCCCCGAAACACTTTCATATAGTGATCAACAAAAATAGCTGAGTCCTTTTTGTTCTGTTTTGGGGGATATGGTCTTTAACTTCTGATCAGCTGATGAGCCTGTTTGAGATGAAAAGCAGTTTTTGAGTATTGCTCTTGCTCTTTGCTGATTTTGAAGCTCTACAACATTTTACAACCTTGTAATTTTCCTTAAGACGTAAGGGTTGTTTGTGCAAATTAGTTTTTTCTCCTGCATTTCAGTAGGTAGGTATATATGTACATACACAACTATTATACAGAGAACGTGCTATGGAATATTCTATGCAATGAGAATTTCCATTTTTTAAATTCCTTTAAAACTTTAGAAAACAACATACTGGACGCTGTAGAAAAAAAATGCCTACAACATCAAGAACTGCACTGACACCCAAACAGCTGAAACGTCTCAGCAGAGGAACGTCTGGACGAGTTTATGAAGGGAAGCATTATTGCGTTCCCTCCCACCACTGTCGTGTCAACCACATGCCATTCAAAGACACACCCAGATCTGCGCAGCATCCTCATGAGACCAGAAAACACAACAGAAGCACTGCGTGCCAACTGCTAGTTATCTGGCCTACGTTAACGGCATAAATACTCTACCAGGAACAGGTTTAGCTTCACAGACCAAATAAAAAGAAATAAATAAAAGATGCAGCATGACATGGAGGTCCGCCATTGTTGTGCTTTTTGGGGGTTAAGCAGGATCTGAGTGCACACGAGCAAGATGAGGTGAAAGACATCGTCACTAAAAGATTCCACGTCCAGTTTATGCTGGCGGGACTTGCCTTGCATTACTAGAAAATTTCACTTTGCAGTTTTATCCACCCAAAAGCCATGTTGCTGTGGAAACGAGAGGCCAGAATGCAATAAAACTTTGGCGTTTTACTGTCTCAGAGATTCAAAAACACAGATGAAGTAAAGGATTATATTTCATTATATAATTCCCTTCAGCACACTACAACTACAACCTACAACCTAAAACCTACAACTGTCGGGGGTTGGGGTGGTTAATCCAGGAAAGCGCTAACGGGGCATTTACATGAGAACACATGAGCTGCTGAGGTGAGTGATAGGTAATATAATGTCTTGAATTATTTAATTTAAACTACATATCTGTTTCTTTCTGGTTTGAAAACTTGATTTAGAGCTAAATGTTTCCTTTGAGGTGTGAAAACCTCAAAGGAAACATTTCCGTGTTTTTGTTTCTTATTTTGGAAAGAACAGAATACGTTCTGCATCCTGTATGTCTTTTGTTGTCATGCGAGCTCTCCGCAGAGTCAAGAGTTAATACACAACCTTACTAGTGAAGCATATTTGGACTATTGTTTTATCTCTTTTATCTCTGAGGAACTGGATTATTTCCATGGTGTGACTAGAGGAGTTGGAGGAAAGTCCCCGCAGGTTTCTTCGAACAGATGTTTCTGTTTGTTAAAACTGACAAGATTCCTGTACAAACATGGTGAGGTCTCATTAGACCAGATCAAAGTGAGGCAGGAGCAGGCAGAACGTTTCATCCAGCTGACTGATACGCTACAGATCCTCTGATAATCTGAATGAATTATCAGACATGCTGTGAGGATCAGCTCGTCAATCTCAGCAAAGATCATGAAGATAATCTGACATCCAAATGTTTGGTGGCGTTTGTATTCTTTATAACAAAGTTTGGATTCATTTTGTAGGACCATTTTTGGTTTTTGGAAGCGATTTATGGAGAGCTTCCCTAACCGGCATTGCAACCAGCATTACTGGATTATCTGGAGTATCAGCAAGTCTGTGGCTTGTTTGTTTTTAGTTTTTCTCTCTTTGGACTTATATAATAAAAATATTAAATAAATGGCTACTGAAAAGTTAGACGAAGACATGGAGGAAGTGAAAAGATCCCTGAACTTTATGTCAGAAATAACCAAGGTGACAGGCCTGCTGGATCTCACTGATGAAGTGAAGCAGCTGAAAGCCTTGGTAAAAGAAAAAGAGCTGGAAAGAAGAGTAGGAGACCTGGAACAGCTTATAAGACTGGATGATCTGGACTTGAGACAACTCACCGTACTTATGCTTGAGCAACAGCAAGGACAAGGAGGGGAGAACGCTCCTCAAGGTGAATTAAACACACCCGAGCAGCAAGTTATCAAGTTCTTCAATGACAGTGACGTTCCTCTAGAAAGTAAAAATACTGCGGCTTGCTACACTTTCCCCTTCAAACAGAACAAGAGGCCAAATATTATCCTTCAGTTTGTGAGCAGAAAATTTCAAACTGAGTTGCTTCAGCATGCAAAACAACTGAAGGGTCCTGGAGTTAATGTCACTGAGAATCTTAGAAAGAAAAATGCTGAAACTGCAAGACAAGGAAGGATTCTGAAGAAGCAAAAACGAATTCAGGATGCTTGGACAAGAAAGTGTAAAGTAATGACTCAATAGAACGCCAGAACAAGCAAAGATACTGAGAGACTGAACTCGATCAATAAAAATGAAGATCAGGGAAGGTAAAATAGTGGAGAAGTGTTGGGTTGGTCTTGTAGTTCTGTGAGAACAACGAGGAAACCTAATGGTGGGAAATGACACTACTAATGGAGTATGTGACATGGACTTCAAGGCTTTTAATTTGAAGGACTATAAACATTTTGATATGGAATATGACGCTGATCCAGGGACCCATTTCCACCTGAATATTGGTTTGAGTTGGGAATATTACTTTGAGGACAAACTTAACTTTATAACTGATGGTTTTTCCATAATCCACTTTAACAGTGGGAGTATGTATAATAACTTTTCTACGTTTAGAGATTTCCTACAACAAATGTTGTACAGTAGCAGTTTCAGAGACGTGGCTCAGCGATGAGAAAGAACTACGTGATGATTTAGAGAGTTATGAAATGTTTGTGAGGAGTGACTTTAAATGTAAAATGATTGAAAATATGACTCAGGTTATTGATAATATGATGGAATTTTTAACAACTGAGATTAACTTTGAGAGATTAAAAAATATATTGATTAGTTTTGTTTATCGAACTCCAGGATCCTGCATTGATAAATTTAACAAGACGATTTCTGAGTTATATGAAGACTACAGAATTTGTTGATGCTAGTTTAGATTTCTATCCACAAATTTTGAAGCCCAGTAGAAAAGCAAAGGACAGTGCAACAATAATTGACAATATTTTTGTGAATTTAATTGGTGGGAAGATAAAAAGTGGCTTACTAGTGACTGATGTAAGTGATCATTTGCCTGTTTTTGCAGTGTTAGAAACAAATAAAAGTCCTACACTAGGAACTAGAAGGACTTATAATCTGGTTAGAGAGAAGACACCTGAAGCAATAATGGCTTTTAAAGCAGCTCTTTCCAGCCACGACTGGCCAGATGTTTATGTGAAGAATGCCAATGATTCTTATAAAGCATTCTTGGATACATTCTTGGCATTTTATAATATGTCCACTGAAAGAACACAAGCAAACTTCTAGAAGAATCCTTGGTTAAGATACTAGGATAGGCATGTATAAGCTATGAGCTTCAGCCTAGTCCTGTTTCGGTTTTTAAATGGTATGTAATTGATGTGGTTACGTTTGACTGTGTATATTTAACCAAATAAAGAAAGAAGGATAAAAAATAAAAATTATATGAAAGTACTTCAACGGCTACATTTACATAACTCTTCATCCCTTATATTTCAGACTCTGTGCCTTACAAAGCAGCATGTTGGCTGTGTCTAGATGAATTCATCTTAGACGGCAGCGTTGGTGCGATGTTTGCTCTGATTATAAGTCTCATCTGGGCATCACTGATAGTTTTTAACAACCATGTTTAACACATCAACTGGAATCATTAAAAAGTCTAAAGGAAGACAAAGTTTGATCTTTATATTTGCTCATAAAGACTTGTTTTAAACAAGACACACAGCTTGTGTGAAGCCAGCTGCTGTGATCAGAGAAATATGTGTTTGTGTGTTACTGTCATCCTGTGTTTTTGTGTGAGTGTACAGCAACCCTAACCTGACTGTTCATTAACTAGGGTTAGGGTTGGGAGGAATGTGGTATATGCTAGTATTATGTTGTGATATTAAGGAGTAATTATGTCAATTAGAAACCCCGCAAGAACAAAGAAAAAAGTGTGTGTGTGTGTGTGTGTGTATGTGTGTGTGTAAACCCTGACAATGGTTTAGGCAGCTATGTCTCTGGTCTGACCTTCACTTATGTTTGTACACTTGCATGAAAATAATGAAAACAGACGGACATTTCCTGTCATCACCTGTGTAAAACACACACACTGTAAATACTGCAAATGCTGGAAAACTCACCACACAGATGATTTCTAGCTCCCACTTTCCTTCATGTTCATAATCAACGCTGCCCCACTAGAAACTACATCAGTAAGGGTCTTTTGTAATTTGACCATCATGACAGAAGATGTTCAGCACAGTCACCGCGTGAAGCTCTGTGTGGTGAACTGTGATGGATAGCTTACCCTTTAGATGATCTACAGACGTTTTACAGACATTTATCACCTGTCCAAGAGGTTTACAACCCAGAAAAGTAGTCTTTATTCTGAGGCTATATGCCACATTGAGTAAAATACAATAAGTTTCTGTTGTGTGTTTGTTTCAATAACAATATTTTTTCTCCTGAAAGACTTGAGAGAACGATGAGATGAGAAAAGGTTTGGTCACTGTTGGTCTGTGTGTTATTTCTACAAAGTTCTGTTAGTAATAAATTCTGTTTCTTCTTCTGGTCGACCTTTATGCTGCTACATCTATTCATACATTCATTTTACATCATTTACCTCCCAGTCTGACCGCTGAGGGTGTCCTGAAGACATGCTGACTGGGAATAAGGGCTGGGATTTACTTGCTGTTAACACAAGTGTACATGATTAGCTACAAACCAAATGAAAAACTTCATTTACAAAGCCGGTGGATCGATTACTGGCTTCCCCTGACTCCATGCCAAAGTGTCCTTGGGCAAGACACTAAACCCCACGTTGCCTCCTGATGTGGGTATGAATGTGTGTGTGAATGGGTGAATGGGATAGTAGTGTAAAGAGTAGTCAACATGATTGGAGAAGTCCTGTATAAGTACCGAGTCAAGTTAGATATTTTAAAGCATCTCACCTCTACGTCCCTTTCTCCCATCTTTCCATGTCGTCATGGGCATGGTCTCAGTGGGACGCTCCAGTGCAGATGACAACCCACCACTCCTTTGGATGGACTTTGGAGTTTGGACCACATGTGCTGGGTTGGTGCCAGACCAGGAGAAAGAGGCAATCCTTTGTAAGATTAAATCTACGCCATCTCTTGCATCACATCCACCATCTTCCAAAGACCCAGCTGCTTTAGGGCTGGGGGTGCTTGAAGAGCTGGAAGGGCTGCAGAGTTTGGGGCTAACCAAGACAACTTGGGACTCTGACAGGATTTCCAGCTGAAGGCTCTCACCTGGTGAGAAGGGCACAGGGGAGGAATTCACGTCTGGGACAGATATGGAGCTTTGTGAAGGAACTGGAGAAGACAGAGAGAAGGGTGAAGGGGGGTAATTAAAGGAGCGGGATGGTGTGTCAGAAGAACTGTCCAGGCTGCTGAGAGAAGCTGAAGGGCTGGCTGCTGTGGATGGAGGGCCGATGTGATGCTGAATGTCGCCTGAGCCTCGTGTAGGAACTTTTGGGGCATTTGGTCTCAAGGGTACAGCCTCAGCTTTGGTGGGGGGGTTTGTTGAGATGCTGCTTACCAAGCTGTCAAGGTCCAAGGGAAACTTGTTGAGACGTGGAGTCTCTTTGGTCTTGGGCTGGGGACTCTTGAGAACCTGGGGACCTTGCTGTTGGCAAACTTTTTTGGAGCCACTTTCTCTAAAGGAACTGGCATTCCGAAGACCATTCCAGTTTGCATTAGCATCAACATACTTCATCCCTGGAGAAATCCTGCCCCCACCAGCACCTCTTTGGATTCCCGTTCCTGCTCCAACGCCTTCATTTGGAGTTTGGAAGTCAAGAATGGACACAGAGCTGGGATCCATCCCCTGAGACCCTCTCATTTCCAGCATCATCCCTTGCCCTTGCTTCATCTCAGGCCTGAGAATGCTCCCATGGGAGGAAAACTTCTTTGTATTTGCCTCAAGGTGCTGTTGGGATTGCTGGGACTGGGACCCTTGGTACTCCCTCTGATGTGTTGGGCTGTGATATGATGCCAACTTGTTAATCGGTAGGGTATAGCCACCCCCACCAGAGTACTCCAGGCTGGATGTGGAGCTGTGAAGGCTGTCGTTGTCACTGCCTGGCCCAGTCAATGGGGAGCACATGTTGGGATTTAACCTGCTTTGGAAAGAAGCAGCTCTGGTCACGGATGAGCTGTTGTTGTGGATGACTGGCTTGTTTGTGGTTCCTCGGTTGAAGGACAAGCTGCTGCCTATGGCACGGGTCTTGAGCAAAGGGCTGGGACTGGAACTTAGCCGGATGCGGGAGTGACCTGCAGATCCCATGTTGTTGAAGGCAAAAGGAGACTGGCCACCTCCTCCCTGCTCCTCACTGGTTTTGTTGTGGTTGAGGAAGAAATGGCAGGAAGATGGGGAAATAGGGGTGGAGACAGGGGAATTTGAGGAGAAGGACGGCATGTCATCCACATCTTCATTGTCAAAAGATCTCTTCAGTGCTGCAGACAGGAAGAAAGAATAGCCAGCTCATTAATGAAGTCTCTTTCGTAGGGCAGAATCACTATTACAAATATGAAAAATGTACGCCGTCCTATCAGTATACTGAAAACCTGGAAGTCATCACAGCACAAACATGCAGTGTATCGGGGATGTCCAACGACTTTTCCTTTCCTCAAATGAGTTCCCCATATAATCTATTTGTAACTTTCTTGTCATTTCTATGTTTAGATCATTTCCACATGCTAGCTGCATCCCTGTCAAACATGTAGACAGGATGACTCAGAGCCCCTCTTTACCATACGCTAACAAAAAGACATACAAAATGGTCGTTTTCCAGCACCTGGGACAAAAATACAGTAAAAAAACAAGAATATAAAATCATAAAAGTCCAATAAAATTCTATAATAAAATACAATTAATGCTTTTACTTTTACATGCATTCTTTTGCTTTATTTAGGCTTTTTATCATTAAAGTCAAAGTCAAAGTCACTTTATTTGTCAATTCTGCAATATGTACAAGACATACAGAGGATCGAAATTGCGTTTCACTCAGACCCAAGGTGCAGACAATAAACATTTAACATACATCTTCCATTTATCATTAATGAAAGTAGTTAGCACATAGGATAAACATTAATTTATCTATAAATATAAAACTGCAAAAATACAAAAGAATCTGTCTTAAAATGGCAGAAAATTGCTATTAATTGCTATTATTAATTATTATTATGCAACATAATAAAAATATAAATCACCTATAAAACCTTTTTTTAAATATACTTTATAGATTCCGGTTTGTAAATGCAACTCATCTCAAGTCATCACCGGTAGCAGTGGGACGCCTGGTATTCTGGTGCTTGGAGAGAAGCTGGGGTTATGTGCCTTCCTCAAGGGTCCTACAGCCCAGGTAGGATAATAAATTAACAATAAAAATACATTTACAGTCAAACATCGAAATAACAGTATTAAACTTGAATTTAGCAATTTAACTATTTTCTTAAACTAGACTGAATTAAAATTATGATAAATTTGAAAATATATTATTTTAAATCTAAAATATTTTCAGAATTAAATGGTTTTATGTCATTTTACATTAAACATGTGAATTTGTAGTCTATTTCTGTAATCGTATTGGTATTTCTCCGTAACTGTGAAATAATACAGTTCCGGTTTATACAACAGCAATTGAAGAATGGAAAGAAGTATGACAATGAGGAGGCTTGATCTTAGGCCTACGTCATGGTTACTGCATTCAATTCACTCAATTCAATAACAAACTAGAACACTTCTGGAAAGTTATATCAAGGAAAGAACGGCCAGATGATTATAAAGGACGGGAAGAGACATTTTCCGTTCTTCTTACCGTTGGTTGCCATCGTAAAGCAACACATGAAAGACCGGCAAGCCCATGTTAGAA
>CM047976.1:1878207-1891084 GCA_026261665.1 Melanotaenia duboulayi
CCAAAACTACAAGCGGGATAATGCCGTTAATACATTGTACAGCTTGAGTTGATTGTTGCTTCACCACTGCAGACAGGCTCCCCTAAACTTTAAAATCTATATTTCCAAGGCAGTTATGGTACATGCCATGCCATGCCATACCATACCACATCATGCCATAACATACCATACTAGATCAGACCAGACCATGCCATATCATACCATGCCATACCAATTTAGCAAAGTGCTGCACAATAGATCACGTCATAAAAGACACACATGCCGAGATAAACTACAGAAATTCACAAATCATGAAGATAACAGTAAAAGAAGGAGGCGTGAAGGGTACACGAAAGCATCCATCACCCTCTCACACTTGGTTGAAGGCCAGAGAAAGGCCTGAAAATCAGTTTTTAAACAATATTTAAATTCAGAGGGAACATACTGGTAGAGAGAACCAGGGGATTGATTTAGAAATATTAAAGATAACAAACTTCACAGCTGTTTGTAGGATCCAGCTGCTGGATGACTGATAGCAAAAACTAGCCTGAAGGGCATTTTCTGAGAGCGTACACTTAGCTAGTGGAATACAGGATGATTTAGTGATAAATAAATAAATAGTGAGTGGTTTAATCTAGCTATCAACTGAACTGAATCATATTTCTAAGCTCTTTTGCTCCCCACCGTCCTGTCTCTTTGTGTCAGTCTCATCACAACTACCTCCCTGGTTGTGATAGACCCTCAGAAAGACTTCAGCTTTGTTGTGAGCTTAACCTTTCGACAGTGTTCTGCACACTGCTCTCCAAAAGGAAACAGCCTCATTCCTGAGGAAGGCAGCAATAACGACTGTCTCTCAGCTGGAGGCACAATGCCGGTTCTTCTTCCTCTCTGTGTGGATTGAAACCAGATCAGAGTTTATGTGAGAAAATAATTACAGAAAAAGCTGCTCAGTGAAACAGTTTTCTAATTCTATATCATAAAATCCATTACAGAAAAACGATCGTAATGTCAGTTTTATCCTTTTCCGACTTCGGCCGTGAACAGCTGCTGATTTCCTTTTTCAGATCATTCCCTGGTAAACCCAGGAGTTGGCTGTGGATAAACTTCCCCAAAGCAACAAGCAGTTGTGGAAGTAATCCCTCCTCACATCAATAGTCATGTCACTGACATGTTGCAAAGCCTGCTCGCTGCTATCTGCTACAGTAAATGCTCAGTTCTGACTGAAGTACAATGACTATAAATAAGTCATTTTCCTCTCTTCTGACATGATATTCGCACAAACAATTAACTGCCTTTTGTAAACCTGGCTTTGTTGATGACAAACCAGTCATCTGTATTTCAATTCTCCATGCTCTATTTATGAATTCAGTCACTGTGTGTTTTTGCAGCAGTTTTCCAGAAAAATATTAATTTCTGGTTCGGGGCATTGTCATACCACAGATAACAGATGTGGTTATTGAAACCACTCACATGCAGCGCCTGGTCCTGAGTTACGCAGATGACACTGTTGTTATATCATCTACAAAGCCAGCTTTACAAAAGGCAGTTAAATACATACCGAAATTGAAATGATTGGAAATTAAAAATGAATGTGAGAAAATTAAAGTCGCGACATTCGAACATTGTTAATAATAAATAAAATTTACTAATTCAAGTTTTATGTAAAACAAAAAAGAGGCTGAAGTTGTGTCTTGTTTCAAATATCTAGGTCTCATGTTTAATAACGGTTCATGTAAGTTGGCAATAAAAGACCTGCATGATGCAGCCTCTCGGCCAATGTTTGCCGTCCTCTTTAAGAGTAAAGCCTGCCACTAGAAATCCAACGGTAGTTATACCTGTTATGTTATTCATCTGTGAAGTGTGGGGATTTGAAAGACTTTATACTCTTGAAAAATTACACCTTCGATTCTTGAAATATATTCTCAAAGGGAGAACGGCCACTTGTAACAACATGGTTTACAGAGAATTGGGCTGAAGAAGTCAACAGATTGCTTCACTTTGAACAGGTTGAGGGCCACAACGGAGACTTCCAGCAGAACGCGACTCAAGCAGGGTGGCCATCTGCCTCCACCCGCACGCTAAAACAGACAAACTTGTGTTTGGAAAGTTAGTTTATGTGAGAGTTTAGACAGATATGCTAACAAAAATAATGACAGTGGCAGTCAAGCCTTAAATCACACACCTACCTGAGCCGCTATTGGCCCACAGCCTCTGAAGGCTCCAGGCAGTCTGAGGACGTGCGTGTGCATGCATGTGTGTGTGTGTGTGTGAGGACTCATCTAGGTTCACCGAGGCTACAAGTATGAACCTGCCCTCCATACAAAAGATAAGGAGTCCTGGTATCAGGTAATTGCTGGCACCCTGTCAAACACTGGAGAAATTACCGTGACAGCGCTGCACCTCTTCCTAGCTCCGTCCTAGCTGTGTGTGGTGTGTGTTGGTGTGTGCAGACCCTAATCCTCTCCTATTACACAATGTGTCATCTGATAATGTGAGATGCCTAAACTTTCTGTCTCTGTCTCTTTGTCATGCATTCGTGAGCTTGCTGAATTAACAGGCAGCTGTGTCTTTATGGTCACTGCAGGTCACGTCTCCGGGAAAGGATGTGTGTGCATGTGTGAAAGATAAATCTCCTGCTTTATCCAACATCATTCGCTAGCACACTGCATTTACAGCATTTTCATTAAGTTTGGCTGGTTTGATGTTAACAAAACACCAATGTTTCAACTGAATAAATCATTCTGTGTGATGAGTAAAAAATGTACTCCACCTTCTTCAAAGTCACCAAATCAATCACCAGTTCAAGAAAATGCAGCGTTTTTTTCAGCCCAATACCAAGAATTCCACAGCTGACAGCTGAACTCTCAGTAATGAGTCTGACGAGTCAACGTGGTTTATGTAAGTACAGTGAATACAGTCCACAGAGATCAGCTTTAAACTGATATTTACCAACTTCTTCTGTACGTATGTAAACTCGTCTGTAGACATATAGGCTATAGCTGGAGCAGACTTAATGGTGAAGATCACTGATGTCATCTCTGTATTCTGACATATAAAACATTATATGTAGGCATGCTGAGGCTTAGGCTGAGGACTGGAGCAAGTCACAACACTGCCTGGTGACCAGTCTTCTGCTGAACTATTTTATTATGTGGGAAAAAGTTAGAGGAGACAGGCAGGAGAAACTGCAGTCGCCACTAAAACTGCAGAAACATTGGAGGAAGAAGGTGAGCAAATCAAAAACTGGACATTATGCTGCAGTTTGCTGTTGTTAAACGGGGATTTTCTGCTCTGTTGCACAGTTTCATTGCTATGTTTTCTACTAGGGGTGGGTTTGAGTCTTCAAATAATCCCTTAATTGTATAAAATAGCTCATGCAACAGTTGTCTAAATATGTTATTGGCCCATTTTAACCAGCACCTGGTAGTAAGTGCTACCACCTGACTTGCTACTACCACAAGGTGGCATCACTTTACCAAACTGTTGTGCCATCCACTAGTAAAAGGAAACAGAAAAACACTTAAAGTCCGTTTCTATCGCTCTAAAAATCAGATAATTTGAGTTATAAGATCATATCAATGAACAGAGCTGCTGCATTTGCACTTTAGATATGTGATATCTGAAAGAGGATGGTTTACATGTTTCAGTCTGTTATTGGATTTCCTTCACAGTACTACATACATGTTGATAAAAGATTTAAACTTCCTCTTTTTTTTAAAAAAAACATCTGGTCCTTGTTGAACATGGTGTTGCTAAATAGGCTTCCTTCATTTGGTTCACTACTGTCTTTTGTTTATACTCCATGAGGAGAAAACAATAGTTGGCTTTAAGACGGCGAGCATCTGCCCTTGGTCTTGGCATGAAAGGGCATCACTCCTTCCTAAAAACCGTGCTAGCTGGAGCATTTTACTAGGCTTTGGTATCAATGGGGGTGAGGCTGTGAGATTCTGTGCTAATAATAGACAGAACTGTAAACAACAGCCAACAAAAAGTTCTGTNTGTGCTAATAATAGACAGAACTGTAAACAGCCAACAAAAAGTTCTGGGTAGAACCCACTTTCAAGAAAATAAACACAAATTAGGACCAGTTCAATCTCTTCAAAGTACAGCCGGCATATCATAACACTATGAACAATCATCTGAGAGAAGAAGCATCCAACATAAGGTCCACCTACTAATCAGCAGTCAATGACGAGCTGTTTACCCAGACGATGTCTGGGATCAGTTTTCCACTTGAAATATGCAAAGCTATGACCACATATGAGGAGCCATCCATCCAATCATCCACTGTCTATAACCACTTAGGTGGCAACCCCTCCTCAACACACCTGAATCTAATGAATGGCTCTTTACCAGGCATCTGCAGAGCTGAATGACGTGTGGATGAGGGAAATAAGTCATTTGATTCAGGTGTACTGGAGAAGGGTGGCATCTAAATATATCTCCAGGACAGTAGATCTCGCGGACTGGATTTGGGCACCCCTGGTGTATACTGCACTTAAACTAACCAAACCATTTGAAGACAAGGCAAGCAACGAAAAAACAAAAAAAATTGCTTATCTATTGGTTAATGCAGGGCCACTTCCAGTTTCACCACATATGTTGTAGTCCACTTCCTGCACTTCACTAGGTGGACCAGAGTTTGCTTCTTTGATGTGCACCAGAGTTAAGTTGTCCTTTCACACCACCCCAAAAGAACCAGACTTTCTGAGCAAACAAACTAAGACTCAGTTCAGAAGGTTTGGTGTGAACGGCGTGGGTCGGGGGATGTTGAGACGTACTGCCTGCACACGTCAACGATCACCGACATAAACAAGCCTGCACGCTTACACCTACACGTAAAATCTAGGATCACTAGCTAACCTATGGGCCTAACATAAAGTCAGAAAGGATTTGCAGCTGTAAATTAATGTTTGCAAATAATTCCATAATTAGTATTTGTTAATAAAGTTTTGTTATCCTGCAAAAATTCAGGCTTGTGAATGTGCAGAAAATCATTTGTATGGCTGTAAAAAAGATTTGCATTTGAAGGAAAAAATAGAAGTTCTATTTTTGGGCATGATGATAAAACTTGATAGACAAATACAAATTATTTGCAAACATTCATTTACAGCTGTACAATCTATGACTTAATACATGTTTTGGACAGTGGTGGAGGAGGTTAGATTACTCAGAGACAACCTTCACATGCAAAATATGCAAATTCCAAACAATCCCAGCTGAGATTCAAACTACAGTATGTTCCAGTTACGACTGGCACCTAGCCGCTAATCCAGTTCTGCAGTATCGGTCTCTCAACCACTCTTGGGAAATTCACCATGCCAAACAGTGTGGTAATGCCAACTATGACCAGCTTAGAGTACAGATCACTGTCATAGTCAGGATTCCAGTACCACTACTCCCCCACCAGTTTATTAGCTGTCCAGTCAGGCCAAGCACCTACTGGCCGACTCCACACATCCTACAGCAGGCCATCATCCCCAGTAAACCTAAGTTTAATCTCCAGCTGCAAGTCCATTTCACATAGTCTTCTCTGCATCCATCTCTATGCATCTGTAGTGATTCGAGGTCCTACTTCAACCTCAGTCAAAGATCTACGCAAACATGGCTTCATCTATCTGTCATGTGGCCATGTTCCCTGTGGTTTTATCCAGATACAGCAGAACCAACGCTGCCACATATTCAATAATCACTTTTGTTGGTGACTAAAATAGTTTGTAATCTGTAGCAATATCTACATCAATCTAAAAATGGTCATACTTAGTAGTAATAAAAAATGTGACCTCTAGGATTAGCATTTCCCTTAAAGGTGAAATTAGAGTCAGAAGTTTTCAATCAATGACTTTCTGGCAGGAGAAGGAGCCTGTTTTATTTACAGGAGAGGCATCTATCAAAGTCTGAGCTTCGCGACACGTTTGAGGAGGTGTGTAACTTCAACATTTCTAAGGACCTCAGAAAAAGAGTAAATGATGCTCTTCAGGCTGGAGGTTACCAAACCACCTCCATATATTTTGGACTTTGGAATCCACAGTCAGGCAGATTGTGGAAACTGAAGACCACTGTAAGTCTTCTCAGAAGCAGCCTACCAATAAACATTACCGAAAAGCGAAGGGTGTAAATCTGCCAGGTCCCTAAGGAAATCAGTGTAACTTCTAAGCAGCTAAAAGCTTCTCACATTGGCCTGTCTGTCTGTAAGCTGAATCTTAGTTGAAGAGTGGATTACATAGTAAGAAACAAAGCACACAAGCTGATCTACTAAAACAATTATGGAAGAATATGTGGAATAATTTGGAATGGCTAAATGAGGCTTGAGTTTAATCCAGCAGAATTGTTGTGAGATTTCCCCGTGACCAGTGAGGACACCCACAAAATTCTTAAGAGTTTATGTTGTTTTGTTTTTGTTGTTGTTTTTTTTAATGGATCACAAAAAATTGGCTTAAATTGATTAAGTATGTGAAGTGCATTGAGATTACTTTATTGTGAATTGGAGTTATAAAAATAAAGCTGAAATGAATTGGTTGTTTTCCGGAATTTATCATTGGTGTTATATAATTAGGCTTGTTATATTTTCTTGTAGGAATTGTGTAAAATTTATTATGAAGATTTCAAATGAAGATTTTAAATTCAAACAAAAATGATTAACACCCCTGTTAAAGTTCATTCATCTTTTTAAAAGTGTGTAAGAACTACTGACATCTACTGGTAAAGACTGACGTAGCGTAGTTGTGAATGTACAGTGGCCATCTGTGGCCAAAATTCTTTCAGACATAAACATGTTTTCATCTGTTGGTGGATCCAGTGGCCTCAGGTACCATGATGAATGTACTACAGGTAACTACTTTGACATGTGTACTGTCTTCTTCTATGGTCCTTCATTAGAAACATATTTAAAAAAGAGATTTTGACTGTGTTAGAGAACATTTATTTTTGATCTTCAAACCTTATATTTGGTCCTGGAATATAAGGTTCAGAATCCAGAATTAAAATAAACGGACGTCTTACTAACCACATAACACTGGAAATAGCTCCCCAACCATCTTCATACTTTACTTAGAACCTCTAGCACAAGCAATAAGGAAAACTGTAGAATACAGGGAATTCTAGTCAGTAACGAAGAACATAAAATAGCAATGTATGCTGACGATGTTTTGCTATATATAA
Source organism: Melanotaenia duboulayi (assembly GCA_026261665.1). Taxonomy (NCBI): domain Eukaryota; kingdom Metazoa; phylum Chordata; class Actinopteri; order Atheriniformes; family Melanotaeniidae; genus Melanotaenia; species Melanotaenia duboulayi. The sequence continues at coordinate 1,885,348 of CM047976.1, forward strand.
GTCGTTTACATAAGCCATAAAGAATAGAATCTGGTTGCTGTTGGTTTCATTGAGGTTTTTTCTTCTTTCTCCCTCTTCTTGTAGATTGGTTGTTTAGTTTTGAGTTGTTTGATTTATTTACTTTTCCTCCCTCTTCATCCTTTTTACTTAAAAAGATTAATTGAATACTGAAACTTGGGGTTGGTCATATTATGTATGCTTAATTTTTGTTTGTGGTGTTTACAAATACCAAAGGGACAAATTTCTGCACTAAAGGAAACCAGCGATATATATCTATGCATATATGGGCTCAGAGGATGACCCATTATGTTCCTTCTGTCTTGTTTAGCATCTTTAGTGTAAGGTAAGGATTTCACTAGACTAAATTATCCAGCCTGTTTATATAGGCATTTTGTTCTATATAGTTCATCCATAACAACCATTCCGACGCCGATTGTAGGCTTAGCATTCCAGGTGTATCCATCTGTGAGAAGACCATGGGGGCACACCCAGATAATACAGGGAGGATTAGATATCCCTCTTGGCATGGGAAAGTCGGAGGAAAGTGCCTCTGCATCAGAACACCTGGAGTATTTCTTTAGCCAACTACCTGCATAACCTAGATGAAATTAAAAAATGAAAAAGGCAGGTAGGTCAGTATCTTATTTTCTCCTTTGAAAATTGATTGATCATAATTATCCATGCAAAAGAGAAAGAAAAAACTTTGTGCATGTCTGTCTGTGTTGATATATCCTTGTTACATTTGGTCATTCCAGCAATCTAAGCGCTGTCTGTTGGTCTCTGATGTGATGTTGTTAGTCTGACACAAGTGTACAGCTGCCGACTAGGAAACTGCTCGAGTTGCAGCAGCTCATGCAAATGGCAGGAAACTACACTCATTGTTTCAACTAATCAAGTAATTATTCTTTGACATAAGTGACCAGTGAACTGGTAAAACCTGTGAAGACACAAGGTCCAACCTGCCTCTGGACACAAAAAGAGGGGATGCTGAGTCTGGGCTTGCTTCCCCGTTACCACGGCCACACCTCACCCTGCACCACCAGCACATACCATAAAGTTTCCTAGGGCTAAGTTACATGCAAAGCAAATTAAATAGTTTTTACCCAATAAATTCTTNACATGCAAAGCAAATTAAATAGTTTTTACACAAAAAAAATTCTATTGTTTCCTTAAAGATTTACTTTTACTAACCAAAAACACCTGAAATTTAATTTCATTTTCCTTATTCTAACCTAAACCAAGCTTTAACTTTTATGTTGATTTGCATTATNAACCAAGCTTTAACTTTTATGTTGATTTGTATTATGGAAGTACACACACACATACACACACATTAGAAACTACTTACTAAAAGCACATCTGGAAGACACATTCCAAGCAGCCATTTGCAATGTTGTAATACTGAAAATAACACACTGTCAGGACTCATAACCATCCAAACACACACATGCTGAGAAAAAGAGCTTTAAAGAGCTTCAACATCTCCGTATTTCAGATGTCTGGTTTCTATTTGCCTCGTAAGCACCTGTTGTCTGAACAGCAAAGGACAGAAATGCAGGGCATGCACGCACGCACGCACGCACACATACATACATACACACACACACACATACATATAAATATAAAAATTCAGTTGAAGAATGGTTGAAAAGCAAGTTCTGAACTGGTTAATTGGTTAAATTTCATAGAATTTTTATTTATTATATATATTTTTATTATTATTATAATTTATTTTATGAAATTAAAATAAACACTGTTTGTGTTTGGTATCACCAACACTGCTCCATGCAGTGATCGGCAGCTGTACCTTCTGAGCTGAACAGAAGACATGGTCAGGCTGGTGTGTCCTCGGGCCGTCATGCTCCACCGCTTTAATTCAGGCTGGAATGTCAGACGGGGGTAGAAGTGTGTTTCTGATAGAGTACCATTTGTCATGAGAAAAAACAACAAGCATTCAGCCTCTGTGTGAGTGAGTGTGTGTTTTAGAAGGTGATGAGGGGGTGGTCACTGGGTCAGTAAGTCATGGGACCCTCTGATGTTTACAGGATCCGCGCTGGAGGGCAGTACCAGTATGCGACAGGACAGAGAGAAGCAGCTCCCAGTCCACACTAATCTCCTTTAACCCCCCATGTCACCATTTTGGACTTTAATAAAGATCATAAACAGTGTTTACATGGACCCATTCTTAATATACCTGCACAAGCACGTAGAAATAATATAACTGCATACAGAAAAAACATGGGTTTTAAGTTGTTTCTCACCACAAGACTGCAGCTGGGTGCAGGTGTATTTTACTAAAGTAAATCTTCATCATGTTTAAATGACACGTGGAAACGATTAATTACTGTGTTAGACCAACCAAAACCCACACTCAGATACTGACACTGGAGTTAGAATAACTTCTAGAAGCTTAACTAGACTGAAAAAGATTCATTCATGTAAACAATTAGTCATTTTGACAATTTCTCCAGGATACACTGAAGCATCATTCCCGAATGATGACGATTACCACTTTTCAAATGTGTTTAAAAAAATCTAAGTTACTGGAAAACGGTTCAGGTGAAATCCTCCAGTGTGGGAAAACTTCACATGGAGCCCTCGTGAAGCGGTTCGCTGCAGTCTCTACGTTTGTCCCAGAGACTGGGCGGAGTGGACGTTCACCTCAGCTTGAGTCAATGTGACGGACAGAAGAAGTTTTAATAGAAGCTGAAACAAATTTATGGAAACGTTTCATAACGTTTGAATAATTAGTGGATTTAAATTTAAATAAATTTATATTTATTGGTCAAGTTTTAATCAAGAGAAAAGAATCTTGTTGAAAAATGTTGTTAGACTGTGTTGACAAGTCTAAAAAGTAATAAATACATGAATCGATAAAAAATAATTGTTAGCTGCAGCATTATTATTTTCCAGTGCGTGTACACAAGGACGGGAAATAAAACAAGCAGGCTGAAATCTAACTACAGACACGAGATCTGAGCAGCTGGCCAAACAGGGATGTCAGGGTGTAAACATGGAGCACTTTGTGGCTACATCAGCCACGTCTTGCTGTCAGAGATAACTGACACACACATGTGTGTCCTGCAGCAACATCATGACCACGGACACAGACGGAGAAAGTCCGACTGATTGGTAAAAAGGAGAATAATGGCTCAATGACATGGAGGTGGTCCATAATCTCAGTATCGGATGAACAGCAGAAAAACGTAGTCTGCAAAGTGCTGAAAACGTGTCCCTGAAAACGAGCACAAAAAACCTCTTCCAACACTTAAATGGTAAAATATCCTCAACCTTCTTTCCCAAAACAGGCCACTCTGCAGAACTGGCTGACGCCTTCGTTCCCTTACGAGCAGAAACACAGCTGGTGGTGCAACATAACGAAGACATGGTCCCCGTTGTAGCTGTGGAGCAGGCTGGCTTCGTACAGCTACTAAAAACTGTTGACCCCAGACACCAGCTACCTAGCTGAAATCACTTCGTAAGAGAAGTACCACCCAAAATGTATACAGAAGTGAAAGAACGTCTCGCTGTCCAGCTCTTGAAAATACATTTTGCTCTGACCAGCAGGACCTGCGAGCCGAACATGAGTGTGACTACACGTCATGGAAGAGATGGAGGTTGTGTCTGTCTTCAGACCAGCTACTTTCCCCAGGACCACACTGGGGAGCACATAGCTGAGGCTTTGCTGGATGTCCTCTCAAACTGGAAGCTCGGCCCACAGGACAGGTCACCATAACAACCAACAATGGAGCCAATGTTGCCAAAGCAGTGCAGCTGGACACGGGGTGGAGGATGCAGTGTTTTGGTCTTCATCCAGCCATCGGTGAGTACTGTACAAAACTACATGACTTCNCCATCGGTGAGTACTGTACAAAACTACATCATTTACTTTAAAATACAACAAAAGTCATTTTAAAGTTTAGTTCTGTGTTTACAATAAGAACCTTTTACAAGGATCTATTTATTTAATGGTCATATTAATGCTAAAGCTTAGAAATTTTAAACTTATTTAATAAAATGTCAGACCAGTGTGTGTGTGGGTGTGTGTGTGTGTGTGTGTGTGTGTGTCTTGGACTGTGGTGAATGATAGCTCTTAATTATGTGTTGTAGATTTCATAGATCTAAAAATAGTTTCATAAAACAGTTTTACTTACACAATATTTATAATTTACAACATGCACAACATATTTTATTATCTAAAAACATTCATCGGACAACTGAGCACATCTGCTGTATGTGCATTTATTTGCCTTTGAGTTGTCTGCCTCTGATTGTAAATATAAAAATGGTGATTTTAAAAGTTTTATTTCTGTTTTTGTGCATTTCAGGACATGTATGAAAACCACGCCCACCAACGTGTGTGAAGGGATGGGAGTTTTTCTGGTGTAGATCTGCTTGTTTCAGACTTCTATTCCTTCTCAGTTTCTTATAAATGCAATGAATGGATGGAGATATTAATTTTGTTCCATATTGGCCAGCCCTAATCTGTTCTCACAATGAGCCATGGTTGGAGCCTGATTTCAGCCTCAGCTACACCCAGAGCTGAAAATCCAGCAAGTGAAAAGCACGACCTCCAAGGGGACAAGTCTACATGTTACAACAACATGAAGGGATGGCATTACACTGTAACCTAAAGGCTGTGAAGACTTCTAACAAAAAGCCGTCCTTGTTGTAGAGTTAAGCAGCCCGACCTCACCAGACCCTCCAAGTGCTTGAGAGCAAAAAATGAAATCTGTTTCATAGATGAGCACAGATTCAGTCTGTTTGAGGCTGGCATGAAGAAAGGAAACATACTCCGCTGAGTTAACATCAATCATTGCTCTAATGTGCAGCTGCGTAGCCCCACACATCCACCCAAACCAGATATGCCATGTGTCACAAATATCCCTCACCCTCAACGAATTCTGCACCTGCCTTCTCTTCGTTTGAATCAGTTACTGGTTAAAAAGTCCACAACACAGACGTACAGCCAAAGATCTTTTCTGGATACAACATGACAGACATATATATAACATTTATATACCGACTGCAGATGGTAAAGATGTTCAAGGAGAAATCATTCTCTAACTGCCGTGTTAATCACTTGTATTGGAACCATTAAAACGGCATCATGTGATAAATTTATCCTTCAGGAGTTTCATTTTATTTCTTTTCCCTGGAAGGAAACAGGTTTATGAATTCGGATCATTACACCTTTGGCATGGGAAATTAGCTCCAAAATTTGATCCTTGTTCTTATTCTGTCTTGCTTGCTATTAAATGTTAGCTGGAGGGCACAAAGTAGAGGACTGTAGATGCCTGAGTCTTGTCAAAACTTGTTTCAAGAGTTTGAGGGTCTGATACAGCAGGATAACATTCAAGGGCTATTATATTTAATGGGGAGTGCTGACACACAGAAGTACATACAGATACTGTTTTCCCAAAGCTGGACAATGTGCCCTGCAACAACACAACAACCTTTCAGGAACTGCTTGAAGAACACAAGAACCCAAAGCCTTGACCCGGTCTCCAAACAACCCCATTAACAATCTAATCAATGGGATGTGCAGGAACGCGCCTTTTCCATAGAGTCCCCACCCTGTTATCCAAATCCAAGGATGTACCACCAACGTCCAGAGCGGAGCGCAACAGGAGCTACTTTATCTACTTTACGTAAAACTCCTGGTTATTCTTTTCTTTTGTTCTTGTTGTTTTGGTCTGCCTGCGTTTTGTTTTTTATATGAAACTGCATGTTATAA
>CM047976.1:1920294-1931997 GCA_026261665.1 Melanotaenia duboulayi
GAATAGAATAGAATAGAATAGAATAATGCCTGACGAGGTGTCCATTCGCGCCTCCGCGTCGTCCCTACATTTCTGATAATGGACACCTTGTCAGGCATCATCCCACTTATACCCCAGTCACTTATGAGAGAAATACATATTAAATCAATTATATTATTTTTACCATTAAAATCGTAAGTTTTTCACAAGAACCGGCTGCATGGACTATTTAATATCTTGTGATGCGTTGCCATGGTAACCGGCTCTGACACAGAGTGTGCAGCTCGGTCGGACAGCTGTTGTATTAGACCTGATCAGTGAAGAGAGATGATCGCTTAACGTCATGTTATGTTACACAAAGATCGTTTCAGAGGGCGGGTGCAGCTCTTACAGCTTGTGTGTGTCCAGCGGATGATGCCACATTTTGTTTCCTAAATAGTTTTTATTGCAAGAAATATTATCCACCCTTCACTCTGATCATTAAATATGTATGTAAGTAAGTCTATCCTAAATCGTTTTTATAATATTGTCCATAATTGCTACTGGCATTTAGTCAGCACAATAATTTACAACAACAAGTCTGTTTGATCTGAACTTTTTTTAAATAGGTGTCCTATAACACTTTTTAACAGGCACCCTCCAGCCAATCAGAATCGAGTATTCACCCAGATCATGGTATAATTAAATATATATATCACACTATGATCTTCTGGACCTTGGCTTCAAGAGGTTTTCTCTAACTGAACATCCTTAAGTTTTAATTGAATACCCCTGCTCTACACATCTGACCTTTGTCTTTCTCCCCCTGCAGAGCCAGCAGCTCCTACAGCAGCTAAAACCTCTGGCCTCAATCAAAACATCGGTATGTGCTTTATGTTATTAATAATCAACATGGTGTCCGTCATTATGAAAAGGTGTCTGGTCAGGTCTGAGATGTTTCCACATAGCACAGAATGAGGGACAACTCTCACGAGTGGAGTCACAACCACTAAATATCCAAAAAACATCACCACATTTTAAGAATCAAACACACAGACATGAGTTCCTAACAGGCGGTGAAAGTGTTGGATCATGTTATGTTAGAAAAGTATTTGCATGTATTACTGAGTAAGATAGACACCTTGTACTAACCGATGGCATCAACATTGTAAAAACTAAACCCGTTTGTGTTTGTAGGATGTCCTTGAGACAGAGATATCTCTCGTTGAGGCTTTGAAAATGGTAACGTCAGAGTTTTACTGGCACTGGAACGGTGTCTGGGTCACTATTAAACCTTGTTCACTGACATCCACTGCAGTCAAACATTAAAGCTGAGCACCTTGAGTACTTCCACTGTACTTTAACACAACAGTCCAGATGCAGTGAACAATCAGTGTTTGGGGATCCCAGTCTGAACACAGTGGCACTCATACTGTAGCTTGGATATCCAGCTTTTTGAGCCTTCAGTACCACTGTGTTTGTAATATGTGTCTGAGTGTGTGTAGCAGTAGCTATAGTCAGTGTGGGTTACCTTGGTTCCAGGGCATGGTGTCGCCGATCCCGCCCATCTCCGGGGCTTCCCTTCGGGACATTCTGGGCTCTCTCATACTCTCTATTGTAGGTGGGACCAAGCCTATGCCTGTTTCCCTTACGGTCATGTTTTCCCTTTCCCATCCTACCCTCCCTTTTCTTTCTTTCTGTCACCACCTGACCATTTTCCTCCACCTTACATCAGCTCTGCAGTAGTGGGTCTCTATTGGCTGATGGACTGTTCACGTCCTCCTAATTGCTAAGGATGTGGATCACTCAGGCATGTTCTTTGAGGTACTTCAGAGAATGCCTCTCCTCACTCAGTTTGTTTTGTTGCCTTTAAATGAAATGCAAGGGTCATGAATATTTATTAAATGTGTCACGTGTTGTTGCGTCCCACCAGTTAGCCTCATACCTCGCATCAAGCGGCGGGAAATCATCGGCAGCATCTGAGCAACAGCTTTAATGAAGATTAAATGTTTGCTGCTTGGGTTTCCCCCTTTATGACAAGAGCACGTCAGCTTATGGATCCTCCGTGGTCACGTGCAGTGCAGACACAAACCTTGGTCTCGGCTACACAACTCCATCGTTACAGACCTTTAAAATAGACTATTATTAACCCTTGTGGGTGATAAACAACAATATTTTCCTTTCGGGTCATTTTTCCCCTCAGTTTTTGGCCACCATGTGTTTTCCTGTGTGGGATGATTTTTTATAAGAAAGCATTTCTCTTGGGAAACTGTGAAATGGCTATTTAAATATTTTTAAAAGCCAACAGGACACTGGGGGAAATTTACTACCGGTCAGGTCATTAGTGGACAAAAACATCCTTTTCCAAAAATTGCTGTAAAAACATCACAGATTATTATTTTCTCTTCTTTTTCTTCTTTAAGAAAATCTTTCAACTGACTTTAGTCCTAATGAAAATGACCAAACCAGAATAATCTGGAACACAGTGTAAAAGACAAATACGTCTTAGTGGTGGGGTGCTGATGTTTAAGCCCTCCGGTCTGTTAAGTCTGACTTAGCTATTTGTGGTATTTGTGGTTTAACATGGATGTATGTGATGGAAATAGTTGTGTATATAAAGAAACATCAAACCATCGTCTCTTTGGTACAATGAAAAGGAAAAAGGGACAAATTCCACAAAAGCGGCTTTTAGTTAACTTTTGTTGTCTCGCGTAGTTTTGCGTCATTTTAATCAGATAAGTCTTGTTTTTTTAATCATATATAAAAGATTTTTTGCTCTCAAATAAAACAACATTACACATGCTTGTAAATTATTCATGACCCTCACATCCACAATGTGGAAACAGTAGGCATCATCTCAACCCCACCCAGGCATGAACGTTGCCTCACCCGGATGTCATTGATGACAGAGTCCCCGTTTTAATTCCTGTCACATGTTTTAAGTATGAAGAAATGTCCTACATACAGATTCAGGTAGGTCACATGGGGCCGGCTGATCAATCGTAATCCGATCGGATTTCGGCTATCGGATAGGATCACATCTCGAAAATGGGTTCAACACAGAAATCTGGATTCTGAAATCGGCTTGGATCACGTAATCCAATCCTGGTTGTTACCCGGATAAAAGCCTCAGTTTGGGTTGTTCAAAACTTCTGAGCAGAATCCGGATAACCTTGATCCAAAAGAAACAGGATTGTCCTGATCTCAGCAGAGGGCAGGATTACAAGGCAGATTTCAGGAGGAAACTGTGGTTAAACCTAACAGCTGATAAAATAATAGAACTTTTTATTTGGTTCATATGCTTATATTTATATGTTGCACCTGACTTGTTTAACCATGACAGGGATAAAGTGGTTAACATAAGCATATGAAGCCTTTCAGCATAGTAAAATAAAATGATATAAAAGCATAAATAAAATCATGACGTTATCATGTCCCCACGAAATAAACCCCCAAACAACTCATCCTGACAGAAGGCCAGAGGTTGGGCCTCCACACGGGGTTCAGGTGCATCGTAAACATCATCACAGAGAGGGACGGTCCGCCTGGTCGCAGTGTTATGCAGGACAATACATGCACGTATGATGTCCCGATGGTTCCACTCACAAAGCATGCAAGCGTCTCTTCTACCTGTTGTTCTTCACACACAGATCTACATGCTGGAAATCCAGATTTCCTGGTCCTGAGAAAGGATCAGGAAATCCGGGATTCTGGATCAGGGTGATCCAATCCTATTTGCTGTGAACAACCAGAGTAAAAGTAAGCCGGATTACGTGATCTGCCTTCCCCAAAAAATGGGATTCCCAGATCCAGATAGCCTTTATCCAGATTAAACTTTTTGGACAGCCGGCCCACGTTGACTAAATTTAACCTGAAACTATCAGCGTAACACTGGAAACGCCCTCCCCAGGTGTTTCCAGATGTTTATAAAGTGTGGGTTCTGGTACTCTAAGCCGGAGCTGTAGTTTGGTTGGGGCTCTGTACCACTGATAGGCGAGGAGTCAGCTCCCCACCAGCACCATACAGAGCAGTTTGACAACTCAAACAGAAGCTGTATGTGACATAAACTGTAGCTGCATCTGCCACGGACATGACATGTAGCAGCTTCACACGGACCGATGTTTACTGTAACATCACACCCTTTCAGCTAACAACATCTCTATTATTTTTGCATGTTATAAAGTAGATGATAAGTGTGGTGGTGAACGCTTCATGTGTCCTGATGTGTGTTTTTGTGTGTTCAACAGGTGGAAGATGAACAAAACTCTCCTGTGGTTCTGTTCAAGTTTTCCCAAGAAATGAGTGCTGGTAAAGGTCACGTCGTCTGCACAACACAACCACGAGACAACTGAGCAGTTTTTATTTTACAAAAACAATCAGTTAAGCTTTATTTGTATGGAGGTAGTTTACGACAGTAACTGTGCTCATACAAGACAATTCATTAAATAGTTGCCCAGCTAAGGAAACAAACAGTCAGGAAAAACAGCATTGTTTCTTTTCTGTGCAAGAAGTTTGACTGCGTGGGAACATGGAGGTAGTAAGGTGTTTCCCTCTGGCCAGTCACTCATCTGGAGTAAAGTCACCTAGTAAACAGAAGCGTTTCACATTTTTCTGAGACAAAGAATCTGTCCTGAAGTTCTGCAGATCATTAATAAGCTAAATGGTAGCGAAGTCGAAGAAAAGAAAGGACCATTTTTATCTTGAAGTCGCAGGATTTACCTGGAGCAGCAGCAGCCATGTCTGGGACAGAGCTTCACTGGTCTTTCTATCACCATTAACAGTTTGATTCGATTCGATGATGCATCACAATGTGTTGCATCCGCAATTTTCTTTATTGCAGCACTTTGCAAATTTCTTCATCAATGAATTCAAGCGTTCAGATAATTATGAACTTCGTTTCTTTCTAATAATTTCAGAAATCAGTCTAAACGTCCTCATATTGACAAACAAACATGTAAACAATAATACTTTCAACTTCATTATTTAACTTTATTTTTTTTTACTGGAAGAAATATTATGAAAATGTGACATTGATATTAAGAATGGCAGGACTCTAGTCGTGAGATTTCTTGCAGTGAAGCGGTGTGTTTTGTCCCTTCAGTCTTCCCGTAGTCCAGACAAACTATGGATGGCATGTTAAGATGTTATTCATGTTCTCTCTTACAGCCAGAAAGCATTTCACTGTACGTATTCTAGTCAATTTGGAATTGAATACAGATAATATTCTTGAGATAAACATTTGTTGGACAAAGATGTTTAAATCTCTTCGCGCATGCTAAGCACTAGCTTACAATGATATTTTCCATAGACATTAGCCTTAAGCTAACTTATCAGTTTTTAGAGTTTCATGTGTAATCTCACCTCATTTCCCTGAGAAAATGAACATACTTCCAATGAGATACGGATGTATTTTCTGTATGTTTGCTTAGTTTGACAGTTTTCCTAAGTGAAGGCTTCAAAGCGGAGCTGTTGCAGCAGCGATCACACCGCGCGCACAGCGACAGCAGAAGATCGGCATCATTATAATCGATTATGTTTTGTTGCTGCATCGATGCAGAATCCTTCACGCATGCATCGCGATGCGTCGTAGAAACGATTAAATTCAGCACCCCTAGAAACTACAGTGAAGGCTATAAATAATTGATGTGCTCCAGAGCTGAATGTAGGACACGCGGAAGGATATTCAGAAAAAGTTCAACTGAAACAGAAGCTGAAGGACCACAGCAGCCAAAGTGGGTCCGACCGCCATACTAACAAGTAGTATGAACCTAACTAGAATAAATTGTCCAAAACTTTGCAGTGAAGTGGAAATGTAAACCAGAGGATAACAGGAATTATTTTACCTTGTTAAATCAATCCCGGGTAATAAAAGATGACCATTTGGTAGAAAACCCTCTAAAGACTGTAAACAGCGAATGTAGACCATCTTGTAACGACAGTATAAAAACACAAAAATTGGTCTCAGCAGCAGAAACAGTGTAGGGTTTGTCATGAAGGGTCTTAATCCCAAATCCTTCCACCAATCCAAACAAGCAGTTTTCCATGTTTTCCTCTGCTTGGCCTTTAGAAGCTGGTCTGTAACATATCAGGACCTGAACTGACGGGAACTTCTCCAAATCAAAGATTAGATCTTTCTCGAATAACAGAAGGATCTGTGACATCACATAGATCGACTTTTTAAGATATCTGAAGTGTGGAAATATTAAATAANCTTTTTAAGATATCTGAAGTGTGGAAATACTCAGACGTCTCACATCTTCCTGAACACGAGGTTCCCCCAAACCGATATGTGTGTGTTAATGCTAAATAAAGTTAAATGGGTGTTGGATGAGTTAAAACAGGAACACTGATGTCGGTATATACACACCGGTTTTGCTTTACTTCCTCATCTCGTGTGTTTAAAGGATCGAGTGGGGGTTCGGTGGAGGGCTTCAGTGCTGTTGAGAAAGAGGTGCTTGATACCTTCAACAGATGGGTGAGTATCCTTCTTTTAATATTATATCATTTCCCGTTTGAGGTTTAAAAAACGTGTCCTAGTACTGTAAACTAAACAGAATTCTCCGTATTTAAATATAAACACCATGAAGCAACATCAGATGCTGGACTGTGAGAGTTTGTGGGTTTTTGTTTCTTATAGATACATGCTCACTTTATAGCGGGTCCCAGCTGGAAAACAGTTAAACAGTTGTCTGGAGAAATGTCAGATTTTCAGGACTTTGGGGATTTCATCATCTCTTCTACAAATAATCGATCAAAGTGTTCGAGGATCTTGATGAATTATATTTGTAAAGAAACATTCCCAGTAAACAGTGAAGTGTAGCAGCAGTCGGTCCATCAAAAGCTTCTAATCGTTGCCCAGTACTGTCATATATGGATATATAATGTATTTACCATATAAATATATATATTTAAATTTACCATAAGTAACTGTAACAGCAGAAAGCACCTGGAGGACAAGTGTTAATATGAAAATAGTTTCTGTAGTCTGCGGTGGACTGGTGACCCGTCCAGATGTAACCTGCCTCTCGCTGTTAACTGCCAGCAGAGGCTCCAGCTTCCCCGACACCCAAATCGGACTAAGCGGCACGAAGACGGACGAATGGAGTTTCTGTTGTGTGTTTGTTTCAATAACAATATTTTTTTCTCCTGAAAGCCAAGACTTGAGAGAACTGTTGGTCTGTGTGTTATTTCTACAAAGTTCTGTTAGTAATAAATTCTGTTTCTTCTTCTGGTCGACCTTTATGCTGCTACATCTATTCATACATTCATTTTACCTCATAATCTGACAGCTGAGGCTGGAAACGTCATGTCTGGATGGTCACTGTGATTAAAAGTGTTCAGCTTCTACATGTGTTTTTACATAACAAAAAGACCAGGCAGACCAAAATTAGCATAAAAAATGGCCTGGAGTTTTATGGGTCAAAGAGATCGAGATAAATCAGGATGAATTTCTGGTGGAACGACGACCTCTCAGACTGATGTGACCTGACTTTCTGTCTGACACTCTTTTCTTCCTGGATGCAGCTCGGTGATCAGCTCGCTCAGCTGGTTCCTAGCAGTGGAGTAGATGTGGTGGAGCTGGACGATGAAGGAACTTGTGTTCGATTCAGCCCCCTGTTGACTGCTGCAGGTAGCAGGAACACACACATGCACACACACATAACAGACCTGAAAATGATCCATCACAAAACCTCAGCAGGAAAATGAACTGATTCCTCCCTCCTGTCCAGTTCTGGGCACCCAGCAGGAGGATGTTGAGGATATGGTGGAGAAGCTCACGGAGTTGGTACCCATGATGATCTCCACAATGAGTTTAAGACAAGACTTCAGAGAGGCGATTCACCGCTGTTCACCGTTGCTCAGATATATCGAGGAGCCCAGCTGGCCGGGTCTGGGAGCTGTCCGGTGAGGCTGATGGGCTTCATGGAGCTCTGTAACGGAGGTATTCAGGCCTACTTGCATTTGACGTTAATGATGTTGAACGTTGTTCAGGTACGAGCTACAGGCTGAAGCAACAGACGAGAGCAGGGCCAAGCAGGAGTGGAAGAAAATTAACGACGAGCTGCTGAAGAAACTACACGAGCTTGACACTGACATCGTCTTCTCCACTGGTTGGTACTTCCTCCCATCTGGGCCACGGTGAGATCCAGAATGTTTCTTACTAAGTCTTTCTACTGTCTCTTCCTCTTTTTATGTTTTCATCTCAGGCCCTGAGTTTGGGATGGAGGAGAGCTGCATCTTTGTTGGCATGGTAACTGACGATGTTGATGTGTCAGAGCTGGTGGAAACAATCGCTGCCATGGGAAGGGACATCGAAGAGAGCGGAAGGGTAACTGCTATCCTCATTTTACAAGAGGGCCAAAGCCTTTAAGTCAGGGGTGTCCAGCGCCGGTCCTCGAGGGCCACCATCCTGCAGGTTTTCGATGTGTCCCTGCTCCAAAACCACCTGACTCAAATTACTGAGTCATTGTGCAAAACTTAATAGGCTGTTGGATCTGTTTCATTTGAGTCGGGTGTGTTGAAGCAGGAAACACTGGAAACCTGCAGGACAGCGGCCCTCGAGGACCGACTTTGGACACTCCTCTTTTAAGTAGTTACAAGTAAGATTGGTCTAAATGTGTTTGGCTATTAAATAATTAACCAAAACTACCATCCCAACATGTTTGGATAAACACCAAAATATGATTCTTTTACGAGTTCACATTGTTTTATTTACCATATTTTCCTGATAACTTGGTCCGAAGTGTAAGTCGTATCAGTCATAAAATGCATCATGAGGTGGGAAAGTCACACATTTATGTCACAAAATCCAAGACCAAGAACAAACATTTAATCTGGAAAGGCAAGTTATTCAACTACACAACAACACACGGAACAACAGGTTGAGTATGTGTCTGGTATGTTAACGTAACACCAGGATTGTTTTAAACTGGGACGGGGAGCGAGTCTCCTTATTACACTTAATGAAAAGCTGATTGGGGTACAGAAATGTTTACACTCATTTAGCCTTAAAAGACACCGCTGCGCGTAAAACGTCGCCCGCTAACAACCAAGTTTTATGTTAGACATGAAACCGGGTCAGTTGTTCGTTCCAACATTCCTCCCGCCGTTATTCCCGCCCCGCCGTGGACGAAGCTTCCCGCGGAGCACGAACTGATCGACCAAAGCGGCCTGTTTTAAACGGTCTCGAGAACAAGAACAAAGCTCCTGCTTCTCTTGGACAATGTGATGAAACTCACCCGTTTGTCTTCACTCTCAAGCCAACGCAGTAGAACTGGACAGGAAGTGTGTGTTTTTCAAAATGGAGATTTATGTCCAAATGGATCCATTCATACAACATAAATTACATTTGTAACATCTAAAAAAAAAAACACAAGTCTGAAGGCTTGACGGTTTTTATTTTACCGTGACGGTGATGGTTTATGTAGCGGAAACCCTGAACACATTCAGCTTCTACATACCTGGGAGGCTGAACATAAGTTAACATACAAGCCGGCGACTCCAGTAAGCAGGTTCACCTCGCTCCCATCTCATTCCACATCACTGAATCCACTGAATTCTTCATCCTCAGAGTCGTTCCTGAACAACTCCAGCTGCTTCTCCACCCCGGTTCCAGCCGCGTGTTTTACTGTCTGCAGTTTGGAATCTGCAGAGTAGGATTTTCTTCTTTGTCTGTCTCAGTTGTCTTTCAGTTAATGTTTTAGTTCATTTTTTCAGGGCTGCAGGAGCATCAGATGACGTGGTTACCACATTTCTAGAGCGGTATGAATTAACATTTAAAACACAAGTGGCACCTAACTATGTCACAGGACCAGCCAAACTATGAAAACGTGTGACTTATAATCCGGAAAATATGGTACTTAAAACTACAAATTAAAACAAAGGAAAAGATCTGTTTCTTTATTTACCTTTATAAAAAGGTCAGACCTGAGGGTTCAGCCTGCTCATCTTTACATGTAAATGCTACAGATGTAAACATCTCAGGGAAGATGCTGTAAATGTAAGAATATAAAGGTGTTTATAAATGTGTGAATCAGAATGTAGAAGGGATGTTTCTCGTTTGCTGTCCCAGAGATGACGTTTGAAACCTTTTCCCTTCCAGCTGTTGGAGAACATGACGGAGGTGGTGAGGAAAGGCATCATGGAGGCGGAGCAGCAGCTGCAGAAGGCCACTGAGGAGAAACTCATGGAGGAGGTGTGTAGACCAGGGGTGTAAAACTTCCTTTAGTTTAGCGGCCACATCCAGCACGATGTTTTCTCCAGTGGGCTGCAGTAGTAAAATAACAGCATAACAACCTACAGATAACGATACCTTTTAGTGCAAGGACGCATAAATACCTCATCAATAGTTTACATTTAATGGACTGTTCCTTCAGAAAACAGCAGGAACAAGCTGAGGTTTCTGGAGGGAAAAAAGTGCAGCTTCAACACATTTACATGTGTTTAAAACTCACAATGGATCGACAAAATCACAAAACAACACCTGAAACAGTCACATGACGATTAGAGTAACGTTTCAAGATGTAGAAGTTTTTTTATATGTTCATACATGTACATTTCCACATGTGTAGTAATCTTCACTCCTCCAGGTCTCCGGCACCCCCGAGTGTTTTTCATAAATCATTCCTGTGTGTGTTTCAGGGGATGCTGAGGCAGCTTCCTCTGGTGGGCTCGGTGTTGAACTGGTTTGCTCCGGTTCAGAGCAACATAAGGGGAAGGACCTTCAACCTGGCAGCAGGTACCCAAGCTCCTCCCCCTGGCTCAGTCATAGTCTCTGTAATACATCATTATTCTGCACGCTGCTTGTTTAAGTCATTTGTAAACACCTGCAGACTTTTTCTCTGGACTCCATGATTCTTCACAGTTTTAGGCTGGTTCAAGTCATTTTTATTTAGATAATTCTGATTTAAAATGACGTTATTTTGTCTTTGTCACTAAGATTTTACTCCTGAGGAGCCTTTTTTGGTGATAGTTGTGTGTGATTACACATTAATAAATAAAGATAAAGTCATTTATAAGTAAACATTTACCAAAGGTGGGTTTGAAAAGGTCCCATCCATCCATCCACCCATCCATCCATCCATCCATCCATCCATCCATGAGATCTGGATCCTGATCCAGCTCTTACAGAACAAAAGGCAGGGTAGCCTGCTTATAAGAATTCTGTGTATCATACATGTGTGCTTGAATTTGCGTTTATATGTGTTTATGGGTGTTAATCCTCTGTGTCTTCAGGTTCTTTGGATTCTACAGAAACGACATACTCCACTAAGGCCCAAGCAGGCATACCGTCCCTGCAAGACACCCCCCCCTCTTCCTCAAGACCGCCAGGTAGGTGGTGCTAGTCCATAAAACCCTGAAAACATGCATTATGAAGCTTCTGCTACGCTATGAATGCTGCATAAAATGTAAATAAAACCAGGATGCCAGGATTTGCAAAAGTCATATGACAATATTATATTTGTAAAATAAAAATGAAATCAAATGTTGAAAATGAGATGTTTAACTATTTGATAGATTTGATAAAAAGCTGGGACAGGGTCATGTCTACCACTGTGGAGCAATGAAAACCACCTGCTGGACCTTTGGGAGAGAAGTTTCGTCCCATTCTGTTCTGATGTAAACGTCTAGCAGGTCTACGGTCCGAGGTTTTATTTGTCTTATTCTGCATTTCATGATGCTTTAAATGCTGCAGTTGGTGTCTCTTCTACTACAACCCACATGTAACACACAACACTACCTGGT
>CM047976.1:1966153-1981469 GCA_026261665.1 Melanotaenia duboulayi
AAAGTCGCTAGAGGGGAGTGAAAACGAACTGGACAAAGTCGCTAAGTTGGCGACACCGAGCTAAACCACTTCCGTACCATCGAGTTATTCTCTGCTCTCATATCAACTGTGTCGTCTGCGTTCGTTTCTGGAAGCTTGTTCAGTCATGTTTGCATTACGGACATGAGCACTCGTTTTGTAGCTAAAGCTAGCAGCGTTGGAGCCTAGCTTAGCCTTCTACCTCACGCTGAGCACAGCCAACTGCTGCTGGGCTTGTCGGGCTCATTGGTCGGGCTCATTGGTCGACTTCGTGTCTGTGGTGTACGTCATCCCTTACGTAGCTGATGTGTTGCAGCTCCTTCCGTTCAGCTTGAATCACTGACCGGCTTGAACGCCTGTCAGTGAAACGCTGTAATCATATACTGTATGTATATCGAAATATCGGAAATGTGTTCAAAACTCATATCACCGCTATTGAATAAAAGTATATTGTGATATATATTGATATTAAATTATTGTCCAGCCCTATGCTGGACCTTTCTTCGGCCTTTGACACAGTTGATCATCTGATGTTACATAACTGGCTAAAGCGTTGGGCCGGTGTATAGGCGCTTAATTAAAATAGTTATCCTCCTACTTGGTGGAGGGCTCCTTTTATGTGGCTGGCACAACTTATAAATCTTCCTCAACCCTCCTTCGTTTCGGTGTGCCTCACGGCTCTATTTTAGCTCCCCTTTTGTGTTTGATATATTCCCCCTTCAGCATATCTTGGGCTTGTTTACAGAGGTTTCTTACCACTGTTATGTGGATAATGTCCAGTTATACATCTCTTTAAAGCCTCGTTAAATATGTGGTCTCTAAGCTACTTGTTTTTGTATATGCTTGCCATGTATGAAAAACTGGATAGATGAAAACTTTGTCCAACTCAATGAAGGAAAAACAGAAATTGTCACCAGATAAACATAAAGCTTAAAAAGTGGAAACTTTGGGCCCGTTAGCCTCGTTTATTAGGCCATCTGTCCTGGACTAAGATTGGACGTTCATGTTCAATCCTTGGTTCATTGCAGTTTCTGTCAGCTACGTCATATTGCCAAGTTGAGTACTGTTTCGCATACAGAATTGCTATTTGTAATCAAGGTTGGAAACCTGTAACTTATTCATGTGCTTAAACAAGGCTTCCTTAGACCGTTTCCAGATGGTACAAAATGCTGCTGCTAGGCTTCTAGAGCACTGAAGTTTATTCATGTTACTACTTTACTGGTCCGGTTGCATTCGCTCCCTGTTTCTTGCAGAGTTCATTCTAGTACTCATAGGGCCCTGAATGGTCAGCTGCCAGCTTATATAAAGGAACTCTTACACTGGTAAGTTCCCAGTAGGTCCCTTAGATCTGGGCTGGTTGGTTGTTCCTCATACGAGGCTAAAAACTGACAGAGCCCCAGGACTCTGGAACGCTCTCTCCTTGGATCTGCAGACTCCAAACTTAATTTGTCTTGTGTGTTTTTTAACAGCACTTTGTGGTTCTATATCTTGAAAGGTGCTCTATAAATAAAGTTTTACCTTCTATTGTCAGACTTGTGTGTATTCTGCTACAGTATTGATAAAGTTTGGCCACAGAGGCCAGATTTTTCCTAGCGCTAGGAATCTGGTTCACCAAAATGTGTCAGAAAGATGAAGGTGACGGTTGTTTTTGTTTGTTTTGTTGCAGGTAAAACCATCGCCATCGGTAAGGTTCTGAAGCTGGTTGCTGAGCGGGATTGAAAAGGACCGAGATGTCTGAGTTTTGGTGAGAAGGAGCGGGCGGCACTCGGTCATAATCTGCCTCCGCTGTCATCGGTGGCGACAGCGGCGCGCCCTCCCCCCGTCCCCAACCCCCTTCTGCGTGTCGAAGATCAGCTTCAGAAAAAACAAGAAATGAAAAGAAACCTGTTTTTAAAGAAAAGACAAATATGTTGTCCACAGGAGTCAGCTTTCTCATATTGAGAGCTCCGTTATGGCATTTTGGGTTATCCCTCCACACCTCTCCCCATTCCTACTCTGGTCCACTTCTTACAGTTTTTTTCTTTTTAAATGTTTTTTTTTCTTCAAGATCTTTTTATTTTTTCTGCTTTCATAAATAACACAAATAGCAGAGTTATATCCATACACACATGTGGACCATGATTTTGCTCTGAGTAAATCAAGATTTTCACATGTAAGAGGAGAATGAAAATGTTTGAAAGAACTTAACCAGTTGAAACCAAATGTTTATCTTGGGTGTACATGTTTCCCTCTGCTTTTACCCACCTTTTGGTTTCTCATGTGGCGTTCTGGCAGTGTGCTTGAGCGTGTTCAAATGTTATTAAAGCAAACAGCTACGACAATAAAAAGATTAATTGGACAATGTGTGTTTATTGTTGGAGGCTTTTCAAGCAGCCATGTTTGTTTCTCAAAATGCATCTTTTTCTAATTTGTTTTTTAATGTTTGAAATGTAAAACGCGGCTGCGGGTGGTGTGACGGTTAGCGCCGCGACCTCAAGCAAGAAGCTCGCTGGTTCTCCGGGTTCCTCCCACCGTCCAAACATCATGTTAGGCTAACTGGTGTAAAGTTACCAAGGAGTGAGCGTGGTTGTTTGTCTCTGTCGGCCCTGTGACGGACTGGTGACCAGTCCAGGTGTACCTGCCTCTCACCTGCTAAGTGCTGGGATGGGCTCCAGCTTCCCGCCACCCGTAATGGACAAAGCAGTACAGAGAATGGATGGATGGAAATTTAAAGTATGATTTTAATTATTTATTTACTTTTTTTTTTCATCGTTTTCATTTTCATCGACATTTTAAATCATAAAAATTTGAAGTATGATTTTATCTTTTGGAAGTTTTTTTAAGGTCAACTCATGTACTTGTTATACTTTGCTCTCTGGACTGTAGTTTGTTTTCTAGGCCAAAGTAGGACTGGATGCAGGATCTTGTTTTGTTGTGCACAGTATTCCAAAAAGCTTATAGATGTGTTTTAAATGCACAGGATGGTTTGGTGAGGGTTGTTTTAGTCCATCCTTACAGGCAGGGGGTTACCAGCAAGACAGGTTAGATGCAAAATGCTGAAAAGCATGATGTCAGTGGTGCAACGTCCACCATGAATTATAATGAACACAGAAACAAAGGAGGGGAACGGGGGACATCCAGCAGCATGTGGCTTGAAACAACGAAAGAATACACTTTATTTTTAAACATGGAGCTGTTCCTGCTTCGATCTTAGTGCCAAGCAGCACAGGCAAAGCAAATTTGTTCAGCACAACACAGCAGCCAGACCATCATTCTGCCACCACCGTGCAAGTTTTTTTTTAAAAAAAAACCTCTTATCAGACATTTATTTTCAAGAAAAAACTGATTTGCTGTTTACAGTTTTTATTCATTCTCATTTACAAACAAAACACTGTATTAAAAGTAACAAAATATAACGATAACAATCAGTTTGAATTTATCCCAACATTTCCCAGAATGTTAGGGGGCAACAAAACCTTTGCAGAAGGGAAACATCCCTTAAATTTGCAGATTATTATGAACTTTACATAACTAAGTTCATTAGTTTCATTCATCCACAAAACCCAAATCACTTCACATTTTTGTAAACACTTCCATATTGATTTTTTTTTTTTTTTAAAGCAGAACTGAGCAAAAATAAAACCCTGGACAAACGAATAGAGTAAAATACATATTCAAACAGCCTCAATATGTCCAGAAAGGCTTCAGGGATTTTTATTTTTCAGATTTGTCGCAAACGTGCATCTGGACTCAGTGAAGAACTGATTAGTGTTGGTGGCCAAAGCTCAAAGTCACAGGTAAGATATATTCTCCATGACATCATGAATGTTTGATTGTGGCTTGTTGTGATTGGGACTGACCGACTTGTTGGCCTTCTGGCCCAGAACGAGATCTCTGCCGTGAATCCCTCCACTCCCAGTCCAGTGTCATCACCTGAACTCCCGCTGTCTTCAAGATGACGTCCTGCGGCTGGTGGCCCTGGTACGGCAGAGAAATGTCTCTAGGGTTATCCTTGTCCCATCTGTGATCCACCCCATCTCCGTGTCCCCCGCCGTGTCCTCCCTCACCTCTGGGTGCACCACCGCCGTACGTCTGCGCCTCCAACCTCTTCCTGGTCTCCTGAAACTCTTCTGATAATGAATCAGACACTGAGTTGTCGGAGCCTTCAGGGCTTCTGTAAGAGAGTTTTCTGTGGACCGTGTTAAAAACTTTGCTGCACCCCCCTCTGTGTTTTGGAAGCGACTTCTTTTTAGTTTTTGGAGGAGTGCTGCGGTCATTCACAACCTCCACACCATAACTGCTAAAACACGGACTGCTGGGAGATGTGAGCAGTGGATGATAGTGTGTGTTAGAGGAAGCAACACACTCATTTCCTTTATGTCCCCCCGTGTATAAAAGCCAGCTCAGTCATTGAACATTTAGTTTATTCAGACTGGTGTCACTGTGGAACAAACTGACATGCATCCTTTATAAGTATATTTTATTCTCTTTATCTCTGTCCAGCTCTTTGTTGTAAATCACTTTATAAAATAAAATTAGGTTAATTGTGTAAAACTGCGGCTGGTTTCTTGGTATTTAGCCTACTGGTGTAAATCCCAGCAGAGCTGCTAGTAAACAGCTGTGGTGTCTACATTTCTTTTTAACCTGATTACAGGTGAGTGTGTGCTGTGGGTTGACATTACTGTCAGGTGCAGAGGGAAGCAGGAACTCTTCACCAGGTGCGCCGGGCCCCTCCTCCCAAAACCACGCCCCTCCTCTGTGCAGGTTGACCTGAGCGTGAAGCGCCTCACCTGGCTCACCTTACAGCCGCGTCGTGACTCCGTCCCGCGCAACAAAAAGTAAACCCGAGCGACCCGAACATGGAGCCAGGACCCCGGGGTCTGGGTCGCTGCAGGTGCTGCTTCTGGCTCGCGGTAGCCTTTGACACCGTGGGGCTGCTCGTGCTTCTCCTCGGGGTGTTCGTTAACGTGTTTTTCTACGACTTGCTCATCTACGCAGGCGCCATCGTTATCTTCCTCAGCCTCATCTGGTGGGTGTTCTGGTACTCCGGGAACATCGAGGTGCCCCCGGCGGAGCTGGAGGATGATGTGGGGCTGCTGAAGAAGAACAAGGACGGGCTGAGAGGCATCGGCGGCGCCGTGAGGCGCCTCTCCAGCCGGGTGTCCACCGGCATCAGGAACTCCTTCCGCAGGAACGGAGCACCCTCCGGTCGCGCGCAGAAGTCAGCGCCGGGACCCCCACAGACAAGGCAGGTGACCGTTGCCATGGCAACGGTGGCCCCGGACATTTCAGTTTCCCCAGAGGCAGACTGCGAGGTAGAGATGCCTCACATGACCACATAACAGGCGGACAGGTGAGGCCTGACACACACACACGCACACACGAAACCCCTTTGTCATGTTGAAATGAGATTATCACACCACGCGGTCATGACTAACTGTTGATGTGGAGCAGGCGTAGGGTCTGTAACTTACACATGGCCTCCTCTGAACACCAGAGCAAACAGATCTCCAGGCTTGCTCTGGTCACACACCCGCACAAAACACGCTACACTTCATTAACATGTTCTTTTTAATCATGCTTCCTGTGGTGGTAGGGTAGGGAACTCTGGGTGAAACTGTTCAAGTCAGCCTCACTACCAAACAATAAAGCTCAAGAGGATTTTTTTTTAGTATTTATTCCATCAGTGACATAATGATAATGACAGGCATCAAATATCACCATTCAATCACCATATAAAGGAAGACTTAAAGAACCAACAGAGGAAAAAACAGCTTTAAATGAAGTAATAATAACATAATGAACCAGCCAGCCCTACTGCATGGTTTGATTTCATGTTGTCAGACAGGATGGGCTCATTATACAACCAAGAACTCAAAATTATGGGTAAGATAATTGGTCTCATCAGGGCTACAAAACTAAAAAAAAAAATCCATTCTCTCTTAAATAATGTTCTGGTGGATTAACATGTCAGCACAAAAGCCACTTTGTGGATTCATCCAAAGACCGGGTGGCTGTAGGATCACCAGGAACTAAATCTATGACCGCAGAACCGCGTACCTGTACCTGCACACACCTGTACTTTTCCCACATTATTTTTTAAACTGCATTTTGCACCAACATGTCTGCTGTAGTTCCTCTCTGGTCGTCTCCAGCTGCTTCCTCCTCTCATGTTGCTCGTGAATTACAACGGCTGTCGGTGATCAGCTGATCGGCTTTTCTCTTTTGTTGTGTGTGTTTATGGATCAGCTGAGGAGGATAGTAGCGGTTCATGGGGCATGCCATCACAAATTTACCTCAAAGTGTTGTTGTTGGCAGGACCTTCTCTAACACAGTAGCTGAAGACAGAAAGTAGCTGTGGAAAGGATTTCAGCTATGCAGGGGCGGGTCTAGAAAAGTTCAGACAGGGGCCCAGGCAAGAGTACTGACAAGGGGGGGCACAAATTAGACCTTTTTTAGTTCTAGATTTTTTTAAATATTCAACTGATTATTACAACTAAAACGATCATCTAATGTAAAAACGTGAAGAAAAAGTAGAATTTTATCAGCAGGTGTTTACTTTGGGTGAAGCTGCTGTAGGACTTTTATCATGGCTGCATGAACACTCACACTTCAATGATAAAAGAAAAAGCTGTTTTTATCCACATCATCAGTTTTATCAGAGTTTCTTCATCAATGTCGGCTGTTTAACTTCAGTCGCTGCATCTGCTGTTTTTTTATTTTTATACTTAATTTAAAAAGTTTTAATTCAGAATTATGATCTAGAACATGGTAAAGATGTTTTAGAACAGTAGTACATTACATGCTGCGTTTACTGACCCCTGGACATCTGACATTTACCCAAGAGAAGGTCAGTAAACAGTAAATATTTGTGGCATCGGATCGTTCTGCTTATACAGTAAAAACAGACAAATTTCAGGCATAGTCGCGGATGGTGATTAATCGTGATTAATTCTTTTGAAACCTGTAATTAATCTGATTAAAATTTTAATCATTTAACAGCCTTAACACACACACACACACACACATAAATATATATATATATATATATATGTGTGTGTGTGTGTGAGAGAGAGAGAGAGAGAGAGAGAGATTTAATAGTGTAAATATATTTTTTTTCTTGAAATGAACAAAAGACAAACAAAATTACTTTTTAAAATAGATTAAACAAGTTAATACAAAGTCTTGGAGACGTGGTATTAAAAAAAGATGGCGAGCTAGAACATTCTTAGACTTTCTACCGCTCTTAACTCTATTAAATGTATTTCTAATATGTTAATATGTTTTAATGTATAAATAAATTGAAATATACTAAAATCTATCAAATGTATAAAGAGTCAGTCTTTATAAAGAAGACAGTTTCACATTTATTACATTTCTTTTTATATTGGATCAATGTGTAACTTAATAAAAACATATTATATTGATGGCTGTAAATGGAATATATTCAATTTATGGTACTAACAGTCACACAAATGATCACATATTTTACTATATGTAGTATTATCTCTGAGGAACAGAATGTATTTATGAGTGTTTCCTCTGTGTTGTGAGCAGCTTCGCTTCCTGTCTGATGTCGAGTACGTCTGGAACTAACAGAAGTTCTTGTAACTGGGTGGCAGTAAAACGCTCTTATCACTGGATAACCATTAACTACAGTCACTCCTTGTTTAAACAGCAACTCCGCCTGATACTGACTTTAATTAACCCCGAACTGACCGAGAAATGTCCGATCAGACGTGTAGAAACGACTTTGATGATGATGTTTCTTTCTTTTTCTTCCTCACAGGAACGGACTGGTTGCAGCATTCGGCTGAGGTCCACCGGGCGCATGCTCCACCTTCGGCTGACTCAGATTACTGCTACAACATGTTGTATGTTGGTATCATGTGTCTGTGCGGGAAGTGTGAGCAGATTGTGTTTCTTCTGAACGTTTACTTTCATTCTGCTGTCTGCATGGATCTCGTCAGTTTGAGATCAGTGTGTGCAGCTCCGGCTCAGAATGGACCATTTTTAGATGTGAAAATAAACATGAATTAATAATAAGAGATATTACTGTGTACAAATAATACTGATTTTACTGTGAGGTTGTTTTTGTATAAACTTAACAGCTTGGATATCATATGCAGTGTCCTGGGTGGACATTTTATTTCAAACAATGAATGAACAACGTAATTTAATTGAAGACAGATGTTTTTATATTTGGCTTTTTTCTCATCATATAATGCTGAATAAGCCTGTTTGTGTGATTGAACTTCTTCTGATAAAATGCGATTCATTGTTAAGACTCTGATGAAACAGGTGTTTATCTAAATGTCATTCCTGATTAAATTATTATTAATGAAATAATATATTTCTGTAATATTGATTCAGTTCAGTTTAGCTTTGTTTGTACCAGTTTACAACATCTCATAATTATACATGTCATAACTGTGTTCACCAATTCATAATACTTACCTCGCTAAGAAGACCTCCATCCTGAGCTGCTCGAGGAGACAGTGGAGAAGAAAAAACTCCCTTTTAAACAGAAAACCTCCTTCAGAACCAGGACGGCCATCTGTCTGGACCGGTTGTGGGTGGGGAGGGCAGGAAAGGGGGGTCAACAAGCAGCGTAAGCCAGAGATTCCTGCTGAGAAAGAAGAGAAACAGAAATGAATGACAACAATGTCAGCTGTTTCTACATTTCTACATGCTCCCCAGTCAGCTCGTGCTCTGATTGGCTACATTCCGTACCACGTCACCATCCGTACCACGTCACCATCCACACAGTCACCATCCGTACCACGTCTCCATCCACACAGTCACTATCCGTACCACGTCACTATCTTTACCACGTCACCATCGACACAGTCACCATCCGTACCACGTCTCCATCCACACAGCCACTATCCGTACCACGTCACTATCTTTACCACGTCACCGTCGACACAGTCACCATCCGTACCACGTCTCCATCCACACAGCCACTATCCGTACCACGTCACTATCTTTACCACGTCACCGTCGACACAGTCACCATCCGTACCACGTCTCCATCCACACAGCCACTATCCGTACCACGTCACTATCTTTACCACGTCACCGTCGACACAGTCACCATCCGTACCACGTCTCCATCCACACAGCCACTATCCGTACCACGTCACTATCTTTACCACGTCACCGTCGACACAGTCACCATCCGTACCACGTCTCCATCCACACAGCCACTATCCGTACCACGTCACTATCTTTACCACGTCACCGTCGACACAGTCACCATCCGTACCACGTCTCCATCCACACAGCCACTATCCGTACCACGTCACTATCTTTACCACGTCACCGTCGACACAGTCACCATCCGTACCACGTCTCCATCCACACAGCCACTATCCGTACCACGTCACTATCTTTACCACGTCACCGTCGACACAGTCACCATCCGTACCACGTCTCCATCCACACAGCCACTATCCGTACCACGTCACTATCTTTACCACGTCACCGTCGACACAGTCACCATCCGTACCACGTCTCCATCCACACAGCCACTATCCGTACCACGTCACTATCTTTACCACGTCACCGTCGACACAGTCACCATCCGTACCACGTCTCCATCCACACAGCCACTATCCGTACCACGTCACTATCTTTACCACGTCACCGTCGACACAGTCACCATCCGTACCACGTCTCCATCCACACAGCCACTATCCGTACCACGTCACTATCTTTACCACGTCACCGTCGACACAGTCACCATCCGTACCACGTCTCCATCCACACAGCCACTATCCGTACCACGTCACTATCTTTACCACGTCACCGTCGACACAGTCACCATCCGTACCACGTCTCCATCCACACAGCCACTATCCGTACCACGTCACTATCTTTACCACGTCACCGTCGACACAGTCACCATCCGTACCACGTCTCCATCCACACAGCCACTATCCGTACCACGTCACTATCTTTACCACGTCACCGTCGACACAGTCACCATCCGTACCACGTCTCCATCCACACAGCCACTATCCGTACCACGTCACTATCTTTACCACGTCACCGTCGACACAGTCACCATCCGTACCACGTCTCCATCCACACAGCCACTATCCGTACCACGTCACTATCTTTACCACGTCACCGTCGACACAGTCACCATCCGTACCACGTCTCCATCCACACAGCCACTATCCGTACCACGTCACTATCTTTACCACGTCACCGTCGACACAGTCACCATCCGTACCACGTCTCCATCCACACAGCCACTATCCGTACCACGTCACTATCTTTACCACGTCACCGTCGACACAGTCACCATCCGTACCACGTCTCCATCCACACAGTCACTATCCGTACCACGTCACCATCCGTACCACGTCACCATCCATCCCACGTCACCATCCACACAGTCACCATCCGTACCCCGTCCCCATCCATACCACGTCACCATCCACACAGTTACCATCCGTACCACGTCACCATCTGTACTACGTCACCATCCACACAGTCACAACTCAGTAGTCGTTGGTTTTCCTCACACATGTGAAGAGTTTTGGTCGGCAACAACCCGTTTCAGAGCCGACTGCCCAGACGAATTCGCTCTTAACACACCTCAGACCGCAGGATCATTTTATAGAAAAATCTTATAAGACCTAAGATAACCAGGCGTTTGCCATCCTGGGTCGGGAAGAGGCAAAATCAGCACACACGCAGCCCGATAATATTTCTGTGTGTACCAGGCCTAAAGAGAGCAGAGAGGACCCCAGTGCATGATGGGACGTCCCCCAGCAGAGAGAAGCCCAGTGCATGATGGGACATCCCCCAGCAGCCTCAGCCTATAGCAACAGGACTAAAGGATGGATAAGGGTCACCAAGCCAGACCTAATTAAAAACTAATTATTTTCTTTCAAATTAATTTGATTTAATTTGGAGTAATCTAAAGCAGATTAAATTAAAATGCTTTTAGTTCTACTCAACTAAATACATAGTTGTTTGAATCTCTTTTCTTTTATTTTTTTTTTGTGAACTCCAGGAATCTGAGACGTGGATTCTTAGGATATAGTTTCTAATAATGACATTGAAAGTTCACACAACATGTAGCTATATATAGTTGCTTACCTGGTTGGTATCCAGGTAAGTAATTCAGTTTGTCTTGCTAAATGATCATCTTTAAATCATCATCTTAACTATGGAAATCCTCAAGACTCAATTTTAGGTCCAATTTTATTCCCCATGTACATGCTCCCACTTGGCTATATTTCTAGAAACCAATGTTTAATTTCATTGCTACACTGATGATACACATCTGTATCTCCCTTGTAATCTGGAAAATGCTGTAAAAGCCTGTCACTTTTTCAGGGTTAAAGTGGTGTAAGCGCTTGCAGGTTTCACCAGAAAGCGCCGAAGTTCTGAGACTCCAGAATGGAACTAGAACCAGAACGGAAGCACTAACAGATTTACAGCTAAGTCAGCGGTCACTTGCTGCAGGATTTTAGCTGCACACATAATCGCTGCAAGAAATGCTGCTTGCTAGAAGATGCACAAGTCCTAACTCTAGTTATTACCTTTGCTTCTGAAAATTGTTCAGCAGTTTGGACAGTTTTGTTTGGTTTTTAAACGTGTTATACAAATGAACTTGATTTGATTTAATTACAGAGACCCTACTCATCTTTTGGAATCCAGAATAAAATGTTTGTTCTTACTCGAACGGCTCAGATGCCCATACAAGAGATTTTCTATCTAGTCAAAATGATGCTTCTATGCGCTGAAGGCTGTATAAAAGTATCAGCGCTGCAATCTCTGTTATTTGGCGTGTCCTGGTTAATGATTACCTCCCCGGTCTTAATGTGTTCTGGAAGGAACATTATAAGATCTCACAGACTTACAAACTATAAGGTATTCCTTTTAATTCCTGACATGAGCAGATTTTAATCCACCATTTCTTCACTTTTGAAAATCCTAAGTAATAGTGGAAAACTAGAAGGATTAAAATACCCTTCAGCTTTTAGCTAATGATGTACATGGTAAACAGGTGCAGCTGGTGTCTGGTGTTCCTGTTTCCACCCACTGTGATAACAAGCATCCAAGTATAACCTTTGGACCCGGCTGACACCACAGAGAGCAGCATGTTTTAGCTCTCAGTGTTGTTAGTGATACACTGAATGTCTTTGGCTTGAACACACACACACAATCACACACACATATATATATGTAAATATATATATACATATTTATATACACACAAATATATAAATATATATATATATATATATATATATATATATATATATATATATATATATATATATATATATATATATATATATATATATATATATATATATATATATATATATATATATATATATATATATATATATATATATATATATATATATATATATATATATATATATATATATATATATATATATATATATATATATATATATATATATATATATATATATATATATATATATATATATATATATATATATATATATATATATATATATATATATATATATATATATATATATATATATATATATATATATATATATATATATATATATATATATATATATATATATATATATATATATATATATATATATATATATATATATATATATATATATATATATATATATATATATATATATATATATATATATATATATATATATATATATATATATATATATATATATATATATATATATATATATATATATATATATATATATATATATATATATATATATATATATATATATATATATATATATATATATATATATATATATATATATATATATATATATATATATATATATATATATATATATATATATATATATATATATATATATATATATATATATATATATATATATATATATATATATATATATATATATATATATATATATATATATATATATATATATATATATATATATATATATATATATATATATATATATATATATATATATATATATATATATATATATATATATATATATATATATATATATATATATATATATATATATATATATATATATATATATATATATATATATATATATATATATATATATATATATATATATATATATATATATATATATATATATATATATATATATATATATATATATATATATATATATATATATATATATATATATATATATATATATATATATATATATATATATATATATATATATATATATATATATATATATATATATATATATATATATATATATATATATATATATATATATATATATATATATATATATATATATATATATATATATATATATATATATATATATATATATATATATATATATATATATATATATATATATATATATATATATATATATATATATATATATATATATATATATATATATATATATATATATATATATATATATATATATATATATATATATATATATATATATATATATATATATATATATATATATATATATATATATATATATATATATATATATATATATATATATATATATATATATATATATATATATATATATATATATATATATATATATATATATATATATATATATATATATATATATATATATATATATATATATATATATATATATATATATATATATATATATATATATATATATATATATATATATATATATATATATATATATATATATATATATATATATATATATATATATATATATATATATATATATATATATATATATATATATATATATATATATATATATATATATATATATATATATATATATATATATATATATATATATATATATATATATATATATATATATATATATATATATATATATATATATATATATATATATATATATATATATATATATATATATATATATATATATATATATATATATATATATATATATATATATATATATATATATATATATATATATATATATATATATATATATATATATATATATATATATATATATATATATATATATATATATATATATATATATATATATATATATATATATATATATATATATATATATATATATATATATATATATATATATATATATATATATATATATATATATATATATATATATATATATATATATATATATATATATATATATATATATATATATATATATATATATATATATATATATATATATATATATATATATATATATATATATATATATATATATATATATATATATATATATATATATATATATATATATATATATATATATATATATATATATATATATATATATATATATATATATATATATATATATATATATATATATATATATATATATATATATATATATATATATATATATATATATATATATATATATATATATATATATATATATATATATATATATATATATATATATATATATATATATATATATATATATATATATATATATATATATATATATACACACACACACATATACATACATATATAAATAAAACTAAACAAAACAAGGTAACAAACTTGAAAACAAAATTACATTTAGGAAACAAATGTCATGAACATAGATCGTTTAAAGAATATAAAATGATCAGAATCTGAATTAATTATAAGTATGAACAGAGTCATCACATCTAAAGAGATTGAATGAACAACGAAGTTCTTGTGACATGTTCTTTTTGGAGACAACTTCACAGTTATGGATTTGCTCAATCTTACCTCTTCTACAGTGCTGTAGATCTCAATTTCCTACTCAAACTCTTAAAACACAGGTTCATATTCAACATTTCTCTCATTGACTGTATGCCTTTACCTTTAATCACTTCCAAGCCACAGTCTTATTTAATTTTTTAGCAGCTCTTTGAAAACTTCAGGTGCCTAAAGGGTTAATATGATTCAGGATTTGGTAAGAATTTAAAGAGCTGTTCCAAAATAGTTCAATTTTTACCTTTCCTTTCTAACAGAAAAAACAGTGTACATATATCACATTATGGCACCAGTCTGTTATGTGGAGACCCCCTGGGTTTTGTTCTGGGTCCACTACTGTTCTTCTCATTTCCTCCCCAGGACAGATTAAAGACCAGGGCTACTCCTTTCAGTACCACAAAGGCCACAGTCCCGCAGGTTTTCAGTGTATCCCCATTTCAACACACCTGACTCAAATTAATGAGTCATTGTGCAGAACTCTAAAGACAACAATTCAAAGATGTTTTCTCCAATTCCAAAGAGTTGGACTCAGTCTGCTGCATCAAA
>CM047976.1:1987907-1998239 GCA_026261665.1 Melanotaenia duboulayi
AAGATTCCTGGTAGAAGATGTAGGGACAAACGTGATGGAGTCAAGCTGCATGATTCTGTGATGGTAAGGAAGGATTGGCTGGACAAACAATAAGCTCAGTCTTGGACAGATTTAGCTGAAGGTGGCGGGCCTTCATCCATGCGGAGATATCAGGAACACATTAAGACAGTTTTTACGTCAGGTGGGAAAGAAAGGAAAAGCTGAGTGTCGTCTGCATAGCAGTATGCAAACAATAAAAAGAGCCTCAGGCTTGGGGTTCTGAGGCTGAGTTGTGGACACATTTTTTAATGTCAGTTTTAGTTATAATCTCCTTTTACAATGATAGCTGCCTCCACTGAACAATAAATAATATTTTGATCTGGAACTAACCTGCTGAAGTCTGATGGAAAAGTTTAGTTTTCTTCTGAATTTTAAACATCAGTGGAGCTCAGAGTGTCTGATATCTGCTGAGGTGGTGTATGATGTAAAAAGCTTGAAACCAGTGAAGTACATCATTTTCACTTGTATACCCGTCTGCCCGTCCAAAGTGTGGATGGTTGTGATACCAGCTGTGCAGGAGAGTCAAAGCTGAGTTGATACCTGAGGCCACTCCTTCTGTTCAGATGAGGAAAAAAAACAAACAAACATAATGACAAACTGATGAACGAAAATAAAAATGATAATAAAGATGTGCAATGAAGCCTGATTTTTCTCATTTTTAAAGTGTTTACTTGATCATAAATAACCAAAAGGTGAGCTAAGGAGTAATATAGAAACGTCTTTATGTACAAACGAATCATTAATTCTTCCTGAACAGCAGCCTGCAGTCTGGTCCATGAGCGCGACAGGTTGCACATCCTCGTGGTGCTGTGGCGAAAGGGGAACATACACTGTAAAATAAAATTTCTTAATAAAAGTAGTTCTCATAATAAAAAGACATTCTTATATTAGATTTTAATTTTAAGGAACACATTCAGCAGGTGGATCTGGGAGTCTCAGGCGACTTGGATATTCTTGTGGCTGAGGCAACAGATCTGGCATGTGTGCAGTCTTTTGCACTGATGGTGTTAGAGGAAGACCATCAAGAAGATTACATCCGTCTTTACTGTGACTTGTTCTTGAATGAATGAAATAGATGAACAATAGTTTAATTTTCCCTTGAGGGAAATTAGAAAGTTTGAATCTGCAATAATGGTATTTATAACAGAATGCTTTATATTTCTCCAAAAGTTATTTAAAAATCTGACAAACGTTACTGTAGTTTTATTTTTGTATTTTAATAAACAGAGCAGCAGAGAACAACACACATGCTGCTTTTGTTCGAACGTTCGTAGGATTTGTTCTTAACTAAGATCAAACCCAAGATATGAAGATTTTGATGAGTGCCACAATTTCCGTAAAATGTTTGTAAGTAGGATCAAAGAACAACTTGTTTGTGAGAATGGCTGAATGAGGCCCATTGTCCCTCACAGCTCCCCATACATTTGGGTTTTGTTAAATAAAGTTTATTATTCTCATTGACCATCAGTGAGGACATAGTCATGTGTCGCTGCTGCTGGCAGATGACGTTAGAAAACCTGAACTTGAAAACATTGTGACATAATGAAGCTACGGGTTAGGTGTTGGTATAACCATGGTACCACAGCATTGCTGAGCATCAGAAGAAGTGTTTACAGCAGTAAAAATGAACTGGTCAAACAGTTTCACTTAATTTTGTATTTTAAAGATGGAACTTAATAGAGAAGCTTCAAAAATCAGATCCTAAAACAGAAAGAAGTTCTCAGATAACTGAAGTTCGGCCAGCGTGGCAACCATGATGCTAACAAACAGTTTGTCTGATGGTTTGTGATTTCTTTTTTCATTTAGCACCTCTTCATCTGTTAAAATAAAGAAGCCACTCGTGCATGTTGACATGCACATGTTTGGTGTTAGATTGACTGAACTTGATTTCATTCCTCAAAGCAGAGCTTTGTTCATTACGGCATTTTCCAACTTTATCGCTGAACTCAATGATCAAATAAATATTGCTTCCTTTTTAAATAAAAATGGTATTTGTGCCCGTACACACAGAATCCTGTAATCGTTCTTCTGAGATGAATGAATTTGTGTTTAAAAACTAAATAAACAAAAAAGACACAAGACAATAATGAAACAAAACTCAGCGTAAACTTTAAATGTTTTTATTAAGTTTCTCAGGTTTTTTAATTAAACTGAATTAATCTGCTTTTCCCCCGGTAGTTTTTTCCATAGAATTAATGTCTTTTTTTCTATGAGTTAAAGGGGATTGTTGGTCAAGTAGATCAGCATTCACAATCAAACCTTCACTTTTTTTTTTTTTTTTTACAGCAGAACTTTTAAAGTCATTTTTTTTAAAGTTTAAAAATAGAAAAAGATAAATAATAATAAGCTAAACATTCCATTTAAATACATTTAATGCAGTTGTCAATTCTTTATATTTCCTTTTTTTCTATTTTAATTTTCTCTCCAGTGCAGTGACGATTAAATTTGATCCAGCATCATTAAGCTTTAAACCCCGCTCATTCACCAAGGAAAGTCTCTTTTCTCCAGCTTTTTCTCTCACTGAACACCTGTTTTATTTTGCTGTGGTGTTAATATCCATCATTTGGATGCTGTTTATGAGTGATATGAAAAAATGATGTAATTAAACCTGCTGCTAAACAATCTGCAGGAAGGAGGAAAGGCTTCCTTCGACAGAACCGTTTCCTCCAAATAAAATAAAAATAACATCCACCAGAAGAAGGGACGGAAAAATAAATAAATAAAAGCTTTATTGTCAAGTTAGAGAAGTTGGGGGAGTGAGGAAGAGGATGGACAGAGACAGAAGAGATCTGAAACATGGGATGAAGCTAACATGCAGCCTAAATCATACACTGTTCATTCTGAAGGTTTGGAAGTGGAATTTGACTAAATATGCATAAGTCTGCTTCATAAGTCAGCTTTTAAGCTCTTTTGGAAGTTTCGCTAACTACCGCTTTTTCCTTGGCGAGTTTCTGCTGTTAAACCTGAAGTAGATGGCGGTGATGACGGGATTTACACGGAGAATTATAATGTATTAGACTAAAGTTGGCTGGCTAGTTTAAGATGACAACTGGAGAGCTAGATAGTTTGGAAAAACTGCTCCGCATTTCATGAGTGTATCTTGAATTAAGAAGATTTTGTTCTAGATTAACAACTTCTGTCTAAATTGTTTGGATGAACTAGTTACCTAGTTAGTTAAAAAAAGGTAATAAAGTTGTCCGTTCTCAGTATCTTGTCCTGATATGTTTAGTTTATGGATTTCAAGTACAGATAACTCTTTGGGTGGTTTTGGATGGTTAGTTCAGTCTGCACAGCATCCTACATTGAGCATGTCATTTAAACAGCAAACCCTAAAAACAGCTTTCTCTGCTGTTGGCTGTTTCCTTAACCCTCCTACAAACAGCAGAGACTAACTTTGTCCTGACAGCAGACAGATCTCCATCTGAAGATGCTACAAACACATGGAAGAAAACGCTGAAAAATCTTCAGACTTTTGGAGATTACTTGTTAAATGATGCTGTTCAGATATGTCCAGAGGAAGCGGTTAAAGGACACCCATAACTTAATATGCTCCTTTTTAAAACACCTTCCCCGTTCTGATGTAGCATTAGTTTAGCTGTGAGGAAAATGAAGAAATCGGCGTGGCTGCAGTTATTTAGTTTTTGGTTTACCTGTGACACATTTTAACAGGAACTTTTTCTCTTTTTGTCTTATTTATTTTGGAGTAATTTAATTTCTGACAATTTGAACTGTATGTGAATTTAAGACATTCAATAAGCCTGACAACCTTGTGCATAGTACAGACAAGCAGACAGCAACGAAAGGGTTTTCTTTACATTATTTAACTAATAGTGTTTCTTTAGCTTGAACCTTAGAAGTTTTAGACAGTTACAAACTTTACAAAAAGATGGATGTGATGGAAGTAAATTCAGAACCACGCCCGGAGTGTACAGCTTTTCATTTGTTCTAGTGTGGGTAAAAACTGATGAATGACGTTTAAAAGATTTAATTAAATGGAAACAGAAGAGAAGACAATAAACCTGCAGACTAACACAAGAGCTCATTGTTTGAAACTCTGCTGCCTCCTGCTGCCTGCTCACAATGCTGCACAGGACACAGCCCTCCTGGAGGATGGGTGGGATGTATTTAACTGCCTGAACTCCCCCAAACCCACATAAGACAAACAAGCAGCTCTTTTCAATTTACAATGAAATAACCAGTCTTGATGCATACACAGACCCTCTGCATGCTTGTATCTGAACACATTTCTGATTGTATTGCTATGTTCTTCCTGGTCACAAATGTTCAAAACTGCATGTAAAACAAAATGTATATTTATACCAAAAACAAAACAACACAGAGAAAAGTAATGCTCAGCTTGAATTAGCTATAGATGTGGTTATTTCTGACAGGAAAAGGCTGGATCGGGCCTGAAATTGCCTAACACAGACAGAAACTGTCCACAGTGGAGTGTGACTTAATGAAAAATCAGCCTCTGGAGGTCCAAATTTAGGGATTTTTCATTTGAAATTGCTATGCAACTTTTAAAGAATACATACAGCAGCATCATAACATCTAAATATTCCATTGTTCTGATTCAGAAGATTCCTGAGTTAGGCCCTGTTTCTGTTGGATTTTTGGCTCCATTTACTGGTGAACATTGACCGAGATGACAGAGAAATTTACAGCAAACAGAAAATCATACTAAAGGATCCAGCCTGTTATGCTGGGCTCTGTTAGCATGGCTGCATAAGATAGAAATGCTACAAGTTCATTTACAATCAAACATGGTTTCACTTTGCTAGTCTTTTCAGAGGGGAACCCGACCTGGATTCATCTTCCAGTTTGATGACCAAACTAAAGTCATGTTCTATCCTCCTGGTCTAATCTCCAATCCATAAAGTGCACATAAGGTGTCAAGCTGACACTGAGACTCCTCAGAAACTAGATAAATCCATTTGAGGCGCTTTTCAACCTTAGCTTAAACATTTTAAACAGGAAACACATCTGAGAGACATTAAGACAGTGAAGAGGAGCAGGTCTGTGGAAACAGCTCAGCAGCTCTTATTGAAACACAAGTCCAGATGTTTCTTTCTGCATTTCTTACATTTTCATGGGAGAGAAAAATATATTAAGATTTGATGTTTATTCTGTATTTCTAGAGCAAATCTGGAATCGTATATGGATTATTACACAAACACTGAAACTCTCACCCAAAAAAAACAAAAAATAATAACATAGAACCTTTGACCTCTGCAAGACAGTTTTTGGTTGGTTGGTGTTTTGGCAGAAACTTTATGGCGACATTTCACTACATAGTTTTCAGTGGTCTGATTAATGTGTTCTTTGACATCATTTTGAGACTTTTTCTGCTTATTCTTTGTCTTTTCTGTCTTTAATCTCACCTGTTTGACTTTACAGGACGTAGACAGAAATCCTTGCCGCTCACTAATCCATTCATGCCTGCAGTTTAACACAATATGGTGGAGCTAAGTGAATCTTAGACCAGCTGACGCAGAACAATTACATCCAATAAAACACCATGCAGAGTAACATAGTCAGTCAGTCTGACACACTTTCAGCTTTTAAAGACTTTGTTCAGCATCTTATCTGTCCACGGGTTGTATGAAAACACTTTGACCCGTTCTAGTTGTGGTGGGACTAGACATAAACATAAACCAAGATGGCTGCCTCTCCTTCACGGGAGCTAGCATGTAGCAACCAATAACGTAATAACAGCCAGTAACGTAAAGTTTTTTCTTTTCTTTTCACGTGTCTAAATTAGAGTTCTTTATCTGTATTGTATATCAAACTTAAGTGCCATTACCGTGCCAGTCGAGTTTTAAATGCAATTTGAATTGTTTTAACAATTTCCTTGAGAAATGTTTGAAGTAAGTTTTAATTATATGTTAAAAAAATTCATTTGACGATGCAACAAAGACACTGCCATGAAATTCTGAACTTACATATCTAGACAAATAAAACATTCTAAATAAAGATTTTGTACAACAAATAATTAGGAAATGGCTCTCACAGCCATAATTAAGAGGAGCAAAGGCTGCATAGTACATGTCTGTGATATGAAAATATGACAATATGCAAATCTCTAAACCTTTTTTGTTTAAAACTGTACAGAACTGCAAAAAAATCTTTCATTTCAATGAAACGCAGTCCTACTTATTTATCTTTCCATTATCGGCTGAAATTATTACATTTTCAAAGGATTTTTTTTTATCAATGCTAGTCTATTAATGCATGAACCTATTACGTTATTGGCTCATTTTTAGCGGTTATTTCAGACCATCACAGCTGTTCAGCCTCCAACCCACGGAAGACTACCAATCTGATCCTCTGCTATCATTTCTGATCAGCTGACGGATGGTTTCGCTGTTTCTAAACCTGACGTGCTGATTGAGATGTTTCCAGCCTGAACCAGTGGCGGAGCTAGACCTCCTGTTTAAATGGAACTGGATCATGTAGCGCTAGCTTAGTCAGCAGCAAGTAACGTGGGTACTGAGCTTCTCTTTGAGCATCTTTATAGTTTAGTTTAAGCTCCAATGTGAAAATGTTGAACTGAGTTGATGTGTAGTCTGTAAATACACTCAATGGAAACTAAATATGACCTGGTTTTCCCACATTACCTTAAAAGTAATCTAGTGCTAGCATAGAGCTAGATTAGTTCTGCTATGTAGCTTCATGCTAACATCAGGTTACCTGACATTAGTAGAAATATGCAGCCACATGTCAATATCTTTAGAGGATGAATAATTAGGAAAGTACTTTAAAATGAATTTCACACTGGTGTAGTGACCCCTGGGCTTTCCAGTCAGATTTCTGCCCCCACTAGCTCCGCCACTGCAGTCTGAACTGGTCTGATTTGGAAGTTTCAGTCTAAAGACATTTTAGCTGCTAGGACATGTCACACGAGGATGAAGTTAGAGTCAAATGTGTCCTGAAACTGGTTCATTTTAGAGGCATTTCTAGAGCAGTCACCGAGAACAACAAACAACAGAGATTATTGATTACAGCAGAGATTTAAGTGCTTTGTTGAATGAATCAAGGTGCATTAAGCCTAAGTCTCACAAACAGCACCTTTTAATCCTTTTAATTGTGGCAATGCTAGATAAATAAAAAAAGATAAATAAATAAATAAATTCTCATAGCTAACTGAGATTTCTTTTAACATAATCCAATTTTTGACAGCAGATCCTGAGTTTTATATGATTATTGTTATATTCTTTAAAACTTTTTGATTAACAAACTTAATTTTCTTTATATTTTGTGGAAAAAAACATGGTTCTTGAACCTTGTGTTTGTTTCCATAAATAAACAACATGAATAAAACCATAAGTAATATCAAACTGATTATTCTGACACTCAATCCAAAGAGACAAAAAAATAGCAAAAAAAACAACAACAAAAAAAAACAAAAACAAAAACAAACAAACAAAAAAAAAAAAACCCTGGACATTAATCTTCCCCTGCTGAGCAACAATCCTGGATGAAGAGGCAGCCATTTTCACCAGCTGTTAGGACCAGCCAAGCTTCATCGCTTTCGGATGGGCCTCGGACGGTTCAAGTAAAGGGACGACACACACTTTCAGATCAAATTGATCAGATCAGGTTGAGTGACAGCACCCCTCTCTGGAGTCCAGATAACGACACAGGTACACAGCTGCCATCAGAGAGTTCAAGTTAAGGTTCAGGTAAAAGGCTACAAGTAGAAAACCAGGAGAAGTAGAAGCAGACCAGCAGCCAGGTGTAGAGCTGAAGAAGAAGAATTATCCGTAGCAGATGCCGTCCATGGAGGTGATGATGGCTGTTTCTGGACTTTTACTGAACTCTCCAAAGATTTTTTTTTCTTTTTTTTAAGAAAGAAAAAAAAAAAAACACAGGGAAGAACTTTCAACTCTTTCAGTCCCAACCAACAAAATAGAGAACATTTCTTTTTTTCTTAACAGTGTTGCCCTGTTACATTTAACATCATCAATTTTCAATTAGTAGCCCTGTTTTTCATGAGATCAGAGTGGCTTGCAGAAGTCATGCAAAATATTCATGCTGGTAAATGATGCCTTGAAAAGACTCTTTTTTTTTATAATAGGTGTTCTCTAAATCCCATAAAGTGCCTTCTTTCTTTTCCCACATCCCGACAGGTGTGGTCTTCACAATCGCCTTCCTCTCCTGTTCTCTAAGAGGAGGGCGCTTCTACTCACCCTCTCCGCCTCCGGAGGGTGCAGTTTCATCCACTAACAGCAGATTAGACGAGTTAAAAAGGGAAGCCAATGTCTTTACTCTGAGACTGCTAAGTGGGACAAAGCTAAAGATAAGGTCTTTCTGCAACTTCCTCATTAAACTCCACCCGCCTTTTTTTAAAACCCCTTCATTTCATTGTCCTTCTCCTGATTTTTATTGGTTTCATTCATGCCATGCATATTTGCTATAGAGGAGGAGCAGTCGCAGTGTTGAGATGCAGGAAAGGGACCACAAAGATTTAGGGGAGGGGTGTAGATAGAAAGAGAGAGCGAGAGAGAGAGAGAGAGAGAGAGAGAGAGAGAGAGAGAGAGAGGAAGTTGGCTGATGATATCCTTGTCTTTTATATTAGGTTGATCTATGGGTTTCTGTCTGTCCCATCTGACATGTCGTTCCACATCTGTCTTTGGCTAATTTCTATCAGGGTGGGACAAGAGTTACGCAGATGTTCAGTTTACAGTCTGTAGAAAGAGCTGGGTGAGAACAAATTTGCATGATATGGCTTGAGTTTTCAGATATATGTGAGTAGACTCCAGCCCGCCGTTACCTGCAGCTCAGCAGTGGAATCACCAGATCAGTCTCTGTGGGAGCTCTTACACATCACCAGCTTTCCATCCAGGAAAATCCTTTCAGGTGATTTGTTCGGACTGTCGGTTCGTTACAGGTGGAATATTTGGTCTCCCGTTTTATAATCCAGTTATTTGTCCTGGATGTGATGATGATAATGATGATGGTGTTCTCTCTCTTCTCGCTTTCTCTCAGTTTTTACATTGATTTGGAGGAAGTGGAGGAGCAGCAGTTTTGAGTTTACAGTTTCCCTCTTCTTATGGTGAAAATGGTGGAAGCATTAGAAACTCAGCACTGAAAGGAAAAAGAAACCAGAATTTAGACAGAGTCTGCAGTAGATAAGTCAAGATCGATGATCCTCCAGACACCAGACCTTGATCCTGATGAGGGACGACTCATGAGGAAAGGCTGCAGCCAATAAAACAAACAAGCTTAGTAAAGTTTTAAAAGAAGTTAACGGAGCTCATTTAACTCTAGTTATCAGATTCAACATCCAGGTCTGGTGCAGATCAAAGTGACGTCAGTGAATGATGCAGGTGGGTAAATTAATGTTTTCTTTGCTTTCACTCATACGGAGCCAGCAGCACCAGCCAAACATTTCTCATCTCAAGGAAACTTTTATAACATGTTTTAGGACTACATCTAAGAGACTTTTTCTTACTACATATTCACACCCAGTAACTGTACGTCAATCTGCCACTGACTGTAGAAACAGACATGGTGGACCCTGCTGGTTGGTTGGCTCCTGAAGGCATGAACAACCATACGATTTAGACAAACATGGAGAGTTATTCTTGTAACTTGATTGGATATGTGTCTTTTTGAGAAATATTTTATAAAAGACTACCAAAAACTGATCAGAAGGAGTGAAATTAGCCAATAAAACTATGATAAATTGTGGAGGGTGTCTAAATGTTCTATTTTACAAATATTAGCATTTGAACAAACCATGAAACTTTCACAGACATAACACTGTTTGTCTGCTTGTCCTCGTTAGTAGTCGTTATAAACTTTAGAAATATTTAACCAGCTGGTGCAGCCTTGTCCTGTTATATGGGTACTGATCAATCATGATCCTATCATGTTGATAAAGGATCATTT
The DNA here is from genome assembly GCA_026261665.1 of Melanotaenia duboulayi. Taxonomy (NCBI): domain Eukaryota; kingdom Metazoa; phylum Chordata; class Actinopteri; order Atheriniformes; family Melanotaeniidae; genus Melanotaenia; species Melanotaenia duboulayi. The sequence continues at coordinate 1,997,844 of CM047976.1, forward strand.
AGACTAAAGAGTACAACCCACCTCAGATTGTAGGAGAGGCAATGAGCAAAACTCACAATTATTTTAGCCACCATCACAGAATTTATAAAAAAAAAAGATCCTGTTGGAAAATAAAATATGTGAAATTACTTTGAATGCAGCCTTTTTGCCAAAAGCATCAACATTTTAAAACCTAATATATTTATTGATATGCATAAACTGTCTGAGCTCAGACTACATTAATTCTTTTTCTTAAAACCTAGTCTGAAATTTTAGAACTTGTGAAAACCAGAGGCCGATAGGGGACCCGTGCTATGGCTCCTCACCGCTGGCCAGATGTTCAGCCCATAGAGAGCTGCTCGCAGATCATCGTTAGGTTGATCTCTCCATATATCAAGATTTAGAAATCCAGACCAC
>CM047976.1:2004997-2023017 GCA_026261665.1 Melanotaenia duboulayi
CAGTGTTCACGTCTGCTGTTTGGGTCCTGCTTTCACCTTGTTCAGACGGCTGGACTCAGTCGTGACAAGATCAGGAATCAGACCTGTAGACCAGTAATCAGACCTGGATCAGGAATCAGATCTGTATCAGGAATCAAAGCATGATCGAAAAATCAGATATCAGACCTGGACAAAGAGTCAGACCTGGATCAGTAATCAATTCATTGCATTGGGAATCAGGTCTGGATCAGGAGTCAGTTTTGGATCAGGAATTAGATCTGGATCAGGAAGCAGGCCTCCATCAGGAATAAGACCTGGATCAGGAAGGAGGTTTTGTAACATGCCTTGAAGGTTTGGATGTCTCTTAATGGCTCCACAGGTCTGGAGGTCTGTTAGGGGTTTTCCAGGGGCTGACAGGTCTGGAGGTCTGTTAGGGGTTTTCCAGGGGCTGACAGGTCTGGAGGTCTGTTAGGGGTTTTCCAGGGGCTGACAGGTTTGGAGGTGTGTTTGAGTTTTTCCGGACTGGAGTGTTAACCGTTGTGTTGAACCTCAGCACTGCTGTTGGTTTGAATGAAGGCCTAAACGGACAGATGGAGACGACAGAGTATGAAACGAAGAGAAGTGGTGCAGATGGAGAGACTCTGGGGAAAAGCAAACCTGGGAAGAGAAGGTCTCGCCTCTTGCTCCCCAAACAGGAACAAAGACAATGGTGGAAGCATCTGGAATTTTTTTTTTTTTTGTATGTTTTCACGAGTTCACAGTTTCTGCTTCTTTTTGCATAATCTGATGCAGAATGTTCACTTCTCCATAAACAGGAAACTACATCAGAGGCTAGAATTGCTTTTCTTTGTTCAACAAGTATCTAAGCATCTATATGAAAGCAGGGAAATGAGACCCATGAGAAATGGTCTCCCCTCCATCCTAGAAAAATAGCCCCCCTCCCCCCATCCCCGTTACAGTACCTAACCTGATCTGTAATGACCAACAGATCAAATATAGTATTTTATCATGCAGAACATCAGCTCATCCCACGTCTTCTACACAGACACGGTTGTTTTTTTCTTTTGGCCTGCATGCTAGTGCACGTGTGTGCATCTAAACACACACACATTCATACTCTCTGTTATTAGTCTAAATGTTCTTTACACATTCATTGAGTTTGAGACAAAATAATAAATATTAATCATGAGTGCCCTTATTGTTTGCAATGGAAACCCATGCAGGTTCGTACAAAACAAACTTTACATATTTTACACGTTTTCTCTTCATCTATACGACAAAATCGACCAATGATCTCTGGAAAAGACTGAGTAGAGGGGTGAGAAGATGGAGTGATAACGAAGGAAACAGTGACTGAGAATGAACATCCATCGGATTTTCCTTTCTTTCACATTTTGGAGACAAATGGGGACTGATCCCAGCTTGAATTCTATGCAAGATGGGAAAAAGAAACGCTTCCGGATCCTCCAAAAAGGCTCAGAGGAGAGCTTCCTTTTTAGCAGAGAGCAGGTGAGAACGTGATGGAAATCAGGACTGGGTTTAGTTTTCTGACTGGACATGGAGCTAAAACAAGTTCAGAATAGAAACATGGCTCAAGACAATGAGATTCATTCAGTGTGTTGAGGCCAGGTGCATAAAACACAACTAACAGATTAAAGTCTGCTACAGTTCATAGCAAAGATGTCAAATCCAAAACATTTCTGCACAACAATCAGTGAAAAAAAAGACAAAAAACCTTCAACTTTGATTAAAAAAAAGAAAAAAACAATTAAAATAAATCAGCTTTTTTAAGAAAAGGAAGATGTTTGTTGTGCATCTCAGGACAGAGGTAGATGCTGGTCCGACTGTCAATGTCTCATCTACACTGCATATTTTTATTTTCTTCTTTGACGTCGCTTTCTCTCACTTCTTCTTTTGTGGTGTTTGGCGTCTGCTCCTCTTCTACCATGGGCTGTCGCTCCAGTAGCCGTTCATGGTGCCTCCTACTGAGCAGCAGCAGCCGAAAACAAAGACAGGATGGACGGACAGAAGAGGGAGGGCAGGGATGGGTTCAGGGCAAAAACAGGGAAAGAAAGAGAAGCCAAAAAGGGACAGAACTAAAAAATATTGCCATTGGCTGCTGAGTCACACTGGGGTCAGTGGTGGCGATGATGGTGAGATGAACTCCGACCTGAGGAAAAGCCAGCTTCTCACCTTCAGGCTGAGCGGCAACGTCTGAAACTTTCCCACATAAACACAGTCAGTTCCTCCATCAGAGAATGAGACATGTCTGGTAGCTACAGACCTGCAGTCAGGGAGGCTTAGCTTTAGCTTCTAGATGAGATTTAGAAGCAGTGAGTGAAACCTGGCTGCTCTCTGAACTGGAACAAACTGGAATTAGTTTTTATTTTTATTGGTGGGTGAAAGTTAAATCTGGAAAGAGGCTGTTTTAGTCATTTTTCTATGTCAGATCCAGGTCTCTCCCTGCTAGGCTAGCCACATTCTCACAGCAGTAATCATTTTCTCAACATCTCTACATCGAACGAATGATCAGGTGTTTCCTGGTTTTACAGCTCAGTCTTGGATGAGAGCTCAGGTGAGAGGACAGCAGGTGGAGGATGAATCGTGGATTTGATCCTACCGTCATTTTTTCTGACAACCTGTACCCTGACGGCTGTGGTGGGACGAGTAAGTAAATCCGTTTTTTACACACATCCTCCTCGTTTCTTTGTGTTTCTTGTGTGAAAAATAAATGAGCATTACATTCACCATCTCTGCTGTGTTCATTCCCAACTTCTTCTGTTTAACTTCAGAACAGTATGAGCTCATTTGATTGAAGCAGAAAAAACTCAGAACATGTCGCTCTAGACGACTAGAAGCATTCTTACCTGCGAAGGCATCCCCTTAGAAAAGAAAGAAAATCAACAGGCCGGTTCACATTCATGTTTTTCTTTTCTTTGGGGTTTAAACTCCTCTCCTAGTAAAACCACCTGATTCTGCTTTTTAACACTGAGGTGGATAGATGTGGGTTTTCTTATCTAAAGTTAGTCTATGTTTGGATAATTTATCCAAACAAGCTTGAGTCACATGTTTAAATTTATATTAAATATGCAATGCAGTATTATTCTTATTTCAAGTTAGATATATTTATTTATTTTTTCCTGATATTGCTCTATTAGGGAAAAATTAATGACCAACACCTTCACGTTCATCTTACATCTAAAGGGCTCCAGGTGGGGAACCGCTGAACTAAGACGTCCATAATATGTTCCTAAACATCTGCTCCTAAACTGTAAAAAAACCCCAAAAAGAAACAAAAAAAAAACCTGTAATAAAAGTTTAGCTTTTTTTTTAGGAAGAAGTAAGATAAGGAGCTGTCAGGGATGTGTCTCCTTCAGCCTGGTCTCCCTGCAGACTACAGCTAGAACATAAAGAGGTCAACATCTATAGTAAAAATGGCTTCTTCAAGATGTTGTTGTTGGGGTAAAAAGTTTTTAGCTTTTTTTAGTCTATTTGCAAGTCTAAACCAACCATGCTGTGATAATATGTTAGTGTGTGACTGTGATTGTTCTGAGGCTTCATTTTCTACAAGGTTTCTTATTCGTAGCTATACTTATCAGGGGCAAAAGAAGTGCAAGTGCAGTCAAAATACAGGCAAGAGTCAGCAACAGGGAAGCTACAGGAGTCCTAACTAACCTACTATCTATCCCTGTTAGTAAGGCAGGCGTGCTGGTGTATGTTGGACTAGTTCGACGTTAGCTAAAGCATCTATTTGACATAAATCATCCAGATTTTCTTGTCTCTGGTACTAAATCTTAAATATGGCTCAGCGGCTCCGACAACTTTAATTCTTTGTTTTTCTTTATCAGGAGGAAAAAATGAAGAATGAAATGAAAAATGAAAAACAGCTGTGAGTATGATTTCCATTCTCTTGAATATTCTCAAGAAAAAAACAAAACAAAACTGATTTGGTTGTTATTGTTGATCTTTGTTAGCAAAGCTACAAGATGGAGGGGATAGGTGAGTGGCATCGTCTGAGGCCAGGTGGCTCAAAGGGCTCAAAGGTGGAATTGGTGATGGGGGTGAGTCGCAGCGGGCCCCCCGTCATCCCAGAGATGTTATTCAGGCTGCGCGACTTCTCATAACCTGTGGCTACATGACATGCACAAGTCAGAGAGCAGAGGTTAGAGCAAGGTGACGGTCATTCACGGCAGGTATGAGCAGACCAGTATGTCAATGAGAGAAAATCATGATCCAGTCGGTGATGTTATGTTATGACAGCATCAGATACAGCAAACACAAACCAACCAGTACAGTTACAAGCACCGATAAAGAACGAAAAGAAACAATATCCAAACAAAAATAACAGAATTATTTTAGAACAAAGGAGAAAGTTGGAAAAAGACGGACAGACAGATGGATGGAAGGACAAACAGATGGACAGACAAACACAGACAGAGACAGGACAAAACAGGAATGTGGGTTATGAAAATCAGCTCTTAGTTCATACCTGCAAACTCAGAAGGTGTGAAAAGGTGACAAACTTGACCCCTTTAAAGGGGTCTGGGGGTAAAAATGTGGCCATTTTAACATGTAAATGAAACATTCTGGTGGACTCTGAGAGGAAAATAAAGCAATAAATCTATGATAGAAATAGTAGTTATGATTTAGTGACAGAAGAACCACCTCTGCATTAGTAACCTGCTGAGATTCAGGCACAGGAACCTGAACTCCAACTGGGAGTGTGTTGTGATGGCACTGAGAACAGGCTAAAAGTACCTTTTTGTCAATATTTTTAAATACTATGATTTCCTTCACCTGCATCGAAAACCCAGATTTTCTTTTAATATAAACTTCTTAGTAGTTATTATGATTTAATCTTTTTCATAAACTGTGTTTCATTATTAAACCAAAAAAAAAAAAATTTTTAACAGTTCTCAACAATGTGCAGTGTGATAACGGTTAGCTAAAGATAACAGAACATGTTTCCGTCAGAGGGGCTGCTTCCAAAACTCAACGTGTCTGGACCACGAAGGTTCGTTGAAAATGAATATTCAGCAGAAACGTATCCTTTTGTGATTGCTGTGCTATAAATTTGAGTTATGTTCTTTACTTCCTGTGTTTTGTTTACATTTGGAAAATTCTGCTCTTGTTTTAATTTTAAAGCTGGTCCCATGAGTCAGCAAGACGTGTCAGAACAAGAAACCCACCCAGTCACCGCCAGGGTACTGATATTTTCTAATGCCAGTTTCCCAGTCCTGCAGATGGCAGGTTTTTACCCTTACTCAATGACAAATATATGCCAAGATGCCCTTTTAAATTGTTATCATTAAAAAGTCTATTTCAAAGTTCAATTCAAATCTTAAATGAATTTTTGGATTAATCAAATATCTAATCTGGATCAAGCTGAGTCTTTAAAGTTGACTTTCCATAAAAACTGAATAAATCTGACTTAAGAGAGTTAGTTTAAATAATTAGGGGGTAAAAAGAAATGATTTAAGTGAACTAATGGGTTTTAGTAAAGTCTAATGGTTGCCTGTGTTGATACAACTTAACTAGTTGAGTTTCAGCTTTTGTAAAAACTAAAGAAGTTTAGGGGAAAGGGTTTCCACCAAATTTCTATTAAACACAACTAATTGTGGATTACAGTGTGAGACTTTAACTGGATTTTATTCTGTACCTCAGCCCTGAAACAAGCAGCACCCCAAAACCTTCCTTAACCTCTTCTTGAGGAGGCCTATTTTTTCTGCCTCCTGTCTACTCAAAATAAATTAAGAATATCTTCACAACTACAAGGGCTGTATATATAATCTTGTTTTTAAAAGAAAGTTTGGACATGTAAGATTACTTCAGAGGTATCACAATCAAGACACGTGTTACTGGAACACAGTAGAAAATGTAAATGTTTATCTCATCTTAAAAGAAAACCCACATTACTTCAAGTGAAACCCAGAGAATTGCAGCCAAATTAATCTAGGAATCCCTAAGAGTCCTATAAAACACCACAGGAATCCAGAAAGAAGTGAAACCTAAGATAGTCTATGATTGGAAACCTGCTAATTTCATCTCCATGGAAACTAGCTGGACCTTCATGATTAATTTCTAACAATGGCAGAGTCATACATTATCAGAGTTTAGGTAATAAAGTAAGACATGATTTCTGACCCAGGCTGCTAGCTCCCAGTGTTTTTGTCCCACAGTGATGAGACAGACATCTTTGTAACCAGCAGAGTCTCTGCTTTCATGTGAATCTTGGTTGTGTGGTTTGCTTGGGAGAGTCTTTTAGCTGAGTTTCTGCCCATCATTGTATCAAGCTACATGCTACGATTGCTGCTGAGCAGGCTAACCCCAACTGCATCTGACCATATTAGATGATTACTTATTAAACCAGACACTGGTGTGTACTTACGTTTTAACTTTTATTTTACGACAATAACAGTAATTGAAATCAACTAATGATACAGTGAAGCTAAGCAATGGAGATAGCCCTCCCTGAATGACTCACTCTGAACTGAGTGACACTGTAGGCATACATTAACAAACGATTCACTGATGTTAGCTGATGTGCTAACATGCAGGCATGTTGAACTTTCCATTATAGACTAATCTGGGCAAATACTAGAAGTAGACCATCTGCCAGTATTGCTGTGGCACTTGTTTGCCTGTCAGAAGAAGTTGTGAAGAGAATCGAATCATTTCTTAATGCCACTGCTTACATCTTAACAAAGTCATGGAAATCTGGGAGGACATGCACGATTCTTGGTTGCTTTAACAGCTATGGAAAGGACAGAAGACAGGGATGCTTTACAGAAGTGGATCAGAATATAAACAAATGATTTTATTCCCACAACAGCACACTAAGTCTTAGTGAAAAGTTGTCAGTCTGACACTAAAGCCTGTATTTCCATGTTGTCAAGCTTAACATGGCACAACAAATCCTGTTTATTTTGCTAGTTATTGTTAATGGACTAAGAGGCAAGAGGTTGCTTTGCTGCTGAGAATACATTACTAACTTGGGAAATATTGTGAAATGTTACTAATCGTAGACCTGCCACACACACACACACAAAAAAAAATTGAACTTTAGTTTTAACCTCATAGATTGTTGTAAAAGCATGAAATTTGCGTGATACTTTTATTGTTAGAATATGAAACATGAAAAGTATTTACGTTTTTGTCTTTGATTGAGGAAACTATGTATACAGCAGATTGTAAAAATATATCATTTACAAAAACCTGATGTTGTACTTGTACCTGATGTTGAAGTTGTACTTCATGCTGGGGTGATGAACATGTTAACATTGGACCCTTAAATCAGACACGATAACTTTATTCTTCCCGTGGTTCATAGAAATAATTTTATTCTAGTTTTCAGCGGACAGCTATAAAACTGGTGTAACCACTAGGAATGTCCAGTGGAATTCATCAGTCCAGATATCCAGCTGCTCAGTTGGCAGGGCTTACATCTCCCATCAGGGAGACTCGAGTTTGAATCCCACAGGGGACATATTACAATTGGGTAAATATTAACACCTTTCACTTGGGTCCTTAGGCAACTCTAAACCTAAGATAGATACTGACTAACCACCTCATCATGAGTGCTATCACAGTCAGAAAGGACATACAACATGGTAATGCTATGGCAAGGGGGAGCCAGGGCAATAGATCAGAAGGGGGAGATAACATCCGCTCCCCCTCAGAGATTGGGTACCAAGCCCCAATGATGAATGAGATGAATTAGACCGACTGACCTGAGGGATAAGATCATGGCAAAGATGAGAGCCTGTCAACCCTGACACTGACTAGCAAGAATGAGATAAGTGCCACCAGAAAATCTTCTAGGTGATGTGAATGCAGCAATAAAAACAATCCCTACTGTGACCATCACTAAAACCAATGAGCTGATATATGGTAAATAGTCAGTATTTATATAGGCCAAGGATCGAACTGGCAACCCTAAGGCTACAAGGCGACCACTCTGCCCACTGAACCATGAGGCCCCATACAGTACAGCAACAGTGATCCTGGAGATGCTTGGCCAAGATGATGTTATGTTGGCCAAGCATTTTCAGGCACCATGGAGGAGGAAGATGGCAGCCAAAATCAAGGCAACTTGGAGGGAAGTTAGTCAACTGTCAGAACTCCAGAAGTGTACAACCACAAAAGGGGCACCCAAGAGGTACAGCCAGATGTCCATACCTGAGGCTCTGGAAACTGCCACACAAAGACTCCAAGCATTGGCTGCATGACTAAGGAGATGCACTGCACTCTATGAAGCTTCATTTCAAACTCAATGAGGCTGTGGCAGACCACCCTTGAGGCCAACTTCGAGCCATTTGCACAAGTCTACATCAAATATGGCATAAACCAAGGAGATTCTCTGTCCCCACTGCTGTTCTGCATAAACCTGAACGGCCCCCAGTGCTAAACCTGAACTGCCTCAGCCAACTGATCAACAAGTCTGGCTATGGCTACCGACTCAGGAATAGGGCCACCAACTATCACCTCCTCTACATGGATGACATCAAGCTGTACGCTGAGAGTGAGCATGACACTGACTCACTGATCCACACCATCAGAATCTACAGCATGGACATCGGATTATCATTCGGCCTGGAGAAATGTGACCGTATGGTAACAAAGAGAGGGAAGGTAGTCCATACAGTGGGTACTGCACTCCCAAAGGGCAGAACAGTGGATGTTAAGGAAAGCTACAAGTACCTTGGCATACCACAAGCAAACGGAAACCACAAGGAAGCCACAAGGAAAGCTGCCACTGCCAAATATCTGCAACGAGGAAGGCAAGTCCTGACAAGTCAGCTCAATGGCAAGAATAAGATCCGAGCAATTAACAGCTATGTCCTGCCAGTGATCAGATACCCGGCTAAGATAATAAGCTGGCCAAATGAGGAAGTTCGGAACACAGATGTTAAAATATGGAAGCTGTTCACCATGCATGGAAGGTCCCACCCCAAATCCAGTGTTCTGTACACTAAGCGCAAAAAGAGAGGGCGAGAACAAGTGAGCATCACGGCCACTATCCAAGATGAAACATCCAAGCTCCATGAATACATCAGGACGATGGCCCCAAGGGATGAAGCACTGAGTAAGTGTCTCAGGCAATGGAACCTGGAGGAAAATGAAGTGGAGGAACCATCATGGGAGGACAAGACCCTGCATGGGACTATCTACCACCGACAGATAGCACAAATGGAAGATATGAACAAGTCCTACCAATGGCTAGAGAGGACTGGACTGAAGGACAGCACAGAGGCGCTAAACATGGCAGCACAGGAGCACGCCTTGAGTAGAAGGCCAATCGAGGCCAAGATCTTCCACACCACACTGGACCCCAGGTGCAGGCTGTGCAAAGAGGCCCCTGAAACAATCCAGCACCTCACAGCAGGGTGCAAGATACATTCAGGCAAAGAATACATGGAACGCAATAACCAAGTATAGTGTACAGAAACATCTGTGCAGAATATGGACTGGAGACCCCTAGGTCACAATGGGAAACACCTCCCAAGGTGGTGGAGAATGAGAGGGCTAAGATCCTGTGGGACTTTCAGATACAGACTGACAAAATGGTAGTGCCCAACCAACCGGACATTGTGATAATGGATAAGCAGCAACAAAAATCTGCAGTGATCAATGTAGTCATTCCCAACAATGGAAATATCAGGAAAAAGGAACACGAGAAACTGGAGAAATACCAAGAATTCAAGGAAGAACTGGAGAAAGCCTGGAAGGTGAAGGCAACAGTAGTACCAGTGGTCATCAGAGCACTGGGGGCCATGTCCCCCATGCTGGAGAAGTGGCTCCGACAGAAACTTCAGATATCTCCATCCAGAAGATCGCAGTCCTAGGAACAGCTAAGATACTGTGTAGGACCTTCAAGCTCCCAGGACTCTGGTAGAGGACCTGAGCTTGGCAAAGTGCTGCTTCAGTACATTATTATTATGGATGGACGTGCTGTGATGAAGCATCACTTCCACTGTTTAATTTTGACTTTGGCGCCTAAAGGGTTAAATAACAAATATGTGTTTGATAGTGATAATGATAGTTCATTACATCAGCATCAAAGATTTGTCATCTCAGAGGAATTTGACGTAAGGGTAAGGGCTATACTTGGTCAAGACACTGAATCCTACGTTGCCTCTTATGTATTCACTAATGTGTAAATTTGTGTGATAGGGAAAAACACATCTAATAGATAACTTCTCAGAAGTGCTGTATGAATTTGTGTAAATGGGTGAATATACTTTGCAGTGTAAAAGTGCTTTGGTCAAAATGACTAGTAAATCTAGTAAATTATATCCATTTACCATTTTAATATAAATCTTTTTTCTTTGGCATGCGTTAGCTTGGCATAGCGTCCAGCCTCTGCCAAAAGAGCAGCCGTAAGCACAGTTACCTCTTAGTAAACAATCCACTGCCAAGCTTACATGTAGAATTTATGTGGTTTCTACTGTATGGTTTCCTCTGTAGCTTAGTGTTTGACATATGCAGTAAGAGGAAAAACTGCCTTTATATCTGTAACTATTAGGCTAAATTAATAGTTTTTAATAGCTCATAGATGCAGTTGGCAGTTTATGAATGCTATGGTAAAAGCTCTGGTTATTTCTTCTGCGTTGCATACACTGATCAGCCATAACAACATGAAAATTTTTAAACAACAGAACAGATCAATAAATTATACGGCCATCAACTGTACTAGTATGTTGTCAGTGGTTTTAATGTTATAGCTGATTGGTGTAGGTCAGGGCTCTCCAACTCACGTCCTCCAGTTTCCTGGTCCAACACACCCGATTCAAATTAAATGGATCCAACAGTTTGTTGTCGTGTTCTGCACAATGACCCAGTAATCTGAGACAAATTTGTTGAAGGAGGAAACATCTAAAACCCACAGGACCCTTGAAGACTAGAGTTTGACATCCCTGATGTAAGTCGAGCGGTAAGTGTTTTTTTTCTGGCTGCAGATCAGTTCTGTGCTTTCACCACTTCTGAAACGATTGTTTTTAAAGCGAAGCAAGAGGCTAAGCTCAGAGTAGAAGCACATATGTCCAGCAGTGTGGTGGCTTGTTTTACATACCTCCTCTTGTCACACTTTAGTAACACAACGCAGGGGGAGAGACTGAGGAGGATAGCCTGAAGATGGGATGGACACACCATTGTTAGAATGGATAGGGTAAAAAACAGTGGGTGGGGGAAGGGGAGAGGGAAAAGGGAGCAAGAGGAAGGAGGTATTGAGGGGAATGAGTGGTAATGGATGAGCTAAGTGTGTGCTGACATAACAAATTAAAAGAAACTTCTTTTTCTATATCCGCAAATATGTAAAGACCTTTTACTCATTTCTAGGTCTTAACTGAAGTTATCAAGTTCTCCAACTGAATCGGTAAAATCTCTTCATACCCGTTAAGTATGAATCATAATCATGTCCGGTTCAAGCAGCATGAGGGAAATATGCTTCATATAAGCATTTCCAGACTGGATCAGACATCATTATCAAGTTCATAAATGTAATAGAACCCTGATGAGGATGAAGGACAGTGGGTTGAATGGAGCTGCCAACTGCTGTAATTTAAACCACGGGCCTTTGCAAGACAGAACATCAAGACCAACATATGATCGGTTGGTAACAGGGAGTAAGTGCAGGGCAATATTGCAAAATAAAAAAAAAAGAAAAAGAAAAAAAGATCACAATGATTTTCTAAAATATCTCGACAATGACACTGTTTATGTATGTAATGTATGTAAGAAATACATGTATAAAGTATGTTAAAAACTATTTATCCTAAAATAAATTCTTTTTACAAGGCAACTGACACTTTTAGGACCATTTTACAGCTTTCTGTAGTTAAAGACAAATACAACATGTTACAACAAATCTTTATTTCTGTTTTGTCTGGACTGCATCATCACTTGAGTAGGATTATGATTATAAGCTTAGAATACAAATAAAATGAAAATATGTTATAACTTTATAAAATCATCAATCTCTTAAACCTAATTGAGCCCTGGTTCAACCAAGGAGTCAGTCTTGGTACAGGATGTCTCGGTACACATTTTTTTTATGTTGTGAACAATGGAAAAAAAGAAAAACTGGGAAATGTACTGTACCAGAATATCCAGTTACAGCTGTCACATTTTTTGTGACCCTTTCACTGAGGTCCCAGTCTTACCGAGCCAACTCTAAAGGGTGGAGCTTGACAGACTGTAGTCCATGGATTGATGGAAAGAAGCTTCACTTCCCTGTTTGACTCATCAATAAAAAACAAAGAGGGAACAGCTCCATGTTTAAATATACGGTGGATTATTTTATTGTTGTTTAAAGCCACATGCCAAGGAAAGCTGGATTGTCCTTCTATGTTTCTGTCACCTTCTTCTTTGTTATAATTCAGTGAGGGCATTGCAAGGCTATGATTTCATGCTATTATGTAGCTGGTGCATATTTCTATCCAGCTTATACCCCACATCCGAGGTCAGGGTTTACTGAACCAAGCCACACCAAGCTATCCCATCCCAAGCTGGATTCCTTTGTGGAAACAGGACTTAAGGGTACCCTAGGGTAATTTCTCGTTAGCATCTTGTTGTTAGCCCTTATTTTGGCTTAAAACTGTTGGCTAGTTGCAGATGTTAAAAAATAACATTGGTATTGACAGCTAAGTCTTAGTGTTTGATCGTGGGTTTGAGCAGGACTGTATATAACTTGGAGAAAATTTGAAGTATTGTTAAGCAATAATTTCTGGTACCTCACCGGGTCTGGCATGCAAAGGGGGAATATAGGTTAACCAAAATCTGACCCTGCATGACAGACATTTTAACCCTTACAGACAAGTAGGAACATTTTAAGTTGTTCCTCCATACTAATGTTGTGTGCCAATAATGATACCCCGGAAAGTACCTGATCATTAATACCACTTTCAAAACCATAAAGGGAAAAAAATGACAACTTATAAGGTATAAAATGTTTTTAAAGTCAGTCATGCAAATTCAGAGATTTAAATAGGACCATGTTGGATGCACTGTAATAGCTGCTTAAAACACATTTTCTAATTGCAGCCTTTCTTTAAACTCAAGGTGAAGCCAGGTTATATCCACATTTCTATTTTATATAACCAACAGCATCTTCCATAATTAGATTGAGGATGATGCTATGCTGAGAGCTAAGTTTATCTACTTTAAAGTACAAAATCAATGCAGGAAATTTAGACCTCTGAGAAAATAACAAAGGTTCCCAATAACCTTCTTTTTTACATATCCTGGTTAAAGTTTTTGGCTAAAAGACACTAAAATCAATGCTGGAACTGGAGCCAGATCACCATATGCTAACAGGTCTGGTATTTTAGATACAGGGCAAAGAGAAAAATCAGGATATTCTGATTCACATCTTCAAGGACTATTGCCCTGAAGTTGCAAAAATGTTCTGTGTACAGCGGTATCAATAAGAAGCTTTAACACTCGGTCTTCAGACCTGTTTCACAGTTTATCATTTTTGAGGATGGGAAGAGACAGTTCACATCACTGACACGGTCTGGGATCTGAAAGAAAGTCTTTTCATTTGGCACAAAGGTGTTGGAGTGATGCCGCAGCACAGCACACGCTGGCTGCTGCTAATACTTGGCCTAGTAGACCCCCTGATTCAGATAAATGAACTGGTAAGAGGTACAATCTAAGATCAAACAATATAAACTATGTGTTACGATAGCTGCATTCAACCATGTCTAACTAGTTCTCTCCCAGGATATCATGCCTGTTGTCTTTGGAATCACCTTTTGTAAGTTTGCATGCTCACATTAACCCAGTTTTCCATCTGCATCTAATGTCCTGTCAGCCTGTCAGGTTAGCATGTTAGCATGTACGCCTGCTGCAGTGTAAATCTACGTTGTACGTTTCAGACACTGAGCTACGTACCTGGCGTCAAGTGGACAAATGCAGTACTGGACAACTTGTGTTTGGAAGATTTAAGTTAAGAAGAAATTCATGATGTTTCACAAATTCATCTATTTCATTATATATGTGTCTATGTGTAATTTCCCCCTCTTCTTTCTAGTTGCCTGTCTCTGTATTTTTACCTCTTTGCCTGGAAGCTCCACAGTCTGTTCACCTATCTGAATTTAGAAAGGCAAAAGTAACATATTTAAATTAGTTGATTTAGGGAGGTACTACTAAAAGCAGCAGGATCATGGCTCACCAACAGCAGCTCATAGGAGGTGAACTTTTTGCCCAGAGAATGATGCCCACTCAAAACTCAAAAGAGGTTTAATTCAAAACTCAGTCAAAGTTTATTTACAGAGCTTGAGAGATGCGTTAATGTGGTCCAACAATGGTCCTGCTGTCTCAGTAGCAACGTTGGAACAATAAACACAAGTGTGAGAAGAATAATCTAAACACAGTTGAGTCACAGTGGGATTGGATTAGTCTCACCAGTGACATCAAGTTCTTATAATACTCTTGTTCAATTACTACAGTGTGTAATTATGCCAGCAAGGGAGGCAACCAGGATGGAAGGCTATTTTTTAAAGAGCCCTGATGGCACTCAGGCGCTAAATCTGGTGAAAATTTTGCATATGAACATGATCCTGTCACAAAATGTGACAAGTCTCAAATGTTAAATGGTAGTAAAACAACAGAACAAATAACTAATGCATAGGCTTTTCTTCCACTAATTGTTTTTTTAAAGAGGCTTCAAAGGTGAGACCATATGGAGTCACCACAGTTCTTAAAGCTCTTCTTAATACTTACCTGGCTGCGGTCGTAGGACCTGTGTTTTGTCTGTTTCTTTCCCCCTGCTGCTTGTCTGTTAAACCTACCAGATTGTTTGAGTCCCGAATGACCGAGTCACCAGAAAAACATGCTGTCATTTTATGTTCTGGCTTACGTTCCTTATGTTGACTTTTCACAGTTTTTGTTGTGTGTTTTTTCACAAACATCACCTCTAGACTTGGTGTCAGATACATTTCATTCTTTTTGGGGATCAAAGTACGTATTAAACAATCCAAAACACCAGTTTTCAGAAGCAGGTTTTCCTGGTGACTGGGCTGATCCTGAAATAAAAATGTAATTGACCTCATTAACTAACCATATACTGTAAGCATGACAGCAGTTAGCGTTCCATCCGAGCCCAACAGCGAGTCAGATTAGCTCAAACTAAAGATTATCAGGAGCCTTTTAATCCCTGATTTTCAGTCATATCTACAAAGTTGCTCCCCAAACGAATGAAAGAGTCTCTCTGTTGGCTGGGATGTAAAAACTGACTGAGCTTAATCCCAACGGGCGGATCAGAGGAGACCAAACAACCAGAAACTAACAGTGCACAACAGCCGCAGTCACTCTGGCACCTGTCCCGAAGCAAAAAGGTTTCACTCATCCTCAGCTTTCTCTTCTTTTTTTCTCTTTTACTGCATTTAATTACTCTCTAAAACTAATTCAGATCTTTGGAGCAAAATTTGTTTTTTGGTTTTGATTTATTAGAAAATCACTGAAATCAGGACTGAAATCTCAACTGAAGAATCTGAAGATGCCAAGTTGTTTTTGAGGTGTTTCATCAGCACGTCGTGCAGAGAAAAGGTGATGGTTGGTACCCCTAACCCTATCTGTAAGTACCAGAGTGAGATGAGACTGGGTGAGAAGAGGAGAAGGAGGAGGAAGAAGAGGAGCAGGAGGACGGAAAGACAGCTACACACAAAACACAGACAGAGGACGGATGTAAAGAGAAAAGAAACAGAGAAACAGACAAACAAAAAGATGATAGTGTAACACAGACCAACAAGAGCCAACGTACAAAAGCATGAATGTACACAACCTGAAGAAGGAGACAGTAACAGAACAGCATCAAAACAACAACAACTGTAGGACAACACTGGCATCTGTCCCCATGACCTGTCCTCCGGCTGATGACAGCATGGTGTAGGTGGAAACAACAAAGACACACATTCAGACTAATAAACAGGCTTAAACGGTCCCACTGATGTCTGGATTGTCTGTGTGTACAGCAGCCAATTCTGTCTTTCTCAGTCCTACAGTCCTCATCTTCAGATTAGATCAGTTAACATTTTTTTACATCATGTTGCTTCTATAAAACTAACAGATCACAGTTCATGAGTGTGGTGAACATGAGATGGGATCATTTTACAAGCACACAGGTTACATTTTGTAAAGAAGTCTCTAAAAAAACAGACTATCAGAAAAAATAAAACTTGTGTGGTTTTCCGTTTGCTTGGATGTTTGGTCAGCCTGTGCCAGCGCTGTGGACAATCGTTAACTCAACAAATAATCTCAATCTAAAATAAAACCTGTATAACATTAATTATATGAAGTGCAGCTTAATGTCAGTGCAGCTAAAATTAAAACTGGTCTGTACATCTTTTTATTTTTTATTCCCACTCATTACAATGCAGGGTTGCCGCTGGAGCCCAACTGCTGTCAGGTGAGAGGCAAGGTGCGCTCTAAACTAGTGGTTCCCAACCTCTTTTCCTTGAAGATCTCCCTTGATGCAACTACCAAAAAGCCATGGATCCCCTATACTAAAACCATGCTTGGCTTCATGCTTTCATCAGTTGCTTCTCACCACAAATGCTGCACTCTGGATGAATTCTGTCCTTTGATCAAACCAAAGTTAAGGTGGCTATCAACATTTTATATATATTCCATTCTACTCTAGCCTGCGCCGCAACATGGCAGCAAACCGTAGTATGTCCGACCATAAATACAGTCGACTTTTTCAAGACAACCACCATCAAGTAGAATTTTTTAAAAAGATTTTTTCATGTTGGTTCAGAGGCTGTGCTGCATAAGGGGTTTCTCTGTGTAGACTGGACTCTTTAAAGACTTGCTATATGTTGAGTATCCATGGCAATGGAACAGCCTAACGGGGATTGACAGAGCTCTCCAAAACCAAGAAGATTAGCTAAACAACACACTATATTCCCAAACAAGTTGAAGAAGAGGCTAAGAGGGCAGTAGCGAGGCAACTACGATAACTGTGGACATTCAAACCATTTCTTCCAACCGTTCTGTCCAAGAACTGCCAGGTAGGATTTACTGCTGCAAGACTGCTGCAACATATGATGTAAATGTAAAGTTTATGTAACTAGGAGGAGGTGCAGTAGTCTCTTCCTTTCCCTCAAATGTCAGCAGACAAACTTGAGTTGAACAGAAGCTGTAAAATAATGACTTTCTTTATAAAATACAACTTATGTGCTTGCAAAAAGAAAATGCAAACAAACAAAAGACATGTAAATATGGCGTCCACTGTGCCAGCAGAGATTCCAGAGCTCTGGATGTTAAATCAGAGTTTGAGGAGCTAACATGCTTGTCGTTATCCTGCATTTCAAAAGCAGGACTGGCAGTTAAAAGATGTCAGAGAAGCATGTGAGCTGCTGTAATCACATGTTGTATCATGAACATTATCTTGTAAAAAATCTACAAACAAATAAAATGTTGGTGGTATTAAAAAATAATATGGCTTCATGAACAAACAAAGACACGCACACATACAACCTGCATATGTCACCACATGCATCTTTAAATGACGCTGAGCCAATGTTTAAATCATTAGCTTTTACTAAACTGTATGCACTTTTTTATGTTTGCCCATACATTTCATCAAAGTCTGTGTTAGTGTGTAGCAAAAAGCTTTTGATTGTGTTGTATGGTAAATGATTTCTGACTCACTAGCAGTGACTACTAGCATTAGAAGTAGCATTAGTAGCACTAGCAATAGCATTAGCATTAGAAGTAGCATTAGTAGCACTAGCAATAGCATTAGCATTAGAAGTAGCATTAGTAGTAGCAGTAGTAGTAGCATTAATAGTAGCAGTAGTAGTAACATTAGTAGTAGCATTAGTAGTAGCAGTAGTAGTAGCAGTAGTAGTAACATTAGTAGTAACATTAATAGTAGCAGTAGTAGTAGCAGTAGTAGTAATATTAGTGGTAGCAGTAGCAGTAGCAGTAGTAGTAACATTAGTAGTAGCAGTAGTAGCATCAGTAGTAGCAGTAGTAGTAGTAGCACTAGTAGTAGCATTAGTAGTAACAGTAGTAGTAATATTAGTGGTAGCAGA
>CM047976.1:2023327-2038745 GCA_026261665.1 Melanotaenia duboulayi
GTAGCAGTAGTAGTAGTAGTAGGAGTAGTAATATTAGTAGTAGCAGTAGTAATAGCATTAGTAGTAGCAGTAGTAGTAGAATCAACATTACTTTTGATGTGAGCTGTGGCAAAAGCATAAAAAGTATTACTTCATTGTGTCATATTGTCTGGAATCACATTGGGGTTTATTGTGTTGTATCTTATTGTGTTGTATACTATTGCGTTGTATATTATTGTGTTGTATCTTATTGTGTTGTATATTATTGCGTTGTATATTATTGTGTTGTATATTATTGTGTTGTATATTATTGTGTTGTATATTATTGCGTTGTATATTATTATGTTGTATATTATTGTGTTGTATATTATTATGTTGTATATTATTGTGTTGTATATTACTGCGTTGTATATTATTGCGTTGTATATTATTGCGTTGTATCATACAGAGATGTTCAAGTCCTTCTTTGAAAGTCCAAGTCAAGTCTCCAGTTTTTGACCTCAAATCAAGTCATTCCTGCAGTAATTTCCTGTGTAACACCTGCCGTCTGGTCTGCTTAGGGGATGCATTATAATTTCCAAGGAATTTAAAATCCGTTCTCACCTTTTATCTACCAGCATTGATCTTTAGCTGAAACTGACAAATGCTCTGTCCCTCCCCCCTGGATGATTTCTTTGTTTTACTGATTTCGGAAAACCTGCAGATTTATTTATATTTGTATGTTCTTAAAATAACTTATCCAAGAGTTTTTAATGTGTACAAGAATCAATCTGGACCCACGGAGAAATTTTCAATGTTAATGCTGCTGTTGTGGAAATTTCATAAGTAGGAGATTTTCCTGAATGTAGAGTTTTTACTATATGATACAAACATGTATCTTAGTCATTTCCCATAAATATGTATTTCTGCATTTAGTGTCGTTTCCCGTGATGCTGCAAGCATGTCGTGAACTTTTTTTTCTTCTTTTACAAACATGTTCCATGGACCTAAGCTCAAGGTGCAACATGCAGGTAGTGTTACCTCGTTCTACCATTATTTCTTCTTTTTCCTCTTTTCTTTTTGTTCTTCTTCTGAGAAAGACAACATCTAATTTTTAGGAATATTTTGCCGTTCACCTGGCTGGTGTGTCACTGAAAAAATAAACCAACAGTTTTTGAGGGATATTGTGTTGTTGTTTCATTACCTCACTGGATTTGCCTAAAAATCCGTTCATGTTTATTTTCCCAATATTTTGACCAAAACCTGCCCTGAAAATGGGTTTTAAAGTGTTTACTTTTTTTTTTATTTTAACTTGAAATCACAGCACCGCCATGAGGCAAATTTAGATTTATTTTCTCAGAGAGCATTTCCCCGTTTTTCTAGAAATGCCAGCAGGTTGTGCACGCAGCGGTGTCCGTGTACCACAGTACTTTCTCACCACCTCGATCAGCTGTTAATTAAAACTATCCTTTCAGCTTTGCATCAGCAGAAAAGCGGAAGAGGACAACTTTGCTTTTCCACATTAATCACGCTCCCCTCAAATGTCTGACCAATTACACAATACTTCTTGGAGTCCAAGTAGAAAGTTCTGCCCCACTAACCGTCAGATTTACCAAACTACGGTAAGTTTGCAAAATGATCGCCTCTTTGACGCCAATGCTAATGCTAATGCTAATGCTAATGTTCCACATTTTGTACACTGACATTAAATGGGGATTTGATATGAGCTAGCTCCAATAACTAATTTTCAGTGTAATACTCATTTACTTGATTCTACTATCAGCTGGCAGTGGAGGATTGATCAAACTGACCTGAGTCTTGATGGTGATATGAGAGCAGACACACCAGGTAAGTAATTGCATGGTAATGTACCACATTGGTAATTGTCAAAATATTTTCTTTAAATGCTAAAAAACATACAAACTGCGTCTCAGTGACAGTCATTTTACTGAATGACTGCATCTGTATGCCTCACATTTCCCTCTGAAAACTCGGCATACAGTCGTTCAAGCACAGAACAGCGTGCATGAATTCGAGAGGAAAATCTCAGACGCTATCTTGTATCTCAAATAAAAGCATGTAGATTAGTGTGTGTCCTCTTCAGTGTAGTAGCACTTGTGATGTGTCACGTCTGATTTTTGACATACAGGATTTTGTCCCAGGATGGGCATTTACACTCTCATCAATCTTAAGACCAAGAAAGAACTAGACATCCAACTGGTACAGGTAAGATGTGCTTATGAATGTTATTAAATGCTTTAACTACATCTTTTGTTTTTATCATCACTTAAAATGCTATTTATGCTAAATTCTGCAGAGCAATAAAACAGTTTCAGGATGGAAAAGGAAGGTTGGAAAGCGACCTTACATTTCTTGAGGACAATGGTGTTCAAATCAAAACAACTGCTGCATAGTGGCGTGAAGAAGTTCTTAAGAGTAACAAGACCTCATTTTGCACACTGTTGTGATGCATGGCATATTGGGAAGGATAAAAGAAAAAGAAAAGTTATTTTTAACCCATCTAAGAAACACTTTGTTTCATGTGGCCTTATTTGACTGTGGTAATATTACCTGAGCTAGAAAAAAGCTGAAGAGAAGCAGTATAGAAAGTCAGACCAGATTGGTCTAAAGACCATGTCTGCATCCACCAAACATCAGTCAGCTAACTTTCATTCTCCCTGAACCCCGCTGGTTAGTTACATCACTTAGAGGGGAGCGGGCTGGGTTCTCGTCGCTCCTGGGCGTCGGGTGTGGCTGGGTGGGGGCTCCTGGGACCTACCGGTCAGATCTGAACAAATGACGTCATTTTGCTCTCTGAGACGTGGTTGGGGACAGTTTGCGGCTTCTCAACACATCATCCGAGCAGAACTATTGTGTGGTTGGTCAGAAATTTCAGGTGGTCGTGGTTAACGTGGAAAAGAATGAAGCAGAAAGTTGTGGCTTCCGCATTTCCCCTGATCCGAGGCTGAATGGAGTTTTAATGATCGAGGTGGTGAGAAAGTATGAAAAAGTATGAAAATTCCACGTTTTCCACAAAACGTGGAATTAAAAGACACAGACACCGCCGCGTGCTCAACCCCGCCCTGCCATAGACTAAGTTTCTCTTTAAATGTTAAATAACCAGGTCAACTGTTCTTTACACATAAAAACACAGACAGACAGATTCTACCCCAAAAAACAAATACCAAGTGGATTAAATACTTTTTGAGGCAGCTGACTCATTAATTAAAATGGCAGATTAATCCACACGATTTGGTCAATTGTCCTTGGGTAAAACGCTGAACCCTTATTTTCCCCCAGTGTGTGCATTAGTGTGGAAGTGTGAGAATGAAAGAAAATAATATGAATGTATAGAAAAGAAGGGCTGTATGAACGTGTGCATGAATGAGCAAATGACACAAACCAAAGCTAGAAAAAGGCTCAATCCTAACTAAATAACTGTGGACTACGTATTATTACAGTGGTTTTTAATGGGCTTTAAAAACCTGGAGCTGAGTGTTTTATATCAGATCAGATGGGATGTGTTTGTCAGACGCTATCCACCAATGTCCTGTTGGGTGTGATCTGCTGTAGTGCATGATCAATAAATCAGCTTTGTTGCATATGGGGCTTATCAAAATTTAGACACATCCTGGGGATCGTTAAACAGTCACATGCGTACAGATCAAGAACCAGTCCCTCTTGATCAGTGTTCCTCTTCTGTCAGTATCATCTTAAGTGTTCTTGGTTGCACATGATTCATGCCACTTTCTTGCAAAGTGAGTAGCAACCATGTGTTAACCACTAACGGTGAATCATATGTCTGGTTTACTGGCCTTTTCCTCATCGCTGTTTGTAACTTTTCTGCTTATTCCCTTCAGATGGGCATGAAAGTAGAGGACAAAGCGTTCGTACAGTGGTTGAGAATGTGGTGAGGCTTACTGTTCCTGGAATTTATAATTACTCAAAGACACGAGTACACATAACAGTGCATACTCTTATTAGCATGCACTGTTATTCTTTATTATAAGGTCCAGAAAAAGAGCCTTTATTTAAGAAATATATCAATTAAACAAATCCCATTTGTAAAGTTGATTGAAATGTCTAAACTAAAGAAAACTTAGCAGCCAATTCTTATTCCTGATTGATCCCCAACCGGTCCAGGCCATCCTTCATGGTTCTGGTTCTGCTGGAGGTTTGTCACCTACCACATTGTGCAACTCAGGACTGAATCAAAGAGAAGATTTGATGCAATCCGCTGGTTTCTTTAGCTAGGTCATTATTTTGATGAACTGGACTAATGTGTATTTATTGCAATTGGATCACAATGAATTTGTTGGATTAATTATTTCTGTAAAGTGACATTGAGATGACGTTGTGAATCGGTGCTATACAAATAAAGCTGAATTGAACTGCTTGTAAATGTTCATTGATCATTGATTATGTGATATAGCACACCTGACCTGTTCCTATTCCTGTTATACCTATGAGGCATAACAGAGTAAATAACATCACCCCAACATTTTATGTCCATCGCTGTAAACTGTCAATAAATATAAATGAAGCGTCTCTATTTAGACCACATCCTAACAGGCTGTGGGTTTTCCTTTAGTACTTCCATATTAGATTAGACCAATCTATCTTTATTTTTAATAGCCATTCAAGATTAGTAGAATTAAAATTTGACAGGGTTTTGTGCTAATTACAGACATATCTAAACTAGAGTCTTAAAAAACGACCTCAAACTAACTACAAACTACCTGCTTAGGGACGATCCATTGGAAGACTTTCAGTAGTTTTTAAAGCTCTTTTAGAAATATCCACCAGCTCCTCATAGTCTCAGAGAATGGACCCTTTCCATGTCACATATCAGTCTTGCATACAACTGATCACAACGTCTGAGCTTGTCTGCTTACTAAAACGAAACATGTTCTCTTTTAACACTTACAGTTGGAGCTGGCTCAGCTGTCCTTAGACCATGCCTAACTCTTTCTGCCTCTAGCAGGAGTTCTAGCCATCGAGCCAGTGGGCATCCTTCTGAGTCTAGTTCTGTTAGAGCTGTTTCTCTCTTTGAAGGTAATCTGTCCTTCCCAGTGTTGCTAGATGCTTTTCTCAACAGGAACTGCTGAGTGTTTTGTTTAGGTTCCCTGATTGACATCTTGTAAACTGGAAAAGAAGAAGCCAGCTGAAACCTTTTTCATCCTCCCCCACCAATGATGTGACTGTTTGAAAGTGGAAGACCTACTCTGGAGCAAGTGTTGACCAATAATCCACCTCAGCGCAGAATCTTAATTTGTCTAAGCTAAAGTTCTGTCTTTGACCATAAAAAGTTAATCTTTAAGCTTACTCTTTAGCTACACTGATTTAAGGTCCGAATGGCCAGAGTAGGGTTAGTTAAACATTAATGCAGAGTAGGTGTATCCAGCCTTTGACTGATTCTTTATGTGCCACAATCACTGCTTGTGATGCCTGAAGTGACACAGTTGCCATTGAGTTTTAACTTTTAATGATGGTTAAGGAAATGTGATAGGTTGTGCATTGTGTGTAGTCATACATGTAAAGTCCCTCTTCACTAACAATGAAAATTTAACCACTGAAAGTCAGAAACGTGAGGTCAGAGGTCAGTCTGAATCAGTGTTACCCAACTAGAAGGTGGCTGAATGCGAAGCCGCTAATTCCTGGAGTGCCAGGCTAACCTGGGAGCTACAGGCAGCCGAGATGGCGTAGCACTCGGTGAGCTGTGCAAGCAGACGTCACCAGCAAGGAGCTAGACCCGTTCCCAGGCCTATCAAGCCTGGTGCTCCATCATGAACAGGCTTGAACAGACTTCTCTCGACTGGCTCCCAGGCTAACCCAGCACTCCAAACTGCAAACTGATCTCTGGTTCAAAGATAGATGACTGAAATTTTTACAAAGGTAGAGTCATATCTCCAGCAGTTTTAAAACTTTGAGAACTTATTCTTTTGTCCTGGAAAAAACCTTGTACAATTTTTAAGTACAAAGATGAGTGTGTAGAGGATTTAGAACTGCTGGAGCGGGACTTTAATTCTATAAATAAGATTAAATAATTAACTGTTGCTTGGTGTCTACCGGCTCTTTGTGTATTGTTAGTAATGCATTATGGTTAGAACATATGATATGTGCGTGTCAATGTTTGAACACAATATTAATCAGAGTCAGAGCTATCTGCTTTCACTTATGGACCACCCTCCCATTAATTCCTCCTCAGCCGTCCCCCTACCTTTCCGAACATTTCCGTCTGTAGTGCGCTGGAACTCCCCTGCACTCAGCAGAAAGCAGGCCCGGTCATGTGGGTAGCGCTCACGACTGGTGTTGGAACCAAGGCCTCCAGTAGCTGGGCTGCGCTCGTCCCCCAACACTTGGTCGATGGTGGGGCAGTCCTCGTTGGCCAGGGCTGCTGCATTGGCTGCAGCATCACCATTCTGCTTGGAGTCTGAGAGAAAGGGTGGGCAAATAGAGAAGCAGTGGGGGTGAAAAATGAAAAGGAAATATATGAAGATTTATTATAGTCAGAAGTTACCAAAAAAGGTAAATCAGAGGGTAATCACAGGCTTTTCTGTCATGTCCTAGCTCCTTTGATGGTAACATTTTCCAGGTTATCCATCACACAACACTTTTAAAAATGGAGGGTTTTGCACTGTAAGAAGTGAATGCTGACTTTTGATGAATGGCTCTTTAGCAGGCCCTGTGAAGACGCTGGATGAAATCCAACAAAAGTCCCTTGAGGGAACAGCAGTGGCTGGGGTCCAATTACCAGGCTGAACGAGCCATTGCTATCACCTACACATCACACCTGCTGTCTGAACACATTAAATCCTGGTTCACTGTGAGAAAAATACATGGTTTGAAATAAAGATGATGTGAGTTTTGTGGTTACAGCTGGGACAGAAAACCTTCATGCACTGCCACAATCACCTGATCGGACACGGTCTGATGCTTCAGGTTACCGTAGTGTTTCATGGTGACAGTAGAAGTAGTTACAGACTCTTCAACATGTCGAGTTCCTGATGGTAAACAGGGATACTACACATGTAGAACATGCAGGTGTCTATGGATGTTTTCATCGACCAGTGCATCTGAACATATAGTGTATCTTTTTGTTTTCTGTGATTGGCACTTCGGGATGGTGGTGGGCTCCCCTGTTTCTACACAGTCGTGTCCTCCTGCTGCATATTTTGTTGGTCCTCTTTTAGCTCTGATTACAGCATCATTCTCTGTGGCATCATCTCAATAAGCTTCTGCAATGACACAACACTAATTTCTGTCCAGAGTTAATTAATTTTTGTCCAAGATCTTGGTGGGACAGTCGAACCGCTGCACAAAGTTCATTCCTCCATATTTCAAAAGTTCTTAATGGCGTTCAGCTCTGGACCCTGTGGCCAGCCCATGTGTGAAAACGATGTCGTCTCCTGTTCCCTGAACCACTCTTTCACAATCTGTACAGTAGGCACTAGACATGGTGGTTGCACCACTTCATTCTTCTTTCCCTGATGCTCCCATCACACGGGAACAGTGCACAGGTGGGAAGTACTTTGTTACTGTACTTAAGTTGATTTATTTCAGTATATGCCCTTTACCTGAGTATTTATTTTTCTGACATTTTTTATTTTACTCCCTAAATTTGAACACTTTCAACTCCTTACATTCTCAGAACCAACCTTCTGGCATTTATCAACTCCCTGTCAAATGTAAAAAAAGAAAACATTTACAGGTGAGGTATTTTTTCAGTTGTCATTACCTTTCAAACTTAAAAACATGGTAATTTAATAGCTTCAGTTCAGCTAACCTGTTGGACAGTCCTGAACCCAGTTCTAGTAGTTCTGCTTCTCCTTTGATGTTTTCTCTGCTTGATACCAATAATTTGACCCTCTGAAACAGATTAAGATCTTATCCTTGACTTTATTATTTATTATTATGCAATGTTTGCTTATTTTTTGGATGGACAGTGTATTTGACTGAGTATGGTTTAGTTTTCTGTGCTTTGTATGGCTGGTGAAAAGCTGCACACCTTTTGTTTGTTGTGATGGGGAAACATGTTGGATGCTTTGGTTGGTGCTGGACATACACACACCTTTTGCAATCATTCTAGGGCTGTTCATCAACAGGTTTTGTCATGTTTAAAGTGAAACAGGTTTTAACTAAATACATCAGGGCTTAGATCAGGGCTTCAAGTTCCAGGCTGGAGGCTTTGGCTTGATGTGAGCTGTTGCACACAACCAGCACAGCTATTGTTTTTTCCATGAACACCTCCATGTAAGGAAGAATACTGACTGACAGGTGGAGCCAGCTACAGCTGTCTGCTGTAAATATGTTGTAGATCCACAACAGAATAGTCCAAAAGCTGGACCTCAGCCTAACTTAAATGCTGTGCAGAGAAAGCTTTGTTTATTCAAATGATCAACTTTTTAGAAAAGACGTTAGAAAAAGTTCAATTAAGGTTTTAAATTATTTTAACAGATTATTTGTCTTTTTCTAATCATATCCTGAAATCTGTAACTTTAGGACTCAAAACATTCTTCTTTCTTTTTCTAGCCTGTGAGGCCGGTATAGAAGAGTTGGTTCAGAGAAAGTAAGCATGTTTTTGAGTTTTTTTTTGACCCATCACCAAATGAAAATCTATTTTAGTATCTCCACATTAGAAAGAACAAGGACATCAGCAGGTTATTTACAGCTTCAAAATCTGTCAGGTGCACATTTTTCACAGCGCCTCTAGTCAGCGTTTTATTCAACAACAAAAGAAACGTTGACAGCAGTGTTCGGTTATTTTTAGGAAGAACACAGATTAATTTTATCATTTAGTGTAGTTTAAGGAGAGGAGAAAAAGAGATTTTTGATCCAAACAACTTTATACAAAACAGCATAAATATGATCTAATATCCAAATGTAGATGCCTTTTTACTCATTTTTTACAATGAAATTCAGATTCTATGTCTATTCTATGTCTGTGTACTTTTGTATTTGCTTTTGGAGAAACATACCAGCGATTATTAATCAAGGTTATTAGTGACACAATGGTTTTCTAAAAAATGGAATCATCCACTGCTATCTTCTGTCTGGTTTCCATCCTTCAGCATTTTGGCCTTTTTAGTGACAGAAATATTTGTGATAGAAACTGGAACTTAAAATTTAATTGGACAAAAGTAATAGAGGTCTTAATTAAAGAAGTATTTTTGAAAGGTTGAACTTCAGTGACTTGTTGACTGGGAAGGACACTTTCTGAATGAGTCAATGCAGATGTTTTCCAGTGGTAAACACCATTTCAGCCTCCATGTGGAGCAGTGGATAGTCTTACTGACATCACACCAATCATACAAGCCCATTCTGTTTCTAACTTGTATTTATACGAATGATCACAATTTAACTGCTGCTTAAAGCCGCATAAGCTTCTGGTTGATGGTGGTTCAACCCGGGCTTCAGGTTTACTTTTTTATTACAACCAAACAAGAAGGTTCAGCAGTAAACCGAAATCTCCATCATACAGACTAATCTCAGGATCACTGATCTTAAAGAGGCTCAACTTGAGTTGTTTTTATTCCTCCAGATTAGCTAACACGTTATTTTTTAGCTATTTTCTTTCTAAATAATTGAAATGAATGACTGTATTAAACTATGTTTCTGTTTCAGTTGAGGTGTTTTATGACTTGTGTGGAACTCATGTAACATCCATTCCTCATCTTTCTCTTACCTGCCCTGTTTATCTCGATGATCTCTTCCTGTGCCAGGGGGCAGTCTCCGGTACCCATCATGCTCCCGGATCCCACCATACCTGGTCCAAGGACGTTGCCCATTAGCCTGTGTGGAGAAGCAGTTGCCATTGCCAAAGCGTCTGGTTTGCAGTAGTTAGGGCTGCCTGGTTGTGGTGCTCTCGGGATGTGCTTGTTCCTTTTCTTGGGCAGCTTCTGCTTGGCCATGGCCAGGGAGTAGTACATGCCAAAGTTGTTGACAATGACTGGTACGGGCATGGCAATGGTCAGTACACCTGCCAAGGCGCAGAGGGCACCCACCAGCATTCCTGACCATGTCTCTGGGTACATATCGCCATATCCCAGTGTGGTCATGGTTACCACAGCCCACCAGAAGCCGATGGGGATGTTTTTAAAGTTGGTGTGGGCTGCAGCAGTTGGATCATCTGGATCAGCTCCGATACGTTCAGCATAGTAGATCATGGTAGCAAAGATGAGGACGCCCAGTGCCAGGAAAATGATTAGCAGCAAGAACTCATTGGTGCTCGCCCTCAGAGTATGGCCCAGAACCCGTAAACCAACAAAATGGCGGGTCAGCTTGAATATACGCAGGATACGGACAAAGCGCACGACACGCAGGAAGCTTAACACATCTTTGGCTGTTTTGGAGGACAGGCCACTAAGCGCTACCTCCAGGTAAAAGGGCACTATGGCCACGAAGTCTATGATGTTCAGGGCACTGCGGAAGAACTCTGCTTTGTCGGGGCAAAAGATGACACGGGCCATCACCTCAATAGTGAACCAGATGACACAGACGCCCTCCACATATGTCAGCCAGCCATCGGTGACAACTTCATATACAATCTGTGGAGGGAATGACAGAAACAAAGGGTTTAGTTATTCATTCACATCAAAGTCATGTAAAACAATGTCATACTATTCCAAAAGAACTTTATTTAATCATATCAATGAAATGTATATTTTTACTTAAGTGTGGCACCCCACCAAAAAACTCACTAAACCCTAATTGTTTAGCTAGTTAGCTAACACTAAACCTTAACCCCTAGTTAATTCACTAGTTAACTGACTCTAAGTAAGGAATAATGCCCGATGAGGTGGCCATTATCATAAATTAATAGACGGCGGGAGGACGACGCAGAGCCGAGAACCGTCCAACGTGAAGCCATCCTACATCGTTCAATCAATTTCAGGACTCCTGGTTGACTTTGTAAAGGATCACTGCTGAATTATTTAACATTTATATTAATATTAGCACCTGGAATCTGAAAAGTTTAAACTTTTAAACTAAATAATGTGATTTTTGTGTACTT
This sequence comes from Melanotaenia duboulayi, assembly GCA_026261665.1. Taxonomy (NCBI): domain Eukaryota; kingdom Metazoa; phylum Chordata; class Actinopteri; order Atheriniformes; family Melanotaeniidae; genus Melanotaenia; species Melanotaenia duboulayi. Next base: position 2,034,300 of record CM047976.1, read on the forward strand.
TTACTTCCTGAAGGACATCCTGTTCCAGATCACATGGCTCCAGGTAAAATTATGATTGTGGCATAAAAAGACTGATTGGCTGAAGGTTAATTCAACTTAACGAGGCCTGGCACCAGCCGACAATGATTTATGACAGGATAAAGAAGCACAAAAGACTCAATGAGCCCAGATCATCTATGACATCCAGACTTTAATCATTTAGTTTTATAATCTGAAGCCTTTGGAGCAAAACAAAACAAACCAGTGCTTCAAGATGTCCCATATTTATAGCACTGACCCATGTGGCAGAGGGAAGAAAAAACAAGTGCATTAGTGGGAGATGTTGATGTTTGATCAGCTCTTCCTGTATAACTACCAGAACTCATCCTTGTTGAACATCCTGGACGGCAGTTGGAGGTTGTCTTTGCAGCCTGTTGTCCATGTCCAGGGGGCCACTCAGTTCTAGTTCTTCATGAAGGTTTGGTGTATAGGAAATTCAGCTGTATTTTATAAGAACAACTCGTGAAACTTTTCTTCCCCTTTTTACTATTTTAAGATCAATTTTGTATTAAAAATGTTCACTTTCCATCGTCACTTATCTGTTTACACTGGCTGGTTATCATCCCACTCTGTCATCAGTCGTCGCCTACTTGTCCTCAAACATCAGTGTTTTCTGATTCTTGAATACACCATCTTTATATTATCCCTATTTATTAGATGTTAATGTGCTGATGGTAAAACATGGTTAAATGTCTGTTGATGATCAGTAAACTGTATGTAACATGACCTAAAAGTACATCTAGGCGTTGCGTCAATGTGAAGTCATCAAATAAATAGTTGTGGAATTTAAGACCATTTATCCTCATGAGGGGTAAATTAAACCAGTGCTAGTCCAACACAGATACAAAGAAAATTTGAACTCTAGTAAATGGTAATCATGATGTAGCCCAGCTTATGAAATATAGTTTTAGTTCTCCCTCTTTCTGTCTCTGAGTTTCAGTTACCATAGTGACCCCAAATCTCGCAATACTTGCATCACCCGAGCTGGAGTTTGGCGCCGATGCAGGATTAAAGATAGCTGACATGAACTGGAGAGTAGATGGGTGGGACGCTAGGAGGATAGAAAATGGCTCCAGTGAAATAAATGACAACTTACAAGAAGTCTTTGATCACTCATAGAGACTGATTGAGACTCCAAAAAAAGACAAACTGTTGGACCGTTGGGGGCCAGATGCTTATCGAATCATCAAGTGTGCTGGGAACTTGCCAGTTTATACTGTGAAACCAGAGACTCGGGAAGGGCCCACTCACACCTTGCATCGTTATTTACTTCTGCCCTGTGGGTTTCTTCCTGCTTGACACCACCAAGGAAGTTCGCCTCCCGTTCCGGTACGTCGTCCACAAACTCGCAGCCAACTTCTAGCAGAGCCTGACTCCACTTACCTGTCTTGAGGATTAAGATGTTCCTCACCCTGTCCTGCCTCTAGCGAAGGCAGCCAGGAATTACCTGCTGTCTTACCTCTAGTGCCATCAATGATAATGTAATGTAATAATAATAGTAATGTGGATCATTTAATGTTTTGTTTTTTATTGGACACCCATGAATTGGACATAAGATTACTTTGTTGTGAATTGGCGCTGTATAAATAAAGCTGAATTAAATTGAATTTGGGGGGGATTCAGGTGGATATCTACTCCACGCATGGAGCTAGCAGAATACAGGAGGAAAGCCATCATCTAGGATTCATCAGAGAACGTTCTATGAACAGGACTTAGACTGCAGATGGGTGAGCAGGAGGGTCAAACTGGACTGGACGACCACTTCTCTCCCAAAGCAAACTCCACCCAGAGTAAAAACAAAAAATGAAACGTTTCCGTTAAACTTTCTGTACCTCCTCACGTGTGATGTTCCCAGTAGTGACGTTCTCCGTTTTATTGTAGATGGTGTTGAAGGCCTCATGGGTCTCCAGGCAGAAGGTGGAGATAGAGAGGAGGATGAAGAAGAGGGAGGCAAGCGCCACATACTGCAGGCATGAAGAGAGAAAGACAGCTATGTAAGAGACAGCTTCAAGCACAATGGTGATTTTAAAGTTTCATCTTCCACTTCAGGCTGGCTGAATGAAACAATGTGCAGTGCCTGCAGGCTGCAGACAGGGGGCAGGATTAACACACTGATGATGCAGTCTCACAGAAGACGTTAGAGACACACATCCAGGGGGAAAAGACAGAGGTATATCTGAAAGAGAGAAATTACTGAATACAAATCTGCATCATGTGCATGTCTCTTCGGTGACCTGGAATCTAGAAACCATCCCTTTAAATCACTTCTGGTGTTTTCTCCAGCAGCATCTGTGAGAATTTCTCTTCTCTGCAAGAGTCAGAAGATTTCATCTCATTACTTTTTAAAAAGACTGCATTCTGTTTAAAAACATCTAATTTCCTAATAAATCTAAAACATTTTCAACTTGTTCTATCTTTTAGATTTAGATTTCTTACTTAATAGATGAGACTTCAGTTTGTATGATGAGGTGAGTCAGTTCAGGTGTCAGGATTACTACACACATGCACATTTCTAATAACTTCTAGATCTGGAAAGTTACTCTGATCATCATGTGGAACACTGGATTTTTTTTTAGATCCATTATGATTTGGAAGGTTTAATGAACATGGAAAAGAAAAACTGTCAAAATACTGTTAAACTTATTTTTTCCCAAAAATCTTCGGTGGTTCATAATGTTTTAGTTTAGTTCATGAAACGTAAACGTCTTGATAACGTGCTTCTAATGTAAGAAACTAATGAAAAACAAAAGGAAACATTGTGGAGTTTTCTTTATTTATAGTTATTGTGCTTTTATTTTACTGGTCCGGCCCACTGGAGATCAGATGTGCTGAAAATGTAACCTGAACTAAAATGAATTTGACATCCCTGGTGTAGATGGATGAAAGGAAACACAGTTGATGGTGAAGGTCCGGATTAGTGTGAACCATCTCCTGCTGATGGAGGCGGCCGTCTTGTTGGTGTTTACTTTGGCTTGCAGCTTTCTGCATCTCTGTCACCGTGTGTGTGCCTGTAAAAGGAAAATATGTGCACCTGCTTCAGTATTTTAAGTTGTTATACAGCCCACAATCATGCACGTGTGTGTGTGGGTGTGTGTGTATCTAGGGCAGCTGTATATAGCAGTATTAAATTAGACCATCATAATAAGATGTGGGACTCAAAGCGCTCTCTGAGGGGTTGAATTATACTTCATCTGTCTGTCTTCATCACTGACCTATCACACACACACACACACACACACACACACACACACACACACACACACACACACACACACACACACACACATCTGCTTTACACTGGCTGTGAGGACTCTCCATTAACACAAAGCTTTCCCAGCCCGACCAGAGCCAGAACCCTGCTCTGGACCCCACACGAAGCCCAAGTCAAAGCGTGTTTTACATTCATTCTTCTGCTGCTGTAAATTATTTTTAATGCTTTTTGTTGGTTCCGGATCACCGTCTGGATTCAGGAACGTTTGTAAGGATTCCCTACTTTAGGGAGATGGAATAATTTTGTCATTACAGCTTCTAACTAAACAGATAATGTCCAACATCATGTAGAGGTTATAATCCAACACTGACTCTGTGATTCAGAAGGTTAAAAATATTTGGGGTACTGGGTGGGACTTTTGGGGTTTTTCTTGGTGCTCTCTGGAGATCTGTGCTCTCTGAGTGCTTCTAGTTTAAAAAGAACAAACTTTTTTAAAAAAACTTAAATAAATATATATTTCATTTTATAAATATCATACTGGATCTACAAAACCACTAAACATGTAATTCCAGGTATCTGCAAGGGAAAATTTTCACATTATGATCAGAGTAACATTCCAACATCTATAAGTTATTTTAAATGTACAAATGTGTACATTTCCACATGTGTGTGGTAATCCCGACCACCTGAACTGACTCACATCATCATTCAATCTGAGGTCAGAGAAATGTTTAGAAATGTTAAAATTTTATAGTTAATATCTTCTGTTATTTTACCACATTTACCACATTCAAGATGCAGGCCAGACTGGACACTCTGGTGGGCCGGTTTTGGCCCCCGGGCCGTATGTTTGACATGCTATAGAAAATTTTAATCTCAACATTCATGTCAGGAGATGGACTCTTTACAGCTCTTTAGGCTCCACTGACCAAACCTTAATCTAACTTTAATTCTATCAGCTAAGTCAAAACTAATCTATTCTGCTTGGTTTCATCATCAGATAGAAATATAGATTCAATAATTATGCCTGATGATGTTTAAGTGTCGGTCAGATTAGATTCTGCTATCTGGGTTTTATCTATCAGATTTGTTGGATACTGTAAGCAGAGAAGTAGCAGCAGTTGTCTGGACCAGAACAACCTGTTGATGTCGGGGGTCAGAGCAGAATGGGCAGACTGGTTGATGATAGAAAAGCG
>CM047976.1:2458353-2470925 GCA_026261665.1 Melanotaenia duboulayi
ATGTGAATTAATTAAATTTGAAATGATGTCAACGTGCCATTAATTTTTTATTTTTTTATTTTCTTTCTGTTCTATTTTTTGTTGTTTTCTTACCGTGCATCCATCAGATTTCCTCTCACCTTGTAAACAACAAACCGAGATCAGATAGAGCCAGTTAATAATGAGGGAACAACGAGGCATGATGCAGTGATCAGACGTGGAGGGCCAACACTGACTCGACTGATGCATGACAGGCTCATATTTACTACCTCTTTTAGACAACAACATGCACCGCACTGAACGAATATCTGCAGAAATGATGGATTTTATACAAAATAGAAAAATAATAAATATAAATTTAACACTGGATATAAAAGATGTCGTATAATGTTTAAAATATTTAAGTAAGAACTTGATTTTTTTGAAGAGTGAAACTCATTCATGATCTTATAGACCTTTTTTCAAAGTGAGAATAATAACTATAAACAGACCACCATTTATGTAATAGAACAAAGTTATATCAAAAATAATTATGGATAAATAAAAATTGAATAGGGCGACATTTCTGTGGAAATGGGCCATGAATAAGTGTGCATGTGCAGGCAGAGTATACAGTTTGCCCTCCTCGTGCTCCCTCCACCGCAGCATCTGCTGGCTGTGCGCTGAGCTCTGAGGGGTTGGGGGAGGGGAAGGTGATGAGGAGAGAAAAGCAGTGGTTTCTATTCATGTCATGGTGCTTTCAGAGGAGGAAGATGGATTTAAGTCTGTCATTTCTTTATTCTGTCTCTCCTAACCTTTCAGGTCACATTGCAGGGGACCGTTGGAGAGACACCGTCACGTGACCTCTGGTACCAAATGGTCTTCCGGCAGTGGTTTTCAGTAAGGACCGGTGCAAAAGAAGACGCTGCCACCTCTCTCAGAAATGCAGAAGACAACATACTACGACAACTCCGCAACGCTGTTTGGTGGCTACTCGTCCTACCAGGTGCAGGGGGCAGCAGCTGCAGCTGCAGCCGCAGCCAATGGCTTTGGTGGCTACGATGCCCCGGTTTCAGTGTCCCACCACCAGCCCGCCTTCCAGTCAACAACCCATCTGGATGTGGACTCGTACCAGCGTTCTGCCTGCTCTTTGCAGTCACTTGGCAGCAATGGAGGCCACCAGCAGCAGCAGCAGCAGCTAGCCAAGACCAAGGAGCTAAATGGCAGCTGCATGAGACCCAGTCTGCCGCCTGAGCACCACCCTGTCTCCCAGGTGTCCCCCCCACTGCCCCCAAACCCAAGCAATGGTAATGGCACAGCTCAGCAGCCGGGGGGCGGTGTTGGGTCCTCTGCAGTCTCTAAATCAGGCCCCAACAAGTCATCTAATTCCTCCTCGTCCACATCATCTTCCTCATCGTCCTCCTCTTCACTGCCGCCCAACCCAACTATGGCCAAGCAGATCTTTCCCTGGATGAAAGAGAGCCGGCAAACGACCAAGCAGAAAAACTGTTCACCCAGCAACACCTCTGGAAATGGTGTGTGAGATTACACATCTTTCTATCTCTCCGTCTGTCTGTTCCCAAAAAAACAAATAACTCTTCCTCTTTCTTTTTTTCTCCATCACTCACCTGGTTTCCTTCTTGCATCAGCAACTTTATTCTTATTCTCCTGATCTCTCCTCACCATAGTCTCATCCCTCTTTCCAGGATCAGATTCTTTGTGGATTAGAAGGTTTCTTATCAGTGAAATCTATATCAGACAAGATCTCTTCAGTGTGATGAAACATTTTACTTTAGTAGTCCAAACTAATTTTTCTGTTATTCAGTGTGGTAATATTTAAAAACCAGAGCAACATGTGGTGAGATGTGCCATGAGACAAATACTCAAACTGTAAATTCCCAAAACCCACAGGTGGGTCATACATCCCCCCAAAAACTTTTGAGAAAGAGCATCAAACTTTGTTGTTTCTTTATAAATTGGTGCCAGTTAAATAAAAGAAGCTGGACATTATTGTTATTGTGACATCGATGCATACGGAGATATCTGGACTCTAACAGGAGTCTGTTGCTCCAGCTGGAGAAGGTGTTGCTTTTCTGCATGTTACTGCTCACCAGCATGCACAGGTGCAGACGGGGAATGCAGCTCTTCAGATTAGCACCATATATTGAAGTATTTCTTTATACATGGCAAGTCATATCATCATCGTCATCATCAGCATCTGAACATAGAGCAGTGATGTTGCGCGTTAGGAATTGTTCAGCTGTAACAGGAACACTGTTTATTAGCTGTTCATCACCTCCCTGCATCCATGTTCTCCAGCTCACTGAAACTCCTTGCCTCCTTGCTCCTTTTACTCATCTTCATTTCACACCTCCTGAAAAGATGTTGTAAACAGGACGTCAGTGGGATGAAGTTAAATATTACAGAAGATTTTTACAGAGAAAAGTAGAACAATAGGCAGATATTTAAAGCGAAATGTTAAAAAGAATTAAATGTTTAAATTTGCACTGAGTGATACGGTTTAAACTTAATTGATAAGAAAGAAGCCGTTGTGTCTTAAGGAATAGGAGCCTGAAATTATTTCAGCACCTGGAAAAAGAGCTGAGAGGAGATAGTTGCAGCTGTTTCTGATTTCAGATAATTGCATGGACAATACCACAGCTGTCTGAGATAAATATTCTCATCTTTGTCTGTCCATGTGAATAAATGCCAGTCACTTTCAGCAGTCTCAACACACAGTGAGAAGAACAAAAATAGATATGATCTCACTTCAGCTTTGACTGCTCTGTTTTCAGCACAGAGAAAAGCTGAATTTCTGCTTCAGGTGTGACTCAGTACTTTACTGCTTCTTCTGATTCTGCTGGATCAGATTGTTTACATCTAGTAGAAAAGTTCTCAGGTTTTCAGAACTTCTCTCAAAGACAGACACCGGGGTCACAGCCACATCATAAGACCAGACTTTGTGCTTCACCTGTGACCTTTGCAGCCTGACATGTCTTTGTTTCTTAGGTGGAATTTATAAGTGTGGATATGATGCCTTAACAGTCAGATTATCTTCAAACTATATGTGATAATTTTGCTGTTGAAAAATGAGAAAAACCAACCCAGTGCTAAAATAACAAATCTCACATCCCATAATATGGATAAATGTTGAGATGGCAACGTATCGCTGCTGATTTTTTACATTAGCAGCCGTGATCCTTCAGAATTCAGACGTGATTTCATTTCTTACTAACGCACCCAGTTAAATCTAAATCTAGCCATTCTGCCTAATCCTGATTATTTTCTAATAACCCAGAGGAAAGTGGAAAAGTAAAAATGCATATCACGCCGGATGAGGTGCCGTCTGTTGCTTAAGTCATCGCCTGTCTCCTGTTTATCAAACATGTGACATTTGTCATGAAACACTGCAGCTGAATCACGTCATGACGATGTTAAATGTGCTCAGCTAGTCAGAACCTGGACAGAACGTTAGCTGCGTGTCCATTAAACAGACATAACTGTACAACACAGACCTGTGTAGAGTACATGCATTAGACTCCCTGTCATGTGGTTCAGATGGTAATGTTGTTGGACAAATCTAACCTGAATGTATCTGCAGTGTTCTGAATGTGTGATGTTAGCTGGTATATTTGACATTTAGCAGCTTTTTTTAAGACCTGATGGAGCTCAAACAGAGTAACTGTCACACAGGGGTGTTTCCAGGAAATTTATAATGGGGTGGCTGTGTTCAGATAGAAGTGAGTGTGGGATGGCCAATCTGTAGTTACTGTAATATTATCTCTACACCAATTAACTTAGGTCAGAATCAGTGTGTAAAACAGGGATTAAAACAGCTTTGTAATGTTACAAACAAAACCCTGTTTACAGATTTTAAAGAATATTGTATAGTAGAAAGAGCTCATTTTTTTACAAACATGAAAAGTCCTCTATTCCATCACGTAAAATGAAGAGGGTAAACATGGCTCATATTACAGAGTAAAGACAGAGAAAGACCAAATGACACTGACTAGTGCAGCTGTTGTTGTAGCTGCTGGACTCCATTGGCTGAAATCTGAATCTGTTTTGTAACGACCCCCCCCCCCAGTTAGCCACATATACAACGTTGACCCTAATGAACACATACACTACTCACAAAAAGCTCAGGATATTCAACTTTCTGGTGAAATGTACAGAAAATATAAAAAGCTGATTATATCACAAATGTAGGATATGTCAGTAGAATAGTCTGATGGTCATCCCTTCATCTCAAACTATATGTTGAAACGTCCAACATTGGTGGGTTAACCACAACTAGTCATGTGTTAGGTGTGGCCTGGGTCTGATGAAGAAGAGGACTGTTTAGATACAGGCTTTCATTGAACCAGAACATTTAGAGCTCCATTCATAGGGCACATTTTCCTTTTGGTTTTCATCCTGTTGTGGAATGAAAACTTAACTGTACAGTTTATCATTCAGACGTTTAGAGAAAGTCTAATTAAGTTCACCTGTACAGGTAAAAGTGGATTTTAGGTTCATTCTGACATCATACAAAAAGCTGAATATTCCTAACTTGTTGTGAGTAGTGCACATCGCTTGTTGTCTATAATTAATTCAGAAAACACAGATTTTTATTTCATGTATTACTTATGTTTCATTAATAGTGATTTATCAAACATATGAGAGGAACACAAAGTTCTTTATAGAGCATGAAACATAATGAAAGGACACAACAATTCTTACAGCAGTGGGGGACCCTGGTCCTTGAGGTCCATGGCTGCAGGTTTTAGATGTTTCCTTGGTCCAACACACTCTATTCAAAGTAACGCGACAATGAGCAGAACTTGCTGTTGAGTCTGTTAGTGTTGAACCAGTTGTGTTGGAGCGGGGAAACATCTAAAACCTGCAGGACTTGGACCTCGAGGACCAGGGCTACACACCCCTTCTCTCTTAAGATACAGTATAAATCATTTCCTAAAAGATCTTTTTACCTGTACCGTCATTGATCCAACAGGTTGCAGGTTTCCGCTGGTGTAAGTAGAAGAAGGGTCCAAGGATTCACTAAACACAAACATCAGTTAAATCAAATTAAGTCACAGAAATATCTGTATAAGAGTTAAAAATCCTCTATTTTTACCAGGATCTGGTCTGCTGAAACCCTTTCCAGTCGAAGTGTTTGGTTCTACCAGAGGTCAGAGCGTCACTCTGAAGTAAATGAGATGAGAAATGGGAATTTTTTACTGAGAAGATTAAAGTTAGAGCAGTTGCTTCTGCTACTGATGCGGCTCTTGCTTTGGGGGGTTTGTCTTTCCAGCCTTGATGCAATTAAGGTGTTCTCAGCCAACACCAGGGCCTTTGTCTTTTAATAACTGCCTCTGTTATGAAGTGTTGACAACTAATATCAAGGGGTAATTCAGGCAGCCTGCCCGTACCCCCTCTGCTTTATTAAGAACCTGAATGCTTTCAATTTCCTCCAGCATGAAGCCTAGTTGCACGAAGTTGTCCTCACCTCTCTGTCTCTATTCACGTTCATCATTTTACCTACTAATTATTATTTCTTCTTTTCCTAATGTAGGCCCCTTCCATCCTTTTTTTTAAAGGAATTTCCCAATGTATTTGTAATCAGTGTTTTTCTCTGCTGTCCTCAGTATCAGGAGGAGCTGAGAGTGGCAGCAGTGGGGAGAAAAGTCCGACCGGTGGCTCGTCAGCGTCCTCGAAGCGGGCTCGCACGGCGTACACCAGCGCCCAGCTGGTGGAGCTGGAGAAGGAGTTCCACTTTAACCGCTACCTCTGCCGGCCGCGCCGCGTGGAGATGGCCAACCTGCTCAACTTGTCTGAACGCCAGATCAAAATATGGTTTCAGAACAGACGGATGAAGTACAAGAAGGACCAAAAGTCCAAGGGTTTGAGTTCCAGCTCTGGGGGACCATCACCAACAGGCTCCCCTCCTTTGCCCATGCAGTCTTCCGCCAGCTTCCTGAACTCAATGCACCCCATGGGAGGTGGAGGTGGAGGAGGGGGGCCAGCCTACGATACCCCGTCTCCACCGTCCTTCGGAAAGATTCACCAAGGAGTGTCTTACTCGATGTCCACGGCCTATTCCAATGTGTCCATGAAGGGCTGCCCCCCTCAGAAGTATGGTGCCCCAGATCCGGACTATGGTGATCCCCATCCCCACCACAGCCTAGTCCAGGCCAACAACACTGGCTACGGGACTCCAACCAACATGCAGGCCAGTCCAGTCTACGTTGGGAGTGGCAGCTACGTGGAGCCCATGCCCGGCTCGGGGCCCTCCATGTACGGGCTAAACCATCTCGGTCCCACACAAACCCATCACCAAACCATGGACTACAATGGCGCAGGGCCCATGTCGGCCACCAACCAGCACCACGTGGGTGGAGGGGGCCCCCAGGGTCCCTGTGACCCGCCAACACACCCGACTTACACTGAGCTGTCGGCGCACCACACTTCAACTCAGGGCAGAATCCAAGAAGCACCCAAGCTCACGCACCTGTAGCAGGTTTGGAACAAAATGACAATGTAGGAAAAAGAAGACAAAGCAGAACAAGTACCACGACTCACTAACAGACTAACTCACGAGGGACTCCACTGCTGCTATGTGACAGCAGGTGTCTCAATAGACGACAGACAACAGCCATCCAGTGGTTTGTCCTCATCAGCAGCCACAAAGAGCCAGAATCAGTTTCATGTTTTACTGCCCTCAGAAAAATAGCATCAGGCTGGTTTTCAGCTCCATATTTTACTGCTTCCTGAGAAGAAGAACACCTCAGTTAGCATCACCACAATCAGACACTTAGCAGACGTCACAAAGAAATCTAATATGAAATAAAAAAGTGTCTGTATTTCAGTATTGCTAACTAATTATCCTTTTCCCGTGGATTTATAAGCATCGTGGACGTTTCTAAACAGCTTTTGTACTGCGGGAGCAAATTGCAACACTACAGCTAGCATGTATGAAAAAAAATCCCATAATCACCCTCTTGGAGTCACTGAGGGGTTTAAATTTGTTCTTTTATGGTAAAATTTCCCCGGAAGACACATACATACACACAGCTCTCCTGCCTGATAAGTGAAATAGTTGAGATTTTAATGGGCAGTTAACGAGGTGGTTGGATTTATTAGGCTGAGCTCTCCTCCCTGCAGGCAGCACGTTGTTGTCAGCAGAGCCGAGCAGTGTGGAGGACTCTTCATCCTCCTCTCCATCAGATCCATCTCTGAACAGACATATGTGGCTGTAGCTGGCAGCTGGGATCATCCTCTGAGCCCTCTGTTTCATGAAGCACATAAAAACCACTGGACGGCCTTTTTATTCACTGTCTCTTTTTGCATCCTACCTGTTTCTGTCCTGACCCGGTCATTACTAACCCGCTATCTATTTTACTCTCACCATGCTCCCAACACACACACACAACACACACACTCATACAGCTGTTCCTCTCTACACTTACATGCCATCAGTGTTAACAGGGTTTAGGAAAATATAAGCTAAATATCTAAACTAGCTCTCTGACACAAATGTGTGCTGACCTATTTTCTCCTGCAGGATCCACACATGCAGCTGCACTACGATAACTTGGGTTCATGGATGTAAACCTGCAGCCAGAATATGTTAGCATGTCCGAGGACTTGAAACACACATTTTTACTGTCTTCGTTTAGGCACATCTTCGGAACAGGGTAAATAATAAGAGAAGAGAAATATTTATTTGCGTTTTGATAAGTCATACCCCTCGCCCCCCAGGCTCGCTCTCTGTCGCACGGCAGGACAACAATGTGTAAAAGTCCAGTTTTTAATGTTTTATTTGTCTTGATTTTTTAACGTGGAAACAGGGTATATATTTCAACATAAATGCATGACCCAGAGATCGGAGCAAATGTGTACAACGGATTTTTAAAACAACTGATTTCATTTCGTCAAACTTCCCATTACATTGCAGGGCATTGCACCCTCGCAGACCCCTCCCCCTCGGTGTTCAGTAGCTGATCTCCTCTGAACTCGCTGATGTTCAGGAGTTGTTTTTAAAAGTTAATGTTTTACACAAATGCTTCTTGCATCTGGGCATCATTGTTGCACTTAGAGTTTACATTTTGATGGTAAAAGGTTAAAAAAAAAAGAATAAAATCTTATTTTGAGGATGGAAGGCCTTCCAATCAAAGAGCCTTTCGCCAATGTGTGTTCAAGTGAACATTCATATATAAATATTTATTTGTTATAGCCAGTTTAAAAGACTTTCTTTTTTGTATTAATATTATTTATCCTTCATGTATTTATATTGAGGAAAAAATATTGTACTTTTTTAGTATTTACCTGTTATGAAAAAATGTGTTTCCTCTTGTCCATTGTACTGAAGTTGCAATTTTTTAGTTAATGTTTTTTAGAGGAAAATAAGTAGTTTTTATGTTCCTATAAAGACCCTTGTACATAAATGTCTTGGCTTGTACAGGGAAAAAAGTCAAGTTGGGACTGGAGACCCATGCATAGTCCAAAAATAGAGACAAACCATTAGCTGGAGAACTGAAGTTCTCTGGAGGAAAACAGAACCTTTCTTTGTTATTTGTAGATCTTTTTCATTCATTGTTGAGAGAGTTGTATGTCAAACAATTCTTTAATAAAACTTTATGTTATTCAGACCAATCATCATTTTTTTAAAAAACTAAAGATTGGAAAGAGTTGGTTGATCTGTTCTTTCATGTTGCACAAACCAAACGAAAGGGATGTTGCCATCCCTCCTGCTGCAGACAGGACCAGCCACAACACCCCTCACATGACAAAAGCTCCTGGTAAAAATATGAGGATGCAAATCAGATGAAAAAGTAGCTTTAATTTAACCAAAATCTCAGATATTCTACACAATATGAGGATTATTGGCAAGTTCTCCATTACAGAAACAGAAAGCTTTCTTAAATTCTGATTTTATTGACACAAAAGTAAACCAGGTGAAAAGGTGAGAGTCAGATAGTCACTTTTATCCCATATAGTCTGATATCAGGGTTAACTGGCCTAAAAAACAAGATATAGTTCTAAAGAGCAGGTTGGCGCTAAAATGTTAAACAAAATCTTTCTCAGCACTCTGGTAAAAAAAAAAAAANTGCTTGGGGCCTGGGCCTTGCTGCATTCACATGGTTTTTTAACTCTGCGCCCACCTCTCTTTCTTTTTTCCGCCTCTTCTACAACGCGCNACAGTTAAACACAGCTGCTGATGTCAGATGTCAGCAGGAGGAGCCCAAGGGTCTGAAAGTATATATATATATATATATANGTGCTCAGACGTCTGAGAGCAACATAAAACCTGAGACATAAATCAGAATCCCATAAATAATGACCATACTTCCTTTTACATCTCCTTTGGACTAACAGACAATAAAACCACCAATGAGCAGAGATTGAATCTAATTTATTGCCTCGTAAAAGTAGATGGAGAGCTCGGTTTGTCATGAGAAAATTTCTAAATCTGTTTCCAAAGCGCGCGCTCACCAAAACTGCATGGACCGAGTGATGTTTGGATATTACAGCAATTTCATAAATAAACGGAACAGGAGGTCTCTACAGGATCACGGAGCTGGTTTTACTGTCCAGTACCGACCAGTTTGTCTGCAGGGATGATGAAACAAAGCAGAACAAAGCAGCCATCCGGTTCATGACTTAGACGTTATTGTGTACTATCTTAATCATTGCTATTATCTAATTACTATATAAAACAAAACAAAATAAAATAAATTAAAATAAAATGTAAACAGACTCTAATTTTAATCGACCTTTCCACGCGCGCAGTGACCTGACTCCCAGAAGTGAAAATCGTTTCAGCTCTCCATCAGACGTCCCAGGGAACTCCGGAGTAAAAGAAAATTTTTTTAAAGAAAAAAACATCTTAAAATATGAGATAAAATGTAAAAGAAGCGCTTGTGCGCGCGGTATTGTGATGCTGCAGCTCAGTGTGTGTTTGGTGTGTCCACGCAGCCTCTGCCTACTCAGTGCTAGTGTTTTTCTGCTGCGTTCAATGGGCCCCACTCCCACACACATTTCTGCATTTTTGCCTTTTTTGGTGCCTGAGAAACAAAAAAAAAAAAAAAAAAAAAAAAAAGGGGGGGGGGGGGGGGTAAACAGGCGCGAGTCCTCCGGTAATATCTGATTTAACTAATAAAACTTTGCGTACAGGCCCGGCCTAGCTGCTAGCTAAACGTCATAATTATAAATCAAATAGTTGCCCTAAAAGCAGAGAAGGCTGGAAGCTAAGTGCCTATTTGGTTTTTTAAAAAGTGCCGCTGTCAGACTCTCTAAGGAGAGAAAGATTGATGACCACTCTCGGGTCTCTCCTGGTCCTGGTCTTCCCCAAAATATCCTCTGTTGAACTCCTGAGTTTTTCATCCGTATAAAATCTCCACGTGCTGCTCAGAGCACCCGCACTTTTAGCATTCGTCTTATTTATGCTGACTTTTTATCAGAAGGAAGAACAGGGGGGCTCGTTTTTCTGTTTTTCCCCTCCCCAGCTTGTGGAGCGACCTCGCTGTGAACTCTTTACGTGAACGCTGCACATTTTAACGGACAAGCATCACAGACAAGCGCGCGGGTGAGAGAGCCTGGGAGAAAAGGCTATTTTAGGCTGAGATACTGTTCAGACTGCTCAGGTTTCTCTCTCACCTGAACACATTTACGCTCCTGTCAGACATACATGAACATTAAATACAGAAATCATGGACTTACACACGAACAGGTTCCCTTCTCTGTCTCTTTTCAAACCTAAGTCTGATCCATGTGTTTTACAGCTGAGTAGAAATCTCAGTCATCCTCTCCTCCTGATCTGCTGCGCATCTAAAACCCTCTTCTGTTTTTCTGGGTCTGACTTTTGAGGGATTTATCAGCCGTTGTCACACTTCCTAAGATTAATGAGCTGAGAGCTGCAAACAGTATTTTTTTCATGAGGAGACATATTGTAAACGGTGCTGGCTAGCTCCGTTAACCTAATGTTAACCGCCATTACATCACACAGAAGAGTGGAAAAAATGCTCTATTGTTTGGAGCTACGAGAGGCCGGGATGCGCCGACCTGCCGCCCACACGGCGCACATGGTGACCGGCCGCCTTCTCCTTCTTTCTTCTCAGAATTTACCCCCTGTTAGGGGAAACAATGGTATACAGCCCCTCGTTCCTTCAGCATTTGGCAGAAAAATAATAATACAACTTCCCACAGACATCTCAGCCGCGAGGCCTAGGGTGCTGATTGGATGATACGGGTCACATGACCAGGAATCCGCTGCAATTTCGCCCCATAGCTCCTCAGCTTAGCCTTCCCAGATCCCCATACGCCTGTAATATAACCAATATACACAATTATGATTTAGCCACCGTTTTTACGCCATTGCGGTCAGGAGCTTAAATATTGCTGCGTTTATTTTTTGTATTTATTTTTTTCTCAAAAGCCATATTGTGTATGCGTGTGCGCGCATGTGAGCGTGCTTATATGTTTTTATCATTATTTTTTATTTATTTTTTATTTATTTTGGGGGAAAGGACTGTTCGGGGGTCTCGCAGTTTGAGAGGGGAACCGACATGAAGAAGCTATGAATTTTGAATTTGAGAGGGAGATCGGGTTTATAAACAGCCAGCCGTCCCTAGCAGAGTGCCTGACATCCTTTCCTGCCGTCCTGGAGTCATTTCAAACTTCATCAATCAAGGAGTCGACAGTTATTCCGCCTCCCTTCGAGCACACCATCCCCAGCCTCAGCCCCTGCACAGCCAGCCAGCCGAAACCAGCAGCTGGGAGCCAGCAGAACCGGAGAACCTCTGCCACTAATGGCCACCAGACGCACCACCGAGCGATCCAGCAGTCCTGCCCACCCGGCCAGGCCCCAGCTCCGTCCACCCTGGTCGGTCCGCTGGCCCACGAATTCCCCTGGATGAAGGAAAAGAAATCATCAAAAAAATGCCCCAAGCCTGGGGGCAGCTCCAGCGGTGGGGGATCCATCATCACCCCGGCCCCATCCTTTCCGTCGCCAAACGCTTCTGGGTATGCTTCAGCGGGCATTGAGTCACCCACAGGTCGGTGTGTTAGGACGCTGGGATCAGTGTGCATGTGTGCGCGTGGTGGAGGGGTGTGAACCATGTGTTGTGATTTTCTGTTTGCATTATGAGTTTACATCCACTTCAGGAAAAAAGCTGTTTTTACACCGCATGGGTTTGATCAAAAGAGTCGTTTTCCAATCAGTATGCATGCGTCTGTGTGTGCGTCTGTGTCTGCGTGCGTGTGTTTGCATTGTGCAGTGCTGTGATGCTGTGAACAAGGAAGCCATATCTAGACCACTGCATTATGCTGCAGTGCTTGGCACACTTAAATCAAGAATTTAAGTGGTACTTCCACACAAGGACCGTCTTATTTCTGCTCACTGTGACCCAAATGCCTGGGCTCCGGTGGGTAGAGGAAAAGATGGAGGGAGCAAAAATAACAGAATGCATAGAAAGAGACAACGTATGGTGGGTGGGGGGTGGGGAGAGCTGGGTTCTCCAGTCATACAAGAATCACAAGATTTTCTCTGATTTAGATTTTGTTCCACTGACCTTCCTGATCTTCAATTTTTTTATTTTCTCTCCCCAAAACTATTTATTTATTTATTTATTTAT
>CM047976.1:2772565-2784427 GCA_026261665.1 Melanotaenia duboulayi
TATCCATTGCTCTTGGCTGAAACAAAGACAGAGTAGAGCTTTACTTATAGCCATCGAAGTGTGGAAATATTTGTCGAGAAGATTCTTCTGATGCTGAACCTCAGAAGAAAGCAGACAGCATATTTACAAAAATCTATTTTTTATTGATTCAGCAGTTGATACAAATTAAGGGTTAGATGATGATCTGAGTTTGGTGAAGCAGAGAAAATCTGTGGAAAGATCATGTGATCACAGTGATTGTCGGCACGCTCCAGCTGCAGCAGCATTAGTGTGGCTGGGTGATCATCTTCAGCATCTGCAGGGCCATGGGTCCCTGGTCAGAGGGGATCTGAGGAAACAACCAGAGACCATCAGGTTGTCTGCACCTACTGAAAACACAACAATCTTCACAGTGTACATTCTGGTTGCCACCCCCACCACATGACCTCCATCTTTTCCTGTGAGGATCAGGGAGCTGAAATCATCTACCTCAAGGGTTCCCAATGTCATTTCCTCAAGGACCCCCTTCATGTCGCTACCCCCCACCCTGGGCTGAAACAGTGCTCGGTTTTATGCTTTCATTAGCTAGTTCTGGCTGTGTCCTGTTCTTCCATTAAAGCTCAAGTATCAACATATAGTCTTTTTTCTCTAACAAGGACGAATCATCTGCACCGTGGTGTTTCTCAGACAGAACAGAAATAATGCAGGATAAATCCAGGTTACCAGGACAGACGTGAGCTATTCTACTACTACCAGCTCACTGACCTCACTAAACCACAGGACCTGGACCAGGACAGACCTCACTGTAACACAGGACCTGGACCAGGACAGACCTCACTGTAACACAGGACCTGGACCAGGACTGACCTCACTAAACCACAGGACCTAACCAAAGTAGCTGGACCAGAACTGATTAGATGATTACACTGAGGTCTAATGAGTAGCTTTTGAATTTTTTTAAATTTCACCTGGTTTCAAACGTTTACTCTGGCTCCTAATAAAAAACAGTCCCATGTGGACGAAACGTCCAAATGAAAATAAAACTTAGGCGGAGACACCTCAGTTTGTCTTTGTGTGGACATGAACTTCATTTTAACAAGCACACAGAAAAGTCAAAACCTTTATGATCCCTGTGATCTGGAGGCACTGGGGGGGTCAGGGACCTCAGGTTGGGAACCACTGATCTAACCCAGCTAGATGACCAGGTGAGATCATCTGACCCAGCTACCCAGTGTTCTTACAGCAGCAGGCCAACAGGCCAACAGGAGAAACTCTGAAGTTAATGGTTTTTTTCAGCTGATCTCTTACCATGTGACCGGCTTTAAGGATCCAGTAGAAGGTGAAGTTCTTATAAGTCTTGTAGAAGGCTCCAGTAACACCTGGAGAGGCCGGATCATCCAGGGGGGTCCACCTCAGGTTGTTGAAACCAGGAAGTCCTTCCCACTTCAGCTGTTTGACCCACAGCTCCTGACCTGTGAGGAGAAACAGACCTTTGTGACGAGTTCACCTCCACAGAGACCAAACATCTACTGGATCTACAACATGTTAGGAAGCTCCGACAGTCCTGGTACAGGAACGTACCCATGGTGTCCACGATGAGGTCCAGCTGTCCATTGTAGACAGTGACGTTGACTCCGGCGGCCAGCAGCTGGTCCACCACGTCCACCACCGGCTTCATGAAGTCTCCTGCCATGTTGCTGAAGACGGCCTCAGCCTGACCTGAACATTCACCACAAATAGAAAACGGTCATTTAGGAGGTCAGGTTGTGTCAGTCCGAAGCGTTCTCGGATCAGGTACCTCCCCAGGTGACGTTCTGAGGGATTATGGCCAGCTTCTTCCTGATTGGCCCGTTCATGAGCTGGCTGAGTGACTGTCTGTGGAGAGGTCGGATGTGGCGACGAGCCTGCAAAGCTGGTGGAGGAAGAACGGTCAGTTAACCAGAGAAACTTCACCAAGCCTGCATCTGTGTGTGGAGGGTGTGGCGTACAAATTAAGTCCAGTCCTGCAGAAGAAACCAGTTTTTCGTCCGGTTGCTGGGTCAGGATGTTGTAGAAGTTGACTCCGTTGGTGTTCTGCAGAGAACATTTGGTTTTTGTGACCGAGATAAATGTCTCTGTGACCTTATGCAAAGTTCCCTAACCCAGGTCCTCAAGGCCCACAATCCTGCAGGTCTTAGATGTCTCTCTGCTGCAACACGCCTGATTCAAATTAATGGCTCATGAGTGGACTTGTGCAGAGCTTGTCAGAGAGCCGTTTCATTTGAATCAGGTGTGTAGCAGCAGGGAAACATCTATGATCTAGATCCAGAATAATGGGGCTTGAGGACCAGGGTTGGGGACCCTTGGCAGCAATACCAACCTGCTCCACCACCGTCTCCGCCACCGACCATAGCTCGGTAGCTTTCAGGAACTGCTGCTGCTCCACAGCCTGCTTCACCTTCTCTGCTGCATTGTTCACATCCGCAAGGCCAAAGTCATCCAGCAGAGACTGCACACAGCGAGTCAGATGGACACTACATTTATTTAACTTTTATTAAACCAGGAAGTCCGTTCCCGGCCAAGAACGCACACAACACCAGTCAACACATATAAAACTCAGCATCCAAGAAAACACTTAAATAAAACCATAAAACTCATAAAATCTCCAGAGTAGTATTTACAGACTTCAGTTAAATGAGTTCCTACAAAAGCTTAAAGCGGGGGTATCATAATAATATCATAATAAAATTATTGGTCTGTTAAACAGCAGCAGTCTGGATTAACTCAATATAAATGTTACTGATTGGTATAAAGAAACTTCTCAAATGGAACCCAGTTTACCCAGGATAGTTCTGGAGACTAAAAGCAACCAGTGATGTTTTCTCCTAAGGATCTGAGAGGGTAATGAAAGCAGATTATGGAGAACACAATGATGTGTGCTGGGTAGGGAATAAGAAAACTCAGGGATCAATGGTGAAGCATGCATATAAATAATTTTACCACAGTTTAAAACACTGAAATGTTGCCTCTATAACTCTTTTCCTGCAGTAAAGTTAAAACAAGACCTTGTGAGATAATAAAACATAAACCTAATTCTTAGATTGGTTATCAGGTGCTCGATGTTCACTCTGAAAGAGCTGATTGTCCGCCCAAATGCCCGAGTATTTAACCTGTCAATCTTATCCCCAGATAAAGTAACAGAGAATGGGAGGAAAAGCCTCACTGATCCAAATCCGAGTGGTGTTTTGTTATTGCACTTCTGTGCTCGTCATGGATTGTCCATAATGAACACCTTGTTCAGGCATAAGAGTGTCCACTTGTGCAGTTGGCACCAGGACACTCTAGGCCGCAGTTTGGCGAGTTGGCTCAGATGGTGAGGGAGGATGCCGGTCAGGCCTTACAGACCCAAACGTGTTGTGAGGGTCTGCTGGGGACTTCTCGGGGAGTCCCGTCAGAAAGAGGTTCAACTCCCACGTCCAGCAAAGCTTCAACCATGTCCCGGTTGAGGCTGGGGGACACTGAGTCTGAATGGGCTGTGTTCTGTGTCTCTATTGTTGAGGCAGCCAACTGGAGCTGGGGCCGTAAGGTAGTCGGTGCCTATCATGGTGGAAGTCCCCAAGCTCGTTTGTGGACACCAGCAGTAAAGCATGTCATCAAGCTGAAGAAAGAGTCCTATAGGGCCTTTTTGGTCTGGTGGCTAAAGAGGAGGAAGCAGTGCTTCATCAACACTAGGGATGGGGGGCTGCTGACCTTGACTCGGGATGTTGTGAGGCGGTTGAGGGAATACTTCAAAGACCTCCTTAATCCCACTGTTATGACTTCCAACGAGGAAGCAGTCTGCGGACCCTGGCATCGGCTTTCCAATGCTCTCCTAAGTTCCTCGGTGGCAGGGCTGCAGGGGTGGATGAGACTGGGGTGGTGGTCCCCCTCTTCAAAAAGGAGGACCAGAGGGTGTGCTCCAACTACAGGGGGATCACACTCCTCAGCCTCCCTGGTAAGGTTATTCAGGGGTGCTGGAGAGAAGGGTCCATCGAATAGTCTCTGATTGCCCTTTCACCTTGACGCAGATGATCAATAATTAAACTAAGGCAGGAAGCAGCTGAGTAGAGGATGGTGTTGTCTGCATACAAGTGTACTTTAGCTAAGTGGATGTCAAGCCATCCATCCAGTGATTTTTTTTCCCACTTTTTTCAACTCAGGGTTGCTGGGAGAAGTCTATCCCAGCAGTTACCAGGTAAGCTGCAGTGTACACCTGGACAGGTCACTAGTTCATCGCAGAGCTGGATGTCAATCCCAACATTATTAATAAAGATAGAAAATAAGACTGGGGCCATAACAGAAACCTTGTGGAACTCCTTAGATATCTTCAAAATGTGATATTCCTCCATCAGTATGAACACATGGATTTCTGTCTGCAGACTAGTTCTTGAACCTTGAACCCCCCCCCCCCCCCCNGGTCCACCTGGACAGGTCACTAGTCCAAACAGTTGGCTTCCTTACTTACAGTGGTGTACAGGTACGGTCCCCAGGTCATCACCGAGTCTGGGAGGAGAGACAAGAGTCAAGATTCACCAACAGGAAGCTTAGTTACAGAATCAGAATCAGAAATACTTTATTAATCCCTTTGGAATTCCTCAGGGAAATTTGTGTTTCCAGTACAGCCCATCCAAGACTAGACAGCTACTGATCTGTTTTAAAATTTATCCAAGAGATAAGAGAATCTCAAGTCATTTATAGCACCACCTGGTATTAACTCAGGTTCACTCAGACTTCGTTCCACCTTCTTCTGTTTTTCTAGGTGATCCACTAACAGACATCCACAGACCAGCTCATCGGGATATGAAGTCCAAAGTTTAAACATGGGATTGGTTCAGATAAAAATGGAGGACAAATGAGCTGATACCAACCCAGAGGAGAAATCCAAGAGTCCCCCAGTGCCACGCCAGCAAAGTTGCATTTTATCCATCCTTTGGCTATGGCCTGACAACAAACAACCAAACAAACAGATTGGATATGAAGCTTTTATAAAGTTTCATTTCACACAGAAAACAACAAACTGATGTAGCAACTACTAGACCTTAATCTCAACAGCAGGTTACTCACTTTGGTGAGCTCCAAGGAGATGACGGCTGCCATCTTGCCTCCATACGACTCAGAGAAGATGAAGAAGGGGATCCTCTGTGAAGGTAAACCATCAAGTCAGTTCTTTTATTCTGAAAGGATGTTCTTCCCTGAACAACCATTAGTATGTAAACCTGTCCCTCCTCATAAAACCAGCATGTGTTCATCAGCTCTCACTCTGAGCATCAGCCAGTCTGATTTCTCAAAGGTTCAACAGGCGAGATGTCAGCCCAAGATGTCAGCTGACTTCAGGCAAGATGTCAGCTGACTTCAGGTGTGAGGTCAGCCGACTTCAGGCAAGATGTCAGCTGACTTCAGGTGTGAGGTCAGCAGACTTCAGGTGTGAGSTCAGCTGACTTCAGGTGWGAGCTCAGCTGASTTCAGGTGTGAGCTCAGCTGACTTCAGGTGTGAGCTCAGCTGACTTCAGGTGTGAGGTGACCAACCTGGAATTCAGGTTTCTGTGTGAAGAAGCGTCTGAGCAGCAGCAGCATGTCTGAGGCCACCGTGGCCACGTCGGTGGCAAAGCCGTCATCTCTGTCGGTATAGCTGAAACCGGTTCCCACTGGATTGTCCACGAATAACACACTGGCAGATTGGACCTGAAGGACACACACACATATCAGACAATCTCTGAGTCCAGACAACATTCCCATCCTGGGATTTATCACCTGATATATGAGATATTCCAGGACTTTATAGGACTGGAGTTAATTATTCACCTGGAAGCCCACATCACAGATGTGGTATGATCCCATACTGCTGACATCACTCAGCTGAACCAAATGACTTTACTTACCCAGGTGGTCTTCCTGGCCTGGAGATCCCTGTCCAACGGTCCGATCTCCTCAAAGTTCCCAAAGCCACTTCCTGATCCTCCTGGTCCCCCCTTCAAGAACAAAGTCATTAGATTCAGTTCAAGGCAGCTTCACATTTACAGAGATTACAACCTATCCAACCATTGGTTATCCAACTACTGGTTATCCAACCACTGGTTATCCAACCACTGGTTATCTGACCACCGGTTATCCAACCGCTGGTTATCCAACCGCTGGTTATCCAACCACTGGTTATCCAACCATTGGTTATCCAACCATTGGTTATCCAGTTATCCATCATCAGTTATACAAACTGATGACGCGTTGCATATTATATTTTATTACAGATACTATATTACAAATATGTTTAATTTTAGAAATGTAAATAAATGTGATCTTAATTTGTAGTTTAAATATTTTATAATTGAAAAATACATTTTAATCTTATTCCTATTTGATTAACTCAGCATATCTTATTGTAATCTTACAGCAGTTCTTCATCAGTATTTATGATCATGTGTTTGATTCATATTTCATTTTGCAATAAAGTTAATAATGCAGACGGAGCCCTATCGGGGACAAAAAGTTTTGTTATTGATAAAGAAGTGTCATAACCCGATGGTATTACATCAAAAGGAAAAAGTTGGCGCCGTCCATCCCTATGGATGGATGGATGGATGGATGGATAGATGCTGCTCTGATGGCAGAAATAGAAACAACATGTCATTCGTCACACCAGTCATGTTTTTTAAAATGTCTAGGGGGTAAAAAAGGAAAGAAAAAGGGGAAATAAAATCTGAAACTACAATCTGTTTCATGGTGACAGACTGTCCAAGACAGACAGACAGACTGACTCTTGGTTTGTGTTTGTATGATCTTGTCTTGGAATTTGTGATGTGTGTTTGGTTTGTATGTTCTGCAGAGCAGGAACCTGCTGAAAAACAGTTCTTAAACTGAGTCAGGCCCGATTGTTTTAATCTTTTCCTGTTTAATAAATAAAAATTAAATTAAATTAAATGACTCAACAGAACCCAGACAGAACCACAGTCTCTGCTGACTGGGTCTAATGGTGAATGAAGGACCTCTGGACTCGGACAGACCAGATTCAGGTTTATAACTGGTACCTGGAGCCACATGACCAGCGGCAGGTCGGCGTAGGTAGCGGACGGACTGTCAGCATAATACAGCCACCAGAACATGTGGGCCCCGTTCCTCACTTCCACGTAGTCCCACGCTTCTTTCCCCTCCGCCAGGACCCCGGAGAGCCCTGAACGCAACGCAGACACATGACCAGGAACAACGAGACTTTCGATTTCCCGTTAAATCCAGGAAACGAGAAAATATTTAACTTTTCATCCAGAAACGAACTCCCTACCTTGACTGGCGAAAACTGCCAGAAGAAACAGACCGAAGACAGACTGGAACCGGACCATTGTTGATGGAAGACTCTGGTCTGAATTGATGATTTAGTCAACTGATCACGTGAACACAGCCGGAATCACGTGGCCGCACCCTGGCTCAGCTGACCAAAGCGGGGGTTCCCGACCAAGAGTCCCAAAGCAAACAATCTATTATCGAAATAAGGGGAGTACTCAGAGTTTAAAGTCTTTTATTGCATATATGTTATATATTAATTGAATAAAATTATTTCTTAAAAAAAAGATTTTATAATAAATATTTCCCAAATCATCTGTTAAATGACCCGGTCCATCTTACTGCAAAGCTCCTAGCGGTCGTAAATGTGGGAAAACTAGCTGTAAAATAATAATTATGTTGGAGTTCGCTACAAATATATAAATAAACATACATAAATAAACTGTCTCCCCGCAGCTGCGTGCTGAGGAACATTATACCTTAATTTTGCAGATAAAGCTGAAGCTGGTCCTTGGTGAACTTACCCCCTTATTACATACAGTCTCCATTAATGGAGTCATCACATCTGACAGAAAGTTCATCAACACTTTCAGAAGAAGTCAATTAACTGTGTAAATATCGATGGTTCCCAGAAAACAAAGTAGTTTTGTTTTTCTTCTACCGTAAATATGGAATTATCAAAAAGTCTTATTTTAACTTGTACACAGAATTCATCCAGTTAAAGCAAAAATATGTAAATGAATCCCAATGAAATCAAGAGATGCCGCTTCTGGACATGGTTCTGTTTGAAAAACTGGTCAATAAAGTTACTCAAACAAAAGAACAATTAACTGGTGAACATGAACGATAAACTGTTTATGTAGCAGTTTAAAATAAATTATTTTACCACCATAAGACAATCAGATCCACACTAGTCCCCAGAACCAGAACAGTACCCAGAATCAGATCAGTCCCCAGAACCAGATCAGACCCCAGAACCAAAACCACAACAGTCCTCAGAACCAGATCAGTCCCTGGAACCAGCTCAGTACCCACACAGAACCAGATTAGTCCCATAAACCAGAAGAGTTGTCAGAACCAAAACTAGATAAGTCCACAGAACCAGATTAGTCCCCAGAACCAGAACAGTCCTCAGAACCAGATCAGCCCTGGAAAAAGAACCAGAACCAGATCAGTCCTCAGAACCAGATCAGAATCAGAATCACAACTTCTGGGTCCGTTGAGTCAGCTTGAAACCAGAACTAGTCTCTGGTTCTGGAACCAGTCTCTGGTTCTGGTTTCTGCTGACGACAGAACTCAGAGCTGAACTGGAAGCCTGAGGTGTACAGCATTACATTTACCCTGTTTGTTTATTTAAAGTCAGGTAATAACTTTAACTTTGCCCTTGAACACAGAACCTCCAGACCACCAGGGGACCGTATTGTAAAACCGGAAGCGTCCAAGCGGAAGTTTTGTCTTTGAGCTCTGACGGAGATCACGTGGGTCTTCAACATGGCCGCTTCCAGCAGCAGCAGCTTCATCCGCCTGCGGCTGCTCTTCGACTATCCTCCGCCGACCACCACCGGCTGCAGGATGTGCTGGCTGCTCGTGGACCTGAGCACGTGCCGCGTGGTGGCGGATCTGGAGAGCATGATCAGGGAGAAGTTTGGGTTCAGCCGCAGGAGCGTCTTCCACCTGTTCGTAGAAGACTGCTACCTGCCGCACACAGAGAGCATCTACGTGGTGCGCGACAACGACAGCGTCAGGTGCGCGTGCGTCGCTAGTAGAACAGAAACGGGTCATTACAGACTTCTGACCAAAAACTGTCCCGTAGAAAATCAGTAGATTTCCTTTTCTGACTGCACGTGATGTGTAAATGTGCAAAGAGCGCCGGTATAAAGTTTGCACACCTTCCCGCAAACATCAGTGGTTTTACAGAATATGACGCCAAAACACGGCAAACGAAACATAATAATTCTAATATTTAGATGTATTATTTACTAAAGCTAAATAATAAAGAATGCGAACAGAAAGACTTACATGTCCATCTGTACACAGATACGTACAAAAACTTTATCCAAAGTCATGTTCAGTAAATCAGAAACGGTTTGTTTTAATCAGCTTTTTATTTTTAAGTTATCAGCTGTCCATCTGGTTTATAAAAAGACATTTTATCCTGGAGGAGGAGTAGGTCTACACTGTTAAGGCATGATATAATAATATTATCTTACCTGTGAGCAGGGGCGCACATTTTCTGAGGGGTGTACAGACACATCTTTTAAACTTCAAATTACCTAATAAAAATTCGTAAAACCAAAATAGAAATATAATTACTAGAACATCAGTTAAAGTTCGGTTGTGGCACAAATCAATGACCAAATGTCCTGCAGTAAAAAAAATTAACTTTGTGTTGCATTTAGCATGAAAAGGAACTTATAAATAAATATTGTAAAATATAAACTTGAATTTGAAAATGGTAAAGTCCTAAATTTCATATGCACTTACAGGAAATAGAACCGTTAAATGATTGTATTTGTCTTTATATAACACTGATTAATAAGTAATTATTGCATACAGAGTTCATGACGGCTCTTCCATCCGCTGCATCCACACAAGCGTCAGCAAACAGTTGCCATGGAAATGTGCTGCACATCATCATTATTGTACAGAAAACTGCCACTCGTAAAAAAAAAACTGTGATACAAAGCTTTTGTTCTTTTGTTAGATGAGCTTTGGAAAATATGTAAACCGGGACTGATCTGATTTCCGATGAATGGTTTGATGTTGACTGATCTTTCAAAAGAAAAAAACAGAGACGCCACATCTGATCAACGAGTCGCTTCAATCTAAAAGTGCAGCTGAAGAGGAGAAATTCAGAGTAACTGGGTCTAAACCTGCCAGGTCCCACGGAGTCTGTTACCATGGTAACTGACTCAGAGTCCAGCTGAACTCATTCTGTGAAATGGAAAACTCAGTTTCCGCGTGAAATAACTCAAAAGTTTTGACTAAGCCCACTTTCTGGAATTAGGGCCCAGTACATAGTCATTTTACAAAAGCTAACTAGCCGAAGCTAACCTGATATTTACAAGTGTCCACACACAGAAGCTCGAGCTACACCTGACATAATCTACCAGCGGTTTTACAAGCACTTAGAGAAATTTATTAAAAATGGTGTTAATGCAGCCTGTACTGCCCCCCAGTGGTGACTCTACACAGCTGCGTTTATTCACTTCAGACCAGTTCATGGAAACCAGTTGGACCTGTTGAGGCTGATCTCTTTCGTCTGATTGTACTTCCTTGTCTTATCTGTGACCAGAAACTGCTCTGAAAGATGTTTAAATAATTTAAAAGCACCTGGAGGATGTGAGGAGTCAGCTGGAGGAGCTAGAAAAGAATATTCCTCTGCAGAAGAACCTTTCAGCATGTGAAGGAGCGTGACTGAAAACGGATTTCCACATAATATGAGTGAAATGAGGCCGTCCAGCGGAAGGCTGCAGGCAAACCTCCTCTACTCACGTCTCTAGTTGGACGGCAGGAGAAGATGAAGCCTTATTGTCTGTTTTGGGTCTTTGATTTAAAGGTGTTTTGTTTGCAGGGTGAAGGTGGAGTGTGTGGCCCAGGTGAACGGACTCGACAGCAGTCAAGATACAACCAAGTGCAAAAAGAGATGCAGAGACTCTGGAGAGGATGGACAGGGAGACGATGGTGCGAGGACGAAGAAGAAGCAGAGGAAGAAGAAGGAAAGATGTGAGGAGAGAACGTCAGAGAGTTCCAAGCAGGTTGCAGCTGCAGACGAGGAAAAGAGGATGAAAAGAAAGAAGAAGAAAAAGATGGCAGAGAACAGCTGTGCTGCTGCTCCCAAACCAACTGCTGCTCCACCAGAACTCCCAGTTAAAGTTAGCCTGCCAGGTAAAATCCCCAAGAAACCCAAAGAAGCCCCAAGTAAATCACAGAAACCCGCCTCCAGCAGCAGCAGCAGCAGCGATGAGGATGGAGCTCCTACAAAAATCCCCTGCTCCACCCCTGCTGCTCCCAAACCAGGTTCCAGCTCCAAACCCACCCAGAAAATCCCCGCCTCCTCATCTTCTACTGACTCCTCCTCAGATGAGACTCTCACTGTTAAAATCCCACCAAAAACCAGACCTCCAGCCCCCCCCGCCACCACCTCCCCAAAGTCTCAGCAGGCCCCTTCAGGTGGGAAGAACCAGTCTGTAAACTGGACCAAGAACCAGTCTGCTGGTGTGGGTGAGCTTCCATGCAACAAAGTGATAGAACCTCAGAATTCAGACAGCGAAGAGGAGATCCAGCTGGTCATCCGACGTCCACTGCAGCCCGCCCGAGGCCGTGGCGCGGGACGAGGCTGGCGTGGTGGTCCTGCAGAGCGGGGGAAGTCTGTCAGGGGTCAGAGATGCTTCGGGTCCAGCTGTGATGGTGACATGGAGCCGTCCTACAGGACAGACTCCCTGACCAACAAGTCCATGGTCCTTCAGGTGTGTCTGCAGGTCCCGTCAACGCTGATGCAGCTTATGATGACAACATGTTCCCCAGAGTTAAGCTGCTGAACAAACCGGAATTCAGTTATTTTCCATCAGGTCATATTTTATTCCCAGTAGA
>CM047976.1:2813638-2827265 GCA_026261665.1 Melanotaenia duboulayi
ACCCCACGGGAGTCTGGCCGCGGTGGCCCTCAGGAGCTGTCATTGGCGTCCCTTATTTTCACTTGTGAAGGTTGGCAACCCTAGTAGGACCTGAATTTTCCCTCCCAGAAGCCTCAGAAACAAAAGATCACCCTCCAACTGCCCCGTAGGAAGTAAAGCCGGATTTATGCTCGCGCCACATCTGTGTGTGGTCGGTTACAGCGTAGCTGACGCTGGTGAGTTTCTTTTCGCACATGAGCAGAGGGGGTACATGTGGGACAGTACTTTGCGCACCACGATGACGTATGTTGCTGACAGATCCACACTTTGAAGTGTGCACACCCTGAATTGGGACACAGCTGTAGTTTTGGTGTTGTGTTGCAGTTTCTCCTCCTAACCTGAAGGTGGCAGCAGGGGTGGTATCACTAGGTCGAAGTTCTTTGATTTACTGCAGTTCGGTAGGTATTTTCTCTTTTAGAACAACAATGGCGTCCAGGATGGTTCAGTGTCTTCATTAGCTTGTGGGGAAAAAAATGAAGAAGTAATTCGATCAGCTTCTCATCAACTTGATCCACTGGTTATCGTTTTTAAAAACGGTGGTTACCACACAAATTCAGCAAGGAGATCCAGATACCCGGCAACACGTGATTCCAAACCGACCAATCACAAGGGAGTACCTCCGCGTAACCGTCTGCGAAGCTGGGGTGCACGTCAGGTCTGGAAGAGGTGCACATCGAGCCTCTGTGGCGCTACGCCGAGCCTACGGTGGTGACGCAAACGCTGCGCAACCATAAATCCGCCTTAACTTGGACAATAATTTCGAGTGAGTTGCAGCCTGTTTTCATCCTGACAGGCAGAATCCTGCACTTTCATCTCCATGGCAACACACCTAAACATGGCTCCTCCTCCTGCTCAGGACATAAAAATATATGATGACTTCATCGTCATGACAGCGTAACTGCCAGAACCCACAGCATTTTCTAGTAGTATTTATCTGACTTGTGTCTCTGTTCCAGCTGGTCGATGCTCTGAAGGAGCAGGAGGAGATCAACCTGCGTCTGAGGCAGTACATGGACAAAATCATCCTGGCCATTCTGGACCACAACCCCTCCATCCTGGAGATCAAGAATTAAAGCTGTTAGTGTAGCTGTGCTGATCTAACATCACCTCCCAGCTCCTGCAGAGTCGGCCAGGGTTGTTGGCATCTCCCACNTGTTAGCACATCAGAAGCAGCAGTCGGCCAGGGTTGTTGGCATCTCCCACCCAGCAGCGGTCCTCTGCTGTCATGCTGCATGCTCCACATCCGCTTCCTTCTGGAATATTTCACATTTTGTTGCCAAAAGAAGCAGAAGTTGTTTTGTAGACGTGTTTTTGAAGTGACCTCCATGTTTGACACGATGGATGCTGCACCTCGTCGTCATGATCACACCTCAATGTATCTAAAAGTTTACATGATCACCTGCTTGGATTAGTGTTGATTTTCAGCTGTTGGTGTCGGTAACGTAGAATAGGTAAAGATATTCACATGTGCCAATAGCAAAGGTTTCCTGCCGAATCTTTCCAGCCCTTTCACTGATTTCTACGGGAAAAAACACTGAAACTAGAAAAGGACGACAGATCTCACCCACAGGACTGATGTCTGTCACAATCCTATTTTCCTAAAATGATGTGAGATTGAAACCTCCGTCAGAGGAGGATGGAGGATGCACCGTCACAGATCTGGCTCAGACTGGGACAGACCTGAACCCCACTGGAGAAGACTTCACCCAGTGGCCCGACTCCATCATTAACCCCGGGGGGTTCATTTAACGAAAGTTTGGATGGAATTAAATTTGTTGTCCCAATGAAGACCCGTTGGGTCGTGGTCCAAGCTGAAGATGATGAGTCTGGGTGTTTTTCTTCATCTAGTGTATAATCCCAGTTCATAAGCACCAGAGCCAGAGTTGACCTCATATACTGACCCAGTCTTTCATGGTCCCCTTCAGATAGTGGTTCTGATGCTCCAGATTGAACATGAAAGAAAACTGCTGATAGAAAGTTTTTCAGCATTGACGTAGAAGAAATGCACATTTATTCCCTGAGCAGACGTAGAGGGAAAACCCCGACGAGGTCCTGTAGACTGACGTGTTTCACCGTCCACAAACCCTCTTCACTATAAAAATATAAACTTGTTCTTTGGACTCGTTCTGAAGGAAAGACTTTCTGTTTAATAGAAATCATTTTCACACAGACTTTATTCTCATTGTTGCACTAATTCTGTGGTTTCTGTGGGCTTTGTGCATTGCCACAAGGTGTGAGAAAAGATTATGTAAGCACTTTAAGCTGAGATTTGTAGGTTTTCATCTATTGATTAGTGATTAGATTTATTGTGACTGTAGCCTGTAACTTCGGACTGATCACGTCAAAGATGACGGGTGCAGTCTGTCACATGTTACTTCCATTTATTTACTTGTGTGCTCCACATGGAGCTCTGTGACTTGGTGAATAAAATCCATCAGCTTTGCATGAAGAAGTCCGCTGGTTGTTTGTTTCCTGCTCTGAGGTCACATCCACACTGCTGCTGACTGGTCCAACTAACCTTGGTCCACAGCTAGTACGCTTCCTTGGAGCAGCATGAGCACTCATTCACACTCTGGTGGCGTCTCGGTTCACGTCCAGGTGCGGTCCAAACATGGTGAATCTTTAGTTTAGACTACACTCTTGTGAAATAGGCTGAGGGCCAGAGCTGCTTTGTACTTTTGATTTTTTTGGGGGGATTAAAGCAAAATGCACAATAACATGTAAAAGGACGTCCAAGCTGGTTCATGGTGGTGAACCAGTTCCCACAACTGGAGACCACAGAGCAACCTGCAGCTACTGCAGCTCCAGTCTGGTTCTGTCAAGGCTGCCTCACATTTTAAACACCACCACCTCCAGGTAAGTGTACAGATTTATAATCTGTCTTTTGTTGCAATGGGAATCGGTAACGTTACACTTTACTCACCACTGGAAATATGGGATGTCATCTCGTGCCATCCTCTCTTTAAAAGTACGATGACTGTCAAATCTCTTTCTCACTGGCTTGTGCAAGTCTTAATCAAGAATCTTAAGATCTCCTTTTAAAAGCAAAGCATCCATGGAGGCAGGAGTGTGTTGTTTGTGTAGCATAAAAACTGCTGGCACTGTTGTCTTCACCATGAAGACTTCAGACTGGGTTAACTATACCGGACTGCTATGATAACTTAATTTCCCCCTTGGGGATGAATATCTATCTATTAACTGGGTTTGACATCCACAGTGGACCCAAGTGCTGTACAGAAGAATAGAAGCAATCAAAACATTAAAAAGCAATAAAACCAAATAAATAAGGCAAGTTCAAATATTAAAACAGAAGTAAAATGTCAACATCTCAAGAGTGTCAAAAAGCCAAAAGTCCGGTTGTTCCACATCTGGGACCAGCAAAGTCTTCTTTAATACGAGAGCAGGACCCACCTCCAGTTCCTGCATCTTTCAAGATGGCCTCCAATCATGGTTCTGCTAGTCACTCAAAACTGTGACCCTTTAGGACATAATGATGTCCTGTCGGCAAAGCACAGATACCAGTCTGGAGAAGTTTGTTTTCATTTTTATAAAGTGGGATTTCTTTCTTTCTTTCTTCAGCTGTTTTAATCTTTTCATGAAATATTTTTTGCAAATAATAAATTATATAAGTAAAAGTGTTAATAACATATTCTGTTAATTTTTCACTAGCATCATGTCCACATAAGTCGGGCGATCTTTTACTTTACACATCTTTTTTTTAATTTTTTTATTATAAGCAATATTTAATCTTTTTCAACCTAATCTAGAAGCATACTTCTGTAATGTTTTCACCTGCATTATGATCTGGAATATTTAGGCTAGAAACTTCATCTACATCCTATCATTAATCTTTTTCTTTTTTTTCAGGTACCATTTGGGACATCTTCAAAACCAGCCTCTGATCGGTGTTAACATGATGCCAAGGAGGAAAGACATCAGCAATGATCTTAAAGAAGGAGCTGTTGCTGCCCATCAATCTGGGAAGGTTATTTCCAGACTACCTGGAGTCATCATCCTCCAGAGAGAAAGATTATTCACAGCTGGAAAACGTTCCAGACAGAAGATGATCTTCCCAGAAGTGGACGTCCAGTTCAGTCCAAGAAAAAACCCAGATCTCCATCTCAGACTGTCCAGGCCTCAGTTAGCAGGTTAAATGTTAAATTCATAAAAGCCCCGTTTGAAAAAGACAGAACCAGTATGGCTTGTTGGGAAGGTTGCAGGAGAGAGAACATGGCAGCATGGCTTAGGCTTGCAAAGCTGCATCTGAACGAACCAGCAGACGTCTGGAACAATGGGCTCATTCACCAAAATCTTCCTAAAATTATTCCTAAATTTGTTTTTAAGTTGTACTCAAGAATTTTTCATGTGAACTCTCCACCAGATTCAGCAACCTGTATATAGATCATGAAACGGTTCATGATCTATGGTTCATGAAGGGCAACAATAACAGAAGGTCAAAAGAAATGAGTGTAAAATAAGAATGAAGATGTGCTCTGAAACCCGATTGTCCTGATTTTTAAAGTGATGACTTGGGTATAGAAAAAGACGGAATGATATAAAGCAGCTTTATGTACAATCAGGTCATTAATTCTTCCTGAACTTGTTCAGCCGTCTGCTCCATGAACATGCCAGCATGAACATCCCGATGGTGTCGTGGATAAAGAGGAAAGTGGGACTTCATAGAGTAAATGTTCGATTAGGACGTGTATAAACAGAATAAAAAGCATGAGTCGCCTCCATCACACTGAATACAATCTTAAAATAAGAAGCAAAATTATAGTATAAAAACTGTAAACCAGATATACACAGGGCTGCGAAGCAAATTACCTCCTGCTGTGTTATTAACCAGGAGGTCTGTGTTGGTATTAACCAGGTAAGTGGCATTATTAACCAGGAGGTCAGTGTTGGTATTAACCAGGTTAGTGGTGTTGATGTATCTTGATCAGGAGATGTGGAAAAATTGGCTTCCAGGCAGGAACGTCTCTGGACGCTGACTTGAATAATTAAAAGAAGTTTATTACAAAAGTTCAGACATCAAAACAGATTTCTGCAGCAAAATCTGGAGGTCCCAAAACCAGAACAAAGACCTAAAGACCTGATGTGTGGTTCTGTCTTATATATGGTTTAAACAAAGAAAATTCCTCAGTCTTGTGTCCTCCAATCACAAAGTTTGCCTATAGCATGCTTATTTGCATGGAATGCATGTGCTTGTGTCAATCCAGTCTGTAGGACAGAGAACCTTATATGGTAAAGACTTGAGTGTGTACCATACAAATGCTATGCTTAGATACCTCAGTGTTATTAACCAGGTTAGTGGTGGTATTAACCAGGTTAGTGGTGTTATTAACCAGGTAAGTGGCATTATTAACCAGGAGGTCAGTGGTGTTATTAACCAGGTTAGTTGTGTTATTAAACAGGTTAGTGGCATTATTAACCAGGAGGTCAGTGGTGTTATTAACCAGGTTAGTGGTGTTATTAACCAGGTTAGTGGTGTTATTAAACAGGYTAGTGGCATTATTAACCAGGAGGTCAGTGGTGTTATTAACCGGTGTTATTAAACAGGAAGTCAGTTGTGTTATTAACCAGGTTAGTGGTGTTATTAAACAGGTTAGTGGCATTATTAACCAGGAGGTCAGTGTTGTTATTAACTAGGTTAGTTGTGTTATTAAACAGGTTAGTGGCATAATTAACCAGGAGGTCAGTGGTGTTTTTAACCGGTGTTTTTAAACAGGGCGTCAGTGGTGTTATTTACCAGGTTAGTGGTCTTATTAAACAGGAGGTCAGTGGTGTTATTAACCAGGTTAGTGGTGTTATTAAACGGGTTAGTGGCATTATTAACCAAGAGGTCAGTAGTGTTTATTAACCAGGTTAGTGATGTTATTAAACAGGTTAGTGGCATTATTAACCAGGAGGTCAGTGGTGTTATTAACCAGGTTAGTGGTGTTATTAAACGGGTTAGTGGCATTATTAACCAAGAGGTCAGTAGTGTTTATTAACCAGGTTAGTGATGTTATTAAACAGGTTAGTGGCATTATTAACCAGGAGGTCAGTGGTGTTATTAACCAGTGTTATTAAACAGGAAGTCAGTTGTGTTATTAACCAGGTTAGTGGTGTTATTAAACAGGTTAGTGGCATAATTAACCAGGAGGTCAGTGGTGTTTTTAACCGGTGTTATTAAACAGGGCGTCAGTGGTGTTATTAACCAGGTCAGTGGTGTTATTTACCAGGTTAGTGGTCTTATTAAACAGGAGGTCAGTGGTGTTATTAACCAGTGTTATTAAACAGGAAGTCAGTAGTGTTTATTAACCAGGTTAGTGATGTTATTAAACAGGTTAGTGGCATTATTAACCAGGAGGTCAGTGGTGTTATTAACCAGGTTAGTGGTGTTATTAAMCAGGTTAGTGGYRTTATTAAMCAGGAGSTCAGTGKYRTTATTAACCAGKAGGTYAGTKGTGTTATTAAACMGGTTAGTGGCATTATTAAACAGGAAGTCAGTTGTGTTATTAACCAGGTTAGTGGTGTTATTAAACGGGTTAGTGGCATTATTAACCAAGAGGTCAGTAGTGTTTATTAACCAGGTTAGTGATGTTATTAAACAGGTTAGTGGCATTATTAACCAGGAGGTCAGTGGTGTTATTAACTAGGTTAGTGGTGGTATTAACCAGGTGACCAGGGCATACCCTCCATCTACTAATAAAAATAATAATTATAATTAAAAAACAACACTGTTATAGTACGTTTTAATGATATAAGATCAGACTGAGCAGGTGGAGTTGGATCCTGCATTAATGGAGTGAAGTTCTTGTGATTGCAGGAACAGATATGGTGTGTGATCAGTGTTTTTTGTAATGATGGTTTTAAGAAGACCAGAAAATAAATTAATCTATCTTGACTGCAACTGAAACTTTAATAAATGAAAAGAATTCCCCAGAAGGAAATTAGAACATTAGCACACAATCTGCAACATGTTTCTGTTCATTTAAAAATAACATATTTAGTAAATTATCAAAAGTTACTTTACTGTAATTTTAATTTTGTATTTAAACGGGGATTTAGTTCAGTGAAGTTGGCACTCATATGTTTGTTAGTTTTTTTTTAGTTTCCAAAGATATGAATATTTTGAGAATCACACAATCTTTGTGAAAAAGTTCAGAGAAAGGTCTTCAGAACAAATTTGTCCTGCATCAAATAATGTGTTAGTAGTAAAATCACTTATAAAAAGTACATTGTGTCATTTTACATCATGAATGTGTATTTACTTTCTTGTGTCAGTTTTAAACGCCTTTAACTGTGCAGTCACTGTGAGTAGTGACACTCCCATCCTGCAGGGGGCAGCAGTGCCCTGGAGGAGCCCTTGTGTCCGCCGCCAAAATGATCACATCACAGAAGAAATATTTTGCTTTTCGGAAGAAGATCCCGACAAAGAGGCCCAGCTTCTTTTCAGCCAAATAAAGGCAAAGAATATTAAAACCGACCATGTACACCAGGACAAACACAAGCAGCACACATGGAGACTTTCAGGATAGGAACGGGGTGAACTACGTCTCATCGACAGAGTCTTTTGCCCACTGCTCTCAATTGTTCTGGAAAAAGGACCCCAACGACTCCGGAGTAAGAAAACCAGTTGTTACCTCCACCGTCAGCTCGCAAGCAGCTAACGGGTTAACGTATTGCTCACTGAGCTGCATGCGAAGCATCTGTTATGATAGATTTGTGTAAATTTGGCTCTCTCCGTGCAGTTTAACAACACTGATGGGTTTAAGCTGCAAGAAGCGTCGCGAGCATCCTGCTAATCTATCAATCATAAAGATGAGCGTTTCCTGGCCTAGTTTGACTATTAGCTGCCATGCTAGCTAAGCGGTAGTGTGTTTTTTATTCCGGTTATTTAGGTTCTGCGACAATTTAACCAATGGCTTGGGTTAAAATGTGCATTTCAATCACCCTGCCACAGCTGTGTATGTGTAGGGAAGAAACGGCAAACGAGCTACTTTCCAGGAATACAACCTTAGCGAATCCGAGCATCCCCAAGCATTAGGCTAAGCTAACTCAGGGTAACACTGCTGTCTGAAACGGATACCGTTAGCTAACAGCAGCAGCAGCCTTTGCAAACCGAGCTAGCNCAACAGCAGCAGCCTTTGCAAACCGAGCTAGCGTCACTCTTTGAGATGCAAACATCTGCACAACGATGCTTTGACTAGTTGGTTGTTATGTTATAAGGGACGCAAAATTTATGTAAGGAATGAAGGCAGACATTATTTCAAGAGACCTGTGATATTGTTAGCTAGCGGTGCAAAGTAAACACGGCCAAGCTGGCCGACAGGAAGCGATAGCGGAAGACGCCCCGCGGTGTACTTTGAAAGACCTCTTTGTGATGCCAGACTGTGGTCTTCATTCATGGTCTCACTCAGACAGGTTATCTGCGCCTGCAACTCAGATTTTAACATTTAGTTATAGACGACCCTACAGGCTGCGCTTTTTCTCCAGTCGCACATGTGCGCGTTAAATCAACATTTACTTCCTTCTTGGTTGCCATGGTTTTATCAAACTTTTCTGAGTGAATGAGTTTCCAACAACCTCCTGTCGGTCTGTCTGAATCTTAGACTGAAACGATTGGTGGGAGTAGGCATTGTGATTTCTTCTGCCTCATAGAAAATGATCAAATTCACACCGTGCATGTAGTAAATGAGACTGATTGTCATCCTCGCACGTTTCTCTGATCCACCTGGAGTGTACAACGTCGGGTTACACGTGCATGACTTCTCCTACACACCTCTGGAGACGTTTTTTGTGTATATCTGTTAAAGTAAAATTCAAGCATAATGTGAAAGAAGTGGATTGGATGAGGATTTTTATTTATTTTCTTAAGAGCTTTTGTCTTCTATGTCTTTGTTTGTTAACAAAAGAAGTTGTAGTTGCAAGTTTTTTTTTGTTTTGTTTTTTTCTGTACTGCTTATCATAGGGGTGCCCAAGTCCAGTCCTCAAGATCTACTATCCTGCAACTTTTATATGCAACCCTTCCCCAACACACCTGAATCTAATGAATGGCTTGTTACCAGGCGTCTGCAGGATGAGGGAATTGAGCCATTTGATTCWGGTGTATTAGAGACGGGTTGCATCTAAAAGTTCCAGGATAGTAGATCTTGAGGACTGAGCGTGGGCAGTTCAGTTCAGGGTCACAGGGAAGCTGGAGCCTATCCCAGCATTTAACAGGTGAGAGGCAGGTGCACCTGGACAGGTCACCAGTCCATCACAGAGAGACAAACAACCACTCTCTCTTAGGGAGGATTTAGAAGGACCAGTTGACCTAACAATTATGTCTTTGGACGGTGCGAGGAAGCTAGAGAACCCACACTAGATTATTAATGTTTTTTCATATGCTACATTAAAAGCTCCAAATCAGCTGCTTCATCACTTTGGTTTCTACCAAATCCCAATTTAGTCTGCAGTGCATCAGTCAATCATTATCCTCTGTGTGCTTTAATTTTTCCTGTTAAAACTACCGCTAAAATTTTTGTGTTCTGTGTAATTTAAAGTTAGTTTATCACTTTAAATCCAAGTTTCTGTGGAAAAACACAAACTATGAGTGCTTGTGTAGCTGGATTGCATCGATTGCACTGTAAATAATCTAAAGTATCATTTCAAGTAATAAAAGAAGTGGGTTTATTTCAGATTCTCACCTTAAGTTCTTAGATTGCAGGAGGGTAAGGTTGTAGGCTTGGGACGCGGGTCCGCCCTCTCGTCACATCTTTTTAGTGGTGCTTGAAGCTGAAGAATATTCTCCAGGATGGGCCTTCACCACCCGACACCAGAACCAGTCACACCAACAATCCCACTATGTGCTGGAAATCTGTAATAAAATTTGTGAGCTTGAAACAGTCTGTTAACAGATATTTGTTAAAACTTTTGCAGAGGGATCAGACAGTGTCATGAAGTTTGCATGTATCTGACCCCTTTGCAAAGGGTTTTAAACATATGTTAAAATACATTTATTTATTCCAGAATTCCACCACAGTGTGTAACTGCATTTCATTAAGATAGCCTGAAAACTAATCAGCCTCTGTGTTATTGATTGTAAAGCTCCCTGACAGTTTTTATGGTCTAACGCAGATCTAAAACATAATTAAACCTTTGGGAACTCTATAATAATCCTTCATTTGTTTCAGCTGTGATGCAGAAATAAACCTGAGAAGGAAGTTCAGGCTGAGCTGCACCTTAAACACAAACACCGCTCACAGAAGTTATTCAACTTTCAGGTGAAATTTACAGAAAATATAACAAGTTGATGCTCCACTGATATTATATCATGATTTATGATGCACTTCAGTCCAGTCATCAAACTATTCATAGAAACCAAATCTACCAACAGTGGTGGGTACATGGTTGTACCAGTTTCTATCATTCTAGAAAAGGCAGAATACAGACCTGAGAAATCTCTTTCCTCATCGTGAGTCCGAGTCAGAAAACCTCAGGCAGGCAGCTCATTGTCAGGACAGATTTATTTACACAAGACCAGCCCTCAGATTTTCAGGATCCTTATATCCCTACGTTTTCTCCTCTGTTGCGGACATGGACGTAATAAAACTTCCACACCGACACAAACAACACACACATAGCATGTCTCAAACAGACTGTTTACGCACTTAAAGAGACTTTGACTTCTAAACTGGGGAATTATTCATCTTTATCAGCCTTCTTCTGCCAACGCCCTCTGTCTCGGCTGTTTTACCGGGACGTGGTGACCAAACCATGCTGACTTGCCACTGAACTATGCCCCTCTGCTGATCTCCTTTTTTCTTCCACAGTACCACAACATAAAAAATGTCGATAACTCGGCTTGGTCTGATGATGTCTAATGTGAACAGGATGATGAAGAGGACTGTTAGAATCGGGGTCCGAGAGAGCCGCAGTTTTTATTTTCCTGTTTCATCACACCTGATTCAAATGAATGAGTCACTGAGCAGAATTTCATAAGCTGTTGGATCCATTTAATTGGAATCGGACGTTTTAGAGATGGAAACATCCAAAACCTGCAGGACTGCAGCTCTCTATGGCCGAACTTGCTCTCCCCGATGTAAACAGTCCAGGTTAAAAGATTAAATTAGCTGATGATTAGACGATGAAGTGATTTGTTTTTGTTAATAGTGAATAGTTTCAGAGGACCCTGAGATTCCAGACTTAAAGATGGCTGTGCCCAGTTCCATTTGTAGTCCATTGTTGGCTTTATTGAAATCTTTAATATATTTTGTGGAAGCAGCTGTAATGCATTTCTTTTCTTTTTCCAGCCAAGTTCAACCATCAGCTGGTGCGATCAGCTCCCCTCGTCCTCTGCAGCCCTCTCCAGCTCCAGTCTCTCCTCAGCGTCACTGTCCAGCTCCAGCCTCTCCATGGAGTCCCAACCACCGGCGCCAGCGCCGCCTCCGCCAACAACAGCGCCGTCAGACGACACGGAATCGGACGAGAGGCCGTATGTCTGCGACCTGTGCAGCTGCGCTTACAAACATGCTAGCTCGCTGCTCAACCACAAGCTGACTCACAAGACCGGAGA
Organism: Melanotaenia duboulayi; assembly: GCA_026261665.1. Classification (NCBI taxonomy): domain Eukaryota; kingdom Metazoa; phylum Chordata; class Actinopteri; order Atheriniformes; family Melanotaeniidae; genus Melanotaenia; species Melanotaenia duboulayi. The sequence goes on from CM047976.1 coordinate 2,825,223, forward strand.
CTTCAGGTAGGGACTATTTTTCCACTGATGTTCGGAAGACCTGAACTTTTCTCTGAGCTCTGCTCTGCCTTCACCTCCAAACTCAGGTGTGACTTCTGCAGCAAGCCCTACACCAACTACATGTCGCTGCGCAACCACATGCGAATCCACGGTCAGAAGCGTTACATGTGCGACTTGTGTGGGAAGGCTTTCCGCTTGGCGCGGTACCTCCGTAACCATCAGAGGATTCACGACGATGGGCCCAACCGCTTCGACTGTCCTTCCTGCTGCAAGAGCTACAGGACCATGCTGGAGCTGGCCCAGCACCGCTGCAGCGCCGCAGCGTCCAATCAGGTACGCCGACGTCAGGAGATGCAGGTGAACGCAGAACATGATGGTGGTGTTCCCATGTTGTCTGTTCAATAGAAGCATGATGTGATGCCGCAGTTAAAAAAGCTTCATGATTTACTCTCAGAGGTGTCACAATCACTCGATTGGTTTAGATTTTAAAACGGGTGAAACGGCTTGTTTCAGCGGCCGATCCACACAGAAAAAAATCCCTCAAATTTCTGAATTTTAATTGGTTTTGTATCTTGAAGCTTCTTCAACAAGCCTGTGTTTATGCAGTGGTGTGTGTTTCAGATGGTGGCTGTAATGTTCGCTCACACAGATCCCTGCTGGCCTGGATTTAGTTTTACAATCTGAACGACACAGCTCTATGAATTAAACTGGAGGGAAATCCTCATCAGTAAACTGACCCTGGAAGGAGGAAACCCCCCAGTTCTGCTCTGTGTTGGACCGCCTGCTCTACACTGGAAAACAGAAACCTTGCTCATTTTTTAAAATAAATAAATGTATTTAGACTTTTAATGCATAAAAAATATTTAAATTGATTTAGATTTGTTTTAAAATAAATGGTTGATTATTTAAAGTTTGATTTAATACATTTAATTCTTAAAATAAAGTTGATTTTTAATTTAATAAATTAAAATGAGATTTATTGAAAATAAATACATTGTGATTTTTGTGAATAGATACATTTAAATTAAGTCATTTAAAAAAAATATTGAATAAATTAATAAATTAATTTTTTGTAAACTAATTGAAATGAATCCTTAAATTATACAGTTGAATTAATTTAATTTATTCTTTAAATTTATTTAATAAATAGGTTTGTTTATTTTTAAAGGAGGGAGTTTGCATGTTCTCCCTGTGTGTGCGTGGGTTCTCCGAGTACTCCAGCTTCCTCCCACCATCCAAAACCATGCACATTATGTTAGCTGGTTGCTCTAAATTCTCTAAAAAAAAGGTCGATTTACGGTCGTGTGACGTCTGCGTGCGGTCGTTTGTGGTGTACCTGACGCTGGTGAGTTTGTTCTCGCACTCGAGCGTAGGGGGTACACGTCGTTTTGGTGTCGTGTTGCAGTTTCTCCTCCTAACCTGAAGGTGGCAGCAGGGGTGGTATTGGCCGGTAAACTCACCAGGTCGGAGTTCTTTTCATGGTTCAGTTCGGTCGGTATTTTCAACAATGGAGTCCAGTATGGTTCAGTGTCTTTATTAGCTTGTGGAAAAAAACGAAGAAATAATTAGATCAGACTCTCGTCAACCTGATCCACTGGGTGTTGTTTTTAAAAATGGCGGTTACTACACAAATTCAGCGAGAAAATCCAGAAATCCGGAAACTCGTAATCCCAAATTGACCAATCACAAAGGAGTTCTTCTTCGTAACTGTTTGCTTAGCAGGAAGGCATGTCAGGTCTGGAGGACGTGTGCATCGGGTGACCGTGGAGCTATGCAGCGCCTATGGTGGTGACGTAGACACCGCACGAGTATAAACCGGCCTTAAAAATGAGCCTGAGTGGTTGTTTGTCTCTCGCTGTGTCCAAATGTGCACCCTACGTAGTGCCCTATATAGGGGTCACGCCATTTTGTAGGGGTGTCCGAATATCCAGAGAGAAAAAAATAGGGCACTCAAAATTACCCACAATACATCTTGAAATGTTGTGATTATCAATGGTCAATAGAGCTCCAGACGATGACATCACACATCCTGGTCACGTGACG
>CM047976.1:2846232-2858264 GCA_026261665.1 Melanotaenia duboulayi
GAAAAAAGCTGAAATATAGAAATAAAAGCAGCAGTTAGTGTAATACGGCAGCTTTGCATCCCTGCTGATGGGAAAGTCTGCTAAGCTAACAGTCTGTTAAAGGACCTGGTTATTATGTAAAAGCATTAAGGTTAACTTGTTTTATGAGTTACTTGTTATAACCTGTGAACCTTGATTCCACTTTGTAATATGTATCACTGACCTAAAGTAATTTGTTAAAAATTAATACTTTTTATTTGACTAAAACTATCAAACTTAGATATGACTGAACGTGACTAAAACTAATAAACATTTTCATCATGACGACTAAAACTAAGACTAAAACCGAGATGCTGCCAAAACAACCCTGCTGCTACGCAGACTGTTACGCAGAAGTACTCCCCTGTGATTGGTCATTTTGGGATTACGCGTTTCCAGATTTCTGGATCTTCTCAGTGATTTGTGTATTAACCACCATTTTTTAAAAACAACACCCAATGGATCAAGTTGATGAGAGGCCGATCTAATTATTGGTTTGCTTACATGACCTCGTGAAGACGCTGCACCATGTTGGACACTGGATGCTGTTTTAAAACAGGAAATACCTACCAGAACTGAAGTGGACCATCAAAAGAACTCCGTTCTGTTGAGTTTACCAGCCGATACCACCCCTGCTGCCACCTTCAGATTAGGAGGAGAAACTGCAACATGACACCAAAACAACGCATACCCCTATGCTGAAGTGTGCGAGGACAAACTCACCACCGTCAGCTACGCCGTAACCGATAAAAAAATAAGACCAGAATAAGTAAAAACAAGATAAAAGTCAGGCTGACATCCCAGTTAATAACAAATAAAAAGGAATAAAAGACCCTGAGAAGCTTTGTTTTATTCAAGGAAGCACGGTGTTGGCGACTAGAAAGCATCATCACACTTATCAGCCACAATGTGAGAGTCGCATGATGATGATGATGATGATGGCGGCCTTCTTTTTACCCGAGACTCCTGGAGGAAACTCAGATCTCTGTTTGACTCCAGTTATCTTTGAACAGATCTTGAATAGCTTGTTCAGACTGTTCCTGTCCTTAAGAGTCCATGAAACCAAGAGATAAAACACTGTAATAAATTAACAATAAAATAGAAACATTAGAGAGTCCATCTTCCTCAGTAAGTAAATTCTTTGCTGACCACAGATCTGGTGTAGACATCACATTACAGTACAAATCACACAGTACGCAGTTACAGGAAAGGGACATTCCCAAACTATTTACACAAAGTTGGGAGCATAGAATTGTCCAAAATCTCTTGATATGCTGAAGCATTCAGAGTTCCTTTCAGTGGAACTAAGGGGCAAAGCCCAACTCCTGAAAAACAACCCCAAACCATAATCCCCCCTCCATCAAGCTTTACACTTGGCACAATGCAGCCAGAGCAGTACAGTTCTCCTGGCAACCGGCAGACCCAGACTCTTTCATCAGGTCACCAGATGGTGAAGCGCGATTCGTCCTTCCAGAGAACGGGTCTCCACTGATCCAGAGTCCAGTAATAGCGTTCTCTACACCACTGCATCTAATGCTTTGCATTGCTTCTGGTGATGTATGGGTTGGATGCAGCTGCTGCCATGGAAACCCAATCCATGAGGCTCTCTTCTGTTCTAGAGCTGCTCTGGAGGTCTGTTTCAATTGATTTTGCAGAAGGTTGCAGACCTTTACGTGCTTTGCACCTCAGCATCTGCCAACCCTGCTCGGTCATTGTACACGGCCCACCAACCCGGATGTAAAGTATATATTCTGCTGTCACTTGCCTGTGTAGCGTGATCTAGCCTGCTGCCAGCTTGGCAGATCCGAGGCTGAATCCGTTTTGAAATATTCACTTAGGAAAACTGTAAAATTAAGCAAACGTAGAAAAAATAGAACAGTATCTCCCAGGAAATACATCAATTGTCTCAGTGAAATCACATAAGATGCACATAAAAATGTATAAAAACTAATAAGTTAGCTTAAGGCTAATATCTATGGAAAATTCCATTAATAAGCTAGCAGTTCAAGTCTAGAGTGAAGGTAGACAGGAGACGTTTGGGTTGTTTTGCAAGCCAAAAGCAGAGCTTTGAATTTGATGCGTGCTGCAACTGGAACTCTGGACAGTGATAGCTGAGCATTTTCTGAACCATTTAGATTGTTATAAAATAAATACAATTTTTTATGTACTATTATTATGTCAGAACGATTTTTTTCTATTACATCATGTTTTTTTTCTCCAAAATAATCGATTAATTAAACACTCAGCTGCTCACCTTCTTCCTCAGGGGCCACCCGGACAAGTTCAGGTGGGGAGGGCGGGGGCGTCTGGCAGCATCTACTTCGGCTGCTCTCGTGTCTGTTCAGAACATGCATGATTTATTTTAGCAGAGCAGCTTGCTTGTCGTTTACCTGCGTTGATTACTAAATAAACAGTAAAATTAATAAAATCCAGAGTTTTATTCAGAAATATGAGCTAATAAGGGAGCAAAGTGAGCTAACTTATATGAACAAAGTTTAGAAGAGACAACAACTTTCCATCAGACAAACTAACCGACCACCTCGCCTCTGAAAGAACTGGGTGACGTACTGTCCACCCCTCTGTTCTCTCTCTAGTCTCAGCTTTTTTCTTTTCTTTTTAAACTTCCCGATTTTTGAGGCATCCAGTCGCTGTCTGTCTGATGCGCTGAACTCCACAGCTGATGGAGCAGGTGGACTGAACCATTTAAGGGAAATATAGAGGGGGGCGGGCGTTCAGAAATCCTTCCAAACAAAGAAACTTAATGATACCAGTGCATTGTAACTAAAATGTTTGCGTGATTATATGTTTATCATTGAGAATTAGATCATTTTGTTAGTATTACAATTGCATTGAAGGCCCCCTGTCAATCATGGGCCCCTAGAATCCGTCCCCAGAAGGAGTCTTGTCTTTTAATCCAGAGCCATTTGTTACCTCTTTTCAGCTGCCTCTGACACTGCTTCGATATTTTGACGCAGACTCTGGCCTGTAATTTCCAGTGCTCCCAGTAGCCTGATGGTGAAAGCTGCCACGAACCCTCTGCACCCCACTTCAACTGGGCAGACTTCAGTGTTCCAGCCACACTGTTGCATCAGCAGCTATTTTGGTGTATCTTAGCTGCTTCCACTTAGATGCTTCATCTACTGAGTCCTCCCATAGTACAGTGAGCTTGATAATAAACACCCTCTTCAGAGAAGGGGACCAGAGCACAATGTCAAGGGAGCAAGTTGCCAGCCAATATTTATTTATTTATTTAACCTTTATTTAACCAGGAGGTCCCATTGAGATTCAAACTCCCTCTTTCGAAAGAGAGACCTGGCTAAGGTAGCGGCCAAAACACAGAGTAAATGCAAACGTATAACAATTTACATTTTCATAATAAAACAACAAGTACAGAGTCATAAAAACAAGCACGTCTCCATCACCGCATTCTTTATGGAAGCTTTAAATTCATTTATGGACATAAGGGTTTGTAGTTTAAGCTATTTCTGTAGATTATTCCATCCCCAAGGTCCACAAGCATTCTCCAGTCTCTGGGAACTCATAGCTGATCATGCTCCAGAGCTATGGGGCAGCTTCTGGCTACTTTTCCCTCTTCACAGACAGAAATAACCTGCAAGGGCTTAACTGCAGCTGGAGGCAATGAGTTGCTGATGGCTCGCCTATTCTCCAGGGTGGAAGCATCCCTCTTAAGGACTTGATTATGACGCCAGGTGCACCTTCTGTCGGTTAGGCTAACTTTACACCCTGTCAGTATTTGTTTGAGAGAATCTGGTCTGGAACAGTCGACACATCCTAGATCTTCACCAAACCACTGATAAAGATTGTTGGGTGATGGAAGGACATCATATGTGGCTGACATATATGATGCAGAAGCTGATGCGCTTCACCTTTGTGCCCCACAGATCCTTCCAGGTGATCATCCTCTTCTTCACACTCTCCCATCGCGACCACTGTCCCTGCTTGCCGAGGTAAACTACTTTGGCCGACTGTGCTACTTCTTCCTGGCGGTGTATCTCATTTTCCACCATTTTCCTCCGTTCTTGTGCCTTTGCATTGCTCCAGGTTGGCTGCTTATGTGTTAAACCAAGGCCTCCTCTGCCTTGGTGAACATGCTCCACTGCACTGGCTGGTCTCCATTTGCAGCCTGTCACCAGGGTTGGTACGTTGCTAATCACTGCTGCAGCTTTAAATTTGTTCAGTGTCATTTGTAGCCCTACTTTGGCTATATTGAACTGTTCTGTAAGACTCTTGAAAGGAAATTTGAGGGTGCAATCCCCGTAAAGTGCTATGGTATGGTTGAGGCAGCGTGGAATTCCAAGCTATCTTTTGATACATCCTGTCTTCCTGGCTCCAGAATTTCCATCGCTGAGGTTGGGACCTCAAGGATGGTCAGGGGCCACAGCACGGCCAAACTGTAAGCACCAGGCCTTCAATCTTCCAGGCAGTTGAGTGTTGTCAATGTCTCAAAGCCTGTCACCGATCTCCTTTTGCTGCAGTTGCGCCTGGTCCTTGCTGGTTGCTCAGATACTGTTGAAATAGGATTGCCTCCAATTAAGAAACTACCGTCAGACAGCACCCCTTTGGTGATAACTGCTTTGTGACTTCGATGGTTTTATTTTCATGTGAGCCCAGCTGATGATTTATCCCAGTTTTCTCAGCAGCCTCGGGGACTGTGGTGGTCAGAGTAGCGATTTAATTTATATACGCTCTGAGAGGAGGGGGGCACACTTCTGAATTTAGTCCCTGCCCTCCACTATCCATTTTGAGGCTCGGATGATGACTTTTGTTGCCATTACAAAACCAAGGGGTGAGATGGTGCAGCCTGCCATGATACCAATCTCCAGAACTTGCCATGAGGTGACAAAGTCAGGGGCGGAAAGGAAAACTGCAGGTCTTGGAAACAGGACTTCACCACAGTCGTAACCGTGATTGGAACGTGAAAAAATCTGAAGGCAGCCCACAAGAGTTCATGGGGCACTGATCCATAAAGGCATTAGCTCAACTTTTCTCTTTGAACCCTGTGATTCCTGCCTTCTGTTCAAATGTGTCAATGTACTTATTTCTTTGGAGGTAGTCTGACATCCTTCTACAATGACACTGAAGAAGATTTCATCCTCTACGTTGAGCAGAGATATTGGTCGGAACTGGTTGATGTTCTCTGCCTCCTTTTCCTTTGGTATCAAGACGCCTCCTGCCCTATGCCAAACGTTGGGCACACTTTTCCTCTGCCACACTGTCCTCATGAGCCCCCAGAGAAACCTCTAGACATCTGGTGCATTCTTGTGCACTTTGTATGGAACTCCATTAGGCCCTGGGCTCAATTCTGTTCTTTCACAGTGGACAGTTTTTCAACTTCTCTCCAAGTTGGAGGACCAGTCTCCATTTGATGTTCTGGAGTGTCAATTGATGGGATGTCTGGTGGAATGGAGAACTGTTCATGCTGCTCTCAGATGGTCTTGCAGATCTTTCCTCGTTGTCTTCAGTGAGCCACTTTTTTTTGATTGAACAGACTTTTTATGAATTTAAAGGGATCTTTGTAGAATCTTGTTCATGTTTGCTCTTTCCTTCTAAGTTTCCCTAGGTTCTCTGCTCTACAAAACGATGCTAACCGATTTTTAGTTTGTCGGCTTGCAGCACTTCAGTGCCCTCCTTTTCCTCTTCTGAGACTTTCTTCCGTTGCGTTGTCTCCTCTGTTGGATAAGCTGCTTGATCTCATGTTGTCTTTTGGAGACTGGCAGTATCGGAGGCTCTTTCTTGCCTTTTCCTTCATGTGTTCCAAAGCCATCTGCTCCATACTGATAGATGATGCTTCCCATTCTCCCCATTTTTTCCTCAACTATGTCTTTAAGTTGTTCCAACATTAAGATCAAATATTTATTGTTTCCCACAGCTTCTTGCCAGCAGATGCTGTGGGATGTGCAGTGGTGAGGATGCAACACATAGTGATGGATCACATAAAAAAAAGTTTATTTGATTCAATTTAAAGCCTTTATTGTCTTTACACACAGTAGTGCAACCAGATTGCTGGGCACTCTGAATACGTAAAACACACAGAGGCAATGACATCTGCTTTCATTTCAAAACTTTTAGAAGATTACTTCGTTTTTATGTTGAAAAAATGTATGTTTGCGGCTCTTTAAAACACCAGCAGAGGTGAGTCCAGTTAGCTGTTCGAGTGGTGGTTTTAATAGAGATGAAATGTGGACGTGTCTCTATGCTAGATGCTCCTGTTATGATTATTATCAGAGAAATGTTAAGATTGTTCTGCATTAATTAATTTCACACAACTATAAATGTGAAAAAACACAAAAACACTTCTTAAAGGTATTAAGTTTTATTTATTTCTATTTTGATGCTAACATACTGTAATAGAACTAACTAATCTCTGCTGTGTAAAGGTGTGTGCTTCTGCTACTGCACCTGTACTGTTGCAACAAAACAATTTCCCAATTGAGGGACTAATAAAGGTTTCCTATTCTATTCCATTCTATTGTAAATAAATCCTAATCCCGCCCTTTAGTAGAATAGCTGCTGTTGGACAAATAATAATGGAACAGTGAAAATAAGGAAACAAGACCACATATCTGGAATTAAATACACTTTCTTCTACTCACCATCAAACACTGACCACTCTTGTTTCCTTTAACAACATTTGGGGACAAAGGATGGAAATTATTCTTTAACTATAATCCGGGGCTCTAGTGGCCTTTATTTTAACAGTAGCTGGACAGGAAAGATGGGTCAGAGAGAGCAGGGAATGACCTGCAGCAAAGGGCTCCAGGCCGGTATTCAAACCTGGGCCAGCTTCACAGAGTAGCTATAGACTGTGCATGAGCTACACACTGCCCCATGAATGGTGGTTTTTAACCTCTTCTTGACTAGAGCCCCCTGTAGGGGCTAGCATGAGATGCTACAGTCCAGAAGATGTTAGCAGATAGCCGGAAGCAGCAATGCTAACATGTAGCATAGCAACGTGACAGGGAGAAACTGAGCTAAGCATCAGCATCCAAACCAAACCCAAGCAGTTATATGGGAATGTAGAAAAACCATGAGAACATCTCCACTTTAAAGCTTTTGCTAATTTCTCCACACAAGCAAGGAGTCACATGAAAGCAGAGACTCTGCTGGTTCCAGAGACATCTGTCTCATCACTGTGGGACAGAAACTCTGCATCCCTGCGTGATCCTGCATCACCCTACAACGTTTTGTCCCCGCGACCCCTCCATCCCCACAACCTTGCCTCGGAGTAAGCGGAATAGAAAATGGATAGATGGATAAACTGTAAATTGTATTTACAGTTTATTAATTTTAAGCCTTTTATTATTTTGAACGTATTTGATTTTTTTAGTCCCTTTATTAGTTTCCTGCAGCAAAAGAAAAACTTGTGTGTGCAGGTTGACATACATGATAAATGTGAGGATGATTTCATTGGTTGTAGCTGTTAAACTGCTTTAATTATTGAACACGTCTCAGCTTTCTGTGGGGGATTGTACATAGGTGTGAAGATGCACTTCAGTTATTTTGGTGACATTTCAGACTGAAGGCAGGAATGGAAGATCTCATCTAAAAAAGCTTGATTTTTTTTTGTTGTGTGTGTGTTCCATCTTTTCTTCTCTGATCCTCTTTCCTTCCTTGTCTCTCTTTCTCTAGCCGAAGCACCAGGACACTTTCTCCCTGGCCCCCCAGCGGCCCCTCACCACCATCAACCCCATCGGCCACTCCCTCCATCCGAACGGAGCACCATCGCTCAAGCCTTCCCCCGTTCCACGCACCATCCAGGCCATGCCCTGGGAGCAGCGCTCCCTCTACAATCAATGAGACTCCTGGGAACCACATACACCCCCCCTTCCCACCCCCCACACACACCCTCCTCAGCACCCTCTCTGATCCAGCATCTAGGACGGAGGACTGGTGGACTCCGTCAGCACTCCTTTGGAACGTTGTGAGGATGGTGAAGCGCGCCTTGGAGACTAGCTGATTGATTTCTGAGTAGTTAGGATAAACAATGTGATGCCTTGACCTCATGTATGATCTCTGACATGTCCTGGATATAAGTTAAACTGTCTGTGCCCCAACTGTCCTCTTACTAAGAATTTACCCCCATCCTTCACTTCTGAGCTAGTTAAGAAAATATCTACCCCCCATTATGAATAGTCCCCCACCCCCTCCCCTCGCCCCCTTTTCATTAAAGTAAATGAAACAAAAGGATATTTTTATCAGGTGTGTGTTCCAGATTCAGCTCCAAGCATCCTTCCTTCGGTCCAACATTCTTTCCCAGAGGAAACAAACGTAATTTTTCCTTCGAAGTGTTGTGGATGATGCCATGAAGGAGGTGGCGTTCCGTCAGCGCCCACATGTCCGAGGACCACCGCCGTTCATCGTGTCCACGAACAGGCACTGAGGCAGCCGATCCGTTTCCTCATATAGAACCACAGTAGAGCGGGATCACCCCGACACCCAGAGGAAGATTCACTCTTCAGCACTGATCTGACTGGTGGATTATTGTACTTTATTACACTGACTGGGAATTCCATGGAGAAGATTCCAGATCCTTAACGTTCCCAACAGACTGTTACATCATGTGTTCTCCAATCTGAAGCACTTTGGGACAGGTTCTGTCAGCCAGCCCCTCCCTCTGTGGAGCTTTTCATTATACCTTCACCACCTCCATCATCACCATCACTTTCATGACCAGCAGGGATTCTGTCAAGTCCTGTTTCCACCAGCAGGTCTGGGTCAGTACGCGACGGTTTGGTTGGAAAACCCTGATATCTGGTGCGTTTCCACAGCAACCGTATCCTTACCTGGTAAATGATGTTTCAGCCAGATAACGATAGATGCGTCAGCTTTGATGTCATTGCGATGCTACACCTTTCTTGAATAACAAAAAACGTGAGCCAGAACTAAAGGAGAAGAATGGGGGACATCCAGCATAAAGCCAGCATTTATTAAAACATGGAGCTCTGCTTTGTTCTTATTGCTGAGTCACACAGGAAGTGACGATTCTTTCCACCAATCAGAGGATTGCACCCTTTAGGGCCGGATTTGTAAAATAGCAGTGATGTTGTAATAAGGTATATGTCCCGCGTCCCTGACGCGTTCAAATCTGAAAGGACGTAGTAAACTCACTATTGATGCGTCTTGGGGACACACCTAATTTTTCCCATGAAAATCACAGTAACTAGCAAAAGAAGCTTTGATGTCAGCAGGCCAGACAACACTTTGTCAACGTGATCTTGTACATGCAGTATTGCAACATGCTAGTTTAGCCACTACCAAAACAACTAGCTTGTCACCGCAGATTCAATTTCAACAGTTACAGATACGAACTCCATAGTAACTAAACTCATTATTTCTTTAATTTCATATGTATACATGAAAAGGTCCATTAATTATAACCATGTCATACTAAACCACCATCAAAGAGTTTAACACTACAATATAAGAAATAGAAAGAATTACATTTTTTACCTGGGGACCCACTCAAATCGCCACCCGAAACCTAACATTGAAACCTTTCAACATCGCTGGTACAAGACGGCTCAGGTCACATAGAACCCTTCACAGTTTTTTACATGTGGAAATTCCCCCAAAAAATGCATACCGATCCTCACCGAACCAAACCCGACCCGCACCGGACCAAACCGAACCAAACCCGACCCGCACCAGACCAAACCGAACCAAACCCAACCCGCACCAGACCAAACCGAACCAAACCCGACCCGCACCGGACCAAACCGAACCAAACCCGTCCCACACTGAACCAAACCCGACCCGCACCAGATCAAACCGAACCAAACCCGTCCCGCACTGAACCAAACCGAACCAAACCCGACCTGCTGGTGATTACAGGGCTTGAGAGGACCTGGACTGAGCCCAGCAACACCTGGAGGCTTCAGAACGTATTTCGCTCCACCCTGGTCCATCTCCTCTCCTCCCTGACCCACAGCCACTCCACCCTGACCCACCGCCTCACCTCCCTGACCCACCTCCTCTCCTCCCTGACCCACATCCACTCCACCCTGACCCACCTCTACTCCACCCTGACCCACCTTTTCTCCACCCTGAACCACCTCTACTCCACTTTGACCCACCTCTACTCCACCCTGACCCACCTCTACACCACCCTGATCTGCCTCTACTCCACCCTGACCCACCTCTACTCCACCCTTACCCACCTCCTCTCCTCTCCGACCCACCTCCACTCCACCCTGACCCACCTCCTCTCCTCCCTAATCCACCTCCACTCCACCCTGACCTACCTCTACTCCACCCTGACCCACCTTTTCTCCACCCTGGTCCACCTCTGCTCCACCTTGATCTACCTCTACACCACCCCGACCCACCTCCACTCCACCCTGACTCACCTCCACCCTGACCCACCTCTACTCCACCCTGCCCCACCTCTACTCCCCCCTGACCCACCTCTACTCCACCCTGCCCACAGTGTTGCTTTTCCAAGTGAAAAAGAAAGAATTCCCAGCTGTGTGCGCTGCTCCGAGGATGGATAAACAAGGAGTTTTCCCGACTGACATGAAGTTCAGAGTATTTTGTAAAATGGTCGATCTGATGAATAACTGTTGATTGATCCAGTTTGTAGTTAGGTTCTCTAACATGGTTTTAATGGAAATACCTTCAACTCTTCTGTCTTTTCTCTTTTTAAAGTTATTTCTATTTTTTATTCATGACATGTTTTCATCGTTGCTTTTTCTCTCCTTGTAAAGTGTCTTTGAGTATTTAGAAAAGTGCTATACAAATAAAAATGTTTTATTATCACCAGCAGTGCTTCAGTTCTCATAATATGGAAGACTTCCCGGTAATCCCAGTCTAAGTCTTTACTGGCAGAAAGAAAGACTTTGGCGGCTTTTTGACAGAATTAATCTTTGATAAATTCGATGTCATGGTCAGATTGCATGCTGTTATGCCGAATTCACCCTGAAACCCACAAATGTGAATATAAGTGACCAGGATCCAGAACCAGCTTCTTCCATCTTCTCTGGACCAAAGCTCATTTAAAATGGTTTGAGGTGAAGTGGAAACCTGGATGAAGATGTGAACTAGTTTCTGGAAAATGTGAACGGCGTGTCTTGCAGACTAGAGAGGAGAGGCGGCGTCCAGCTTGTTATCAGTGAAAAGGTGTGTCCAACAACCAGCTGACTGGATATCTAACAGGTTCTGTTGACAAATTCCAGGAAATGTTTTAGTTTCCTGGGGCAGATTAAAGTCAGGACTCATGGCCGTTTCCAAAGCTTTGTCTTGGCCACCTTCACCTTTTTCTATGACCTGTTAATGTGTTGAGCTGCACGTCCTGGTTCAGCTGAGATTGCAGCAGCGTCTGGCAGCAGGTTGTTTTTCTGGCCCACCGCCATCTGGTCTGTAGAGGCCAGTCAGACGGAGGTGGGCTGGTTGTTTTACTGGTTACAGGAGAGTAACAGGGATGTAATATCAATAAGAGTTAAAATGTTTTAGCTGATAAAAGTTCAGTTTCCTCAGCAGGTGGTGACGCTGTTGTCTGTTTGTAGGAGGCAGGTGTCAATATCTAGACAGAGATGCTGAAAACCTGGACCTGATGTGTGGTTGCCCCAGGTTTTTCTTTCTGGGCCTACAGTGCAGCTCATTGGTCTTCTAATGTGCTTTGGGCAAAGGTGTGGACCAGGTGTAGAATTCCTGCTGGTGCCATTTCACAGCCTCAGAATCCATCAGAGGGACTGAGTTTTATTATTTATTGCAATCATGCCTGTTATTAGGAACAAAAATACAGGAGATATTAACTGTTTTTACACCACAGAATTTATAAATAAGTAAATAAACCATTTTTAAAATGATGTAATATTTATCCTGTTGTTTACATTGAATTTCAATACATTTACGTTGACATCAACAATCACTAAGTTTAAAGAACTGAAAGGCCTGTTAGTGAAAAACAAATGGAAACCCTTTGCATCCCATTATTTTCTACATCTGTTTTCCTTTAGAAAACTGCAGGATCTTTGAACAAAGGTCTGAAATGTGCT
>CM047976.1:2905623-2917009 GCA_026261665.1 Melanotaenia duboulayi
AGTCATTTAGCAGACGCTTTTATCCAACGTGACTTAAATTTGAGAGTAAGAACAAGTGGCTGGATTGTTAAACCTTCTGGACGGGATAGAAATGCCTGGAAAACTTCCATAGATGAGCTAAAGGGTAGCTATCCATCACATTTACCCCACCGAGCTACACACCACCGCTCCTGGTGGTAGACGAGATGGACCTCGGGGAGGCCAGATGGAGGTTTAAGAATTAAGGTCTTAATTTTCAGGTTTATCTGCGTTCAGACTGCAGAAGCTTCGTTCCTGTAAATACTAGAAAAGAGAAGAAATTCCTCTTTCTTTAACGAAGATGGTGGGATTCCATAATTCCAGTGTGAACCTGGAAGTGGAAGGACTGCCGCCAAAGAGGATCTTTTTAGCTGCTAGATTTATTGATTAGATTGAGCAACCGTTGGGAGGTTTTTCATCTGGAAGAGTGGAAAAATTTTCTGCTGTGGTCCTCTGAGGAAATCAGTCTGAATGACTTAAATCAGAAAGCGAAGCCCTGTCCTGTCTTTACCAGCATTACCATGTTAACAATCACCGACTCCTCCCAGCTGAGCATCAATAGCTTTAAACAACTCCTGTCCCCACATCCCCCACCAAACCCCCCAGGAGGCTCCAGCAGAGATGAATAGTCTTTTGTGAATCTAGAATACCTGGCAGCCCCCATCCTGAACATTTAGAAAACTTTTATCCTTGGTCAGTGCTTCACCCTCAACGTTGCCTCCACCAGACCCTTCTGATGTTCCCACATCCTCTACTTCCACCAGTCTGCCCCACCGCTCACTTACCCAACCCCCATCAGCTCTCCACCAGGGAACTTATTTGACCCCGACCACCAGCTTAGCCTCACTTCCCTCCATTGGCTGAAACCATGGCAACAGCTTAAGTATGTGCGGGAAAAGAAGACGGATGGACACTCACTGATTAGTGACATCCTGAATCTGGATTTAGAAAAAATCAGGGTCCGCCTCAGCTGACCAGATCCAGGTCCAGAACCCGTTCATGTGTCGGACGTTGTGAGGATGACTCGGACTGGGATGGATCAGAACCACAGAGGCCTGAAGCCCCCCGAAGGTCCGAGTCTCCATCATCAATCTGAGATGTTCCTTCAACTCTGTGATGCTCCACAGACTGATTCTGATGTTAGAGAGCCGGGTTCTGGTCCAGAGAGGCGGGTTCTGGTCCAGACAAGGGTGGTTTTGGTACTGACAGGGTGGTTCTCGTCCACAGAGGGTGGTTCTGGTCCAAAGAGGCGGGTTCTGGTCCAGAGAGGCAGGTTCTGGTCCACAGAGGGTGGTTCTGGTCCAGAGAGGCAGGTTCTGTTCCAGAGAGGCAGGTTCTGGTCTACAGAGGGTGGTTCTGGTCCAGAGAGGCGGGTTCTGTTCCAGAGAGGCAGGTTCTGGTCTACAGAGGGTGGTTGTTGTCCAGTGAGGCAGGTTCTGGTCTACAGAGGGTGGTTGTGGTCCAGAGAGGCGGATTCTGGTCCAGAGTCGGTGGCTCTGGTTTAACCAGTTACTGAATGTTTCCTTTGTGCTACAAGCTGCTGGTTCTCCTGCAGGAGGTGAAACATGCTGGATGGACTTCCTGTTTCATGTCCTGCTTTCCAGGATAAGACGTCCTCCACCATCACACTTGCCTCATGTTTCATCCCACCAGGAGGATTTCATCCATTAGTTCGGAGGGAAAAACTCTTTCTCTGCTGGACTTTCCCATAAAAACACAGAAACAGTAACACACGCGTGTTGTTTACCTTCCTGATCTGATCACATGGTCCCACGTGGAAAGTCGGGCTCTTCAGGAATAATCAGTCCTGGTGTTTAATGTGAGATCTGCTGCCTTTGTCTGTGAAAGGCGGTGAAAAGGCTTTTCACTGCTGTGTTTCTGTCCGTTTGCTGCTGCTTTTCTCATCTTCGTGTCTTCTCTCTGCAGGACGAGGAAGCTGCAGATCCGGAACATCCCACCTCACCTGCAGTGGGAGGTCAGTTCTCTTCTCAGCTTCACATCTTCTGTCCGTTGGTCTGGAAATGATTGATGGTAAAGATGAACACATGTCTGCTAATAAGTCGTCGATGGAGACCATCAGGACATCTTTTAGACTGTAGGAAAGTCTGGATCTGCACAATTTGGGATGTTTACACACGCCCATGCAAGGTGACTGATGAGGTCTGAAATTACACAGACCCCATCTGTATCCAGAGAAACAATAAACACACACGTGTGGGCGTGGCTCTGTGTGTGTGCGCTACCAGCTGTGTCCACACGAGGGCGATGTCAGAGAAAAACCTGATGGTTTTAAAATGATTCATAGATTTAATTTGAACATGAAATATGTTTTCAATGCGTCATACTAATTATATCATCATTAAAATGTCTTTTTTTTGTTTTTATCATTCCTGCTGTTAATAAGTCCTATAAAAGCTCAGTTTGTCCAGAACGAAACATTTCTGGGTTATGTTTAAATGAACTCAGCAGTGAATGAACAAATCCTGTTTATTTTGCCTTTTAAAGCTGGTGAAGTCATGTCCAGGTGTTGTTTAACGCCTTCATGTCCATGTTTCCAGAGCAGACGTGTTCATGGTTGTGGTGTGTAGGGACATCTGGGGACCTCAGTGTCAGAAATGTTGTGTCTGGTGGAAATGACAATAACATGGAGGAGAAATCTTTTTTTTCCATGAGCACAGATGTCACTAAATCATCTCTAAACATGAATGTTTGACCTAAAATTCAGTTTCCATCTGATTTTCTGAACATTAGGGTCCAAACTTTGAGCCACAGTTGAAAATAATCAATTAGTTTTAGATTGGGTTGAAGAGTTAAAAGAATCTGAAGCTGTGTGATGAAGACAGGAAGTGATGTCACTGAGGACATCCTTGGAAACTGGACTAAAATCTGCACCTGTATGTATGTGTGTGTGTGTGTGTGTGTGTGTTGCAGGTGCTGGATGGTCTGCTGGCGCAATGTGGAACCGTTGAAAACTGTGAACAAGGTGAGACTTCAACCTGCTGCGTTGTTTCCACGTGAACTGAGCTGGACCAGCACGGTGGTGTCCACTAAACTCCAGCAAACAGGAGACAGCCACCAAACTATCAAATAAAATAACACATGATTCCAAGAAAATCATTAAAAATGTTCTAGATCCACAAATCAGGACATTTAAAAGAAAAGTTGAAGTAAATTCAGGGTTTAAATGGGTGACAGATCCTGGTCCGGAATAACTCGGGAAGCTGTTTTTTTCCTGAAACAGAAGAAATCATCATTTAACATGGATTCAGTTCGTACTCTTTACTTATTTGATGAATAATCTAACAGATTTGACAGAATTTTCCACAATAAATGGAAAAATAATGGGAACTTTTCTTCATCTAATAGTTAATTTCAGAATTCTGCTGAAAATGCTGCAACAGCTTTTATCAGATTTCACTATTTCCGACTGGAACTTCATAAATTTTCAGTGTCTTTGTTAAAAATCTGTTATTAACCATCAAGTCAGTGACCTTCACTAATTTACCATTTAAGTAGCTGTCTCAGTTTTTAGAGAAAAGGTTTCTGTCTGAGGACGTAAACAGAATAAAACTGAAGCGTTAGCTTTGTTTGAACTATAATCTTATATATTTATGTTCCAGCTCTGCCAGATACATGAATATTATGTTATAGATCCGGAACGTGTTGCCGTCACAGTTCACATTTTTCTTATTTTTCTCAATTTTTCCTTCAGTTAACACGGATAGTGAGACAGCAGTGGTGAATGTCACATATGCATCCCGGGATCAAGCCAGGCAGTAAGTTCATCCGTCCCCTACTCTTCTGCTCTCCTCTTCATCTTCTTCATATATAGGTTTTGTAGAAGTGGATTGTGAAAGCAAGCAAGTGCTAATCGTTGTATGATGGACTGTCTTTGTTCTATATATAGTGATATACAGTATGTTTGTTATATTGTAATATTGTTTTGTCTATTACGGCTATGTCTTTGTTTTTTGGTCCCCTTTGCAAACGAGATGTCACATCTTAAGGGGTTTTTCATTATTAATAAACTGAAATAAATATCATGTTACAAAAAGATTTATAACAAAACACTTCAATACGTCAGATACGTGTTGTGTCTGTTAAATTCTGGTTGTTCTTTTTCATCTGTGTTGTTGGATCTGTTTTAAAATGTTTATCTGTAAATTCAGTTTAGTTTAGTTTGTTCAGATGGTTGAAATGAGAAGATTTCCATTTTTCTGCTGTCTGTCTGCCATCTAGTGGTCATTTATGAGAACTACACCTTAACTTCAGCTCAGTTTTAATGAAAAAGTTCTGCAAAGGTGAAAAGTTAAAAGAAATTCTTCAGTATTAGTTCAAACAACAGACAACCATAAGCTGCTCTTGGTTGCGGGGAATTCATTATGACATTAAATATTTAAACATACAGAAAACCGGTGGAAACATCGGTCCTGGGATGTTTGAATGTTGATCATGTTCATAACATGTAATTATCCCCCTGATCAGAAATGAATCCTGGAGGACTAAAACAATTATTTCTCTGAGATTAAATGTTTGTTGATGTTGAACTTGTGCTGCTGCACACAGAGCTATTCAGAAACTGAACGGGTACCAGTTTGAAAACAACGCCCTTCGCGTCTCTTACATCCCCGATGAGAACTCTGAAATGGACGGAGGACAGCGGGGGCCAGATAACGGCCGGCGTCCTGGATACGGGCCCCGTGGTGGACTCCGCGGCGGGTCCCCCAGCTCTGGAATGCTCACCAAAGCTCCACATGCCGACATCCCACTCAGATTGCTGGTTCCCACGCAGTATGTCGGAGCCATCATCGGCAAAGAGGGCGCCACCATCCGAAACATCACCAAGCAGACGCAGAGCAAGTAGGTCCCTCACTCAGATTCATTTACCTCAGGATGTATCGTCATCTATCAGAGCTGGGGCTTTAGGGTACTTGTCCTGCTTCTGTTGCAGTCAGTCTAGATGTGTGTGTAAGGACCGTTCTCAGTGACGTCACACTGGTCATTTACGCCTCCATGTTGGGAGGCTAAAAGCTAGCTGGAACCTGCTCCCGCTATAGGGACTATTAGCTGTTTCTCATCAGGGATGTCGCTAGCGGACTGAACACTTTCCAAATCAGCTCAGCTCTGATGTGGTCAAACAGGATATTTTGAAAAACGCGAGCTTGTTGGTGCTGAAAATCTGTCTGGGTTTCCAAATTCCTGGTTAAAAAAACCCTAAACATCCAGCTGACGGAGACAGTGCTACCTGATTTACCTTACCTTCACATTTACAGCTACCTGGTCAATGGACAGTTGCCCTTCACAGGGGCAGAATTAAAAGCATAAAGTCAGATTAGAGGCTTATAAATACTTAGTGGCAGGATGGGAATCAGACTTCAGCTGTGGAAAGTTCCCCAAACAAAGTCTTTCCTCTTCATGCCAAAGCTGAGTAGAAACCTGCAGATGCAGATACCGTTACGTGAGATATTTGGGAGTTAATGTTACTAACAATTGCTGGGAGGAAACATTGCTGAGTAAAGATTGTTTGGTTTATCGAGACCACAAAGGACAATCCATGTCCAGCTTTTCATTAACACAAACCTCTGTCACCGTGGTGGAGGCTGGATGAGTGGAGCATCCACCAGGTCGCTTTTCCACTGGTAGAATCTGGAGATTGTTTGGTTCATTTGTTGCTTCACATAAAACATGACTTGCGTATAAACCTCTTATCTGATCGTCCTCCCGGTTACACATGAACAACAATTACATGTCCGTTGACAGACTAACGTTAAGTGTCTGGTTCCGGGGCGCAGTAACGTTAAACCCCCGCAGTTTGCTGCATTTTCGTAACACGTTGCCTAATTTTTCATAAATAAATATATAATAAAAAAAATCAGAGCAGCCCACCATAAGCGGACTTGGAGAGTTTAGGAAACAGATTTTTTTCCCCCGATAAACTTCCCACCGACAAAGTGCAGCTACATAGCTGAGAGTCTCAGACAGTTTCCAGTTATCTGGTCTGACGGCAGCAACACGTTTAGCTGTCATTCAGGGTCAGGAGCAACCTGGAAAATACAATCCCATTCTTGGGATGTCGACTGGAACATCCAAAGGCACAGCAGGATGTACCATTATTATTATTATTTATTTATTTTACGTGAAATGCTAGTTTTGGCCGTGAGCTGGTAGCAGTACGCCTGCTTTGTTTCTTTCTTTTAGCCACCCAAGAACGTTGCAGACACGTAATCAGTGACGACATGTGAGAATGGTCCATATGATCCATACTGTTGTGAAATATTAGCATGGAAGCTATCGTAGTGAGGTCAGCTCCACCTGCACTCTTTGTAAACTGATGAAAACATGTTGCTGCAGGATTGATGTACATCGCAAGGAGAATGCAGGAGCTGCTGAGAAGCCCATCAGCATCCACTCCACTCCTGAGGGCTGCTCGGCTGCCTGCCGCATGATCCTGGACATCATGCACCAGGAGGCTAAAGACACCAAGACGTAGGTTGAAGTCAGAAAAAGCAGACCGTAGCCTGACTCAGGCTGTGTGATGAGACCTGATGTGTTCCTCAGGGCTGACGAGGTTCCTCTGAAGATCCTGGCTCACAACAACTTTGTTGGTCGTCTCATCGGGAAGGAGGGACGCAACCTGAAGAAAGTAGAGCAGGACACAGACACCAAGATAACCATCTCCCCGTAAGAGACACACACATTCATGCTTGTATTGTGCGCGTGTTATGTGTTCTGTTTTACAGTTTCTTCCTTCTGGAATCTTCCTAAGGTTTCATATCAAGACATAAAAACAAACACCTGGTCCTCATCAGGTCCTGAAAATCATTCCCTCCAACCAGTCATTATTTATTAACAGAAACTAAAAGTCGTGATCACAGTGATGATCCAGGAGCTTCTAGAAGTTCCTCCCACAGCAGGAAGTTGAGGTCATGTTTTCCTGGATGACGTCATCAGACTCTCTGTTGGATGTGGAGGAATTCCACCTTTCTTTCCATCGGTGCTTCAGTTCATTCAGGTTTGCAGCATCTGAAGGTCCCACCACAGCATCTCAGTCAGTCAACTTCATTTATGTAGCACTTTTAAAACCAAAGTGTTTCGTAGTAACAACAGTCATCAACAGTAAGAAACAATAAAAGAAATATATTAAAAAAAAAAAAAAATTCTAGTAGAGGTGACGCTGCTCAGCCAAAGGCCAGGGTGAATAAGTGGGTCTTAAGACGCGTTTTCAAAATGAAGACGCTATTTGCAGACCGCAAAGAGATGCGTTCCGCAGTGCTGGAGCCACAACTGCTAAGACTCCATCTCCTCTGGTTTTCATAAGTGATCGAGGAACTTCCAGGACCATCTCGTCAGCTGAATGGAGAGTTGATACACCTTAACATCCGTCCATCGTCAGCCGCTTATCCGGAGTCGGGTCGCGGGGCAGCTGTCTAAGCAGGGAAACCCAGACTTCCCTCTGCCCGGCCACATTCACCAGCTCATCCGGGGGATCCCGAGGCGTTCTCAGATCAGCCAAGAGACGTAGTCCCTCTAGCATGTCCTGGGTCTTCCCCGGGGCCTCTTTCTGGTGGGACGTGCCCGGAACATCTTACCAGGGAGGCGTCCAGGAGGCATCCTGACCAGATGCCCGAGCCAACTCATCTGGCTCCTTTCGATGTGGAGGAGAAGCGGCTCTACTTTGAGCCCCTCCCGGATCACAGAGCTTCTCTCCCTATCTCTAAGGGAGAGCCCAGCCACCCTGCGGGGAAAATTCATTTTGGTCGCTTGTGTTCACGATCTTGTTCTTTCGGTCACTACCCACAGCTCGTGACCATGGGTGAGGGTAGGAACGTAGATCGACTGGCAAATCAAGAGTTTTGCCTTTTGGCTCAGCTCCCTTTTCACCACGACAGACCGATGCAGAGTCCGCATCACTGCAGACACCTCACCGATCCGCCTGTCGATCTCCCGCTCCATCCTTCCCTCACTCGTGAACATGACCCCGAGATATGTGAACTCCTTCACCTGGGGCAGGACCCCATTCCCGACCCAGAGAAAACACTTCACCCTTTTCCGGCTGAGGACCATGGTCCTACCTTAACAAGATCAGATAAATATTCTGGGGCCAGTCTGTTCAGCCAATGAAGCGAGGAAAGCACCGCCATTATCTACTCGTGATACGGTGCTAGTGAGCCAAGAGAGCTGGCAAGGTCACGGACCATGTCAGGACAACCAAAGAAGACAATCTCAGTTTTGTTTTCATTTAATCTTAAGAATTTTAAGTCCATCCATGTCTTAAAATCTGTTATGCAATTAAACGCAGCATTAGGAGATTCCTTAGAAGGGTCCTTAAATGGCAAGTAAACATCCACATCATCAGGAAAGCAGTGAAAAGGAATATCGTGCTTCCTAAATATCGACCCCAGGGGTAGCATTTGAGGTCTGGACTCTGACTGGACCACACTGAGACCTCCTCCCCCTCCAGTCTGTCTGGCTCTTTGGACAAAGCAGCGAAGGACGGTCAGGCACAGTTTAAAGTTTTTATTTTAACCCAAAAAAGTAATCCAAACAATTTACTAAATAAATGAGTAATCGGGCGTAAAAGAGGTCAACATAACAGAACATCTGCTTAAACAACTTGTGGCAGAAATAACTCAAACAAAACGAGCAAACAAATGAAACAAACGGACCTAACATGAGACACAAGTCCTGGTCCTGAGGAGTCGGTGCCAGTAAATACTGTTCATGAACTTCCTCAATAAAACATCCGAACTCTTTGGTCTCTCTATCCATTCGGGTCTGATCTGGAATGGCTACTTGGTAGGTAGTCTGCCCCAGTTTCTGCTGAATCTCATATGGCCCCTGCCACTTAGCTAGCAGCTTGCTGTCATCGGTCCGGAGGAGCACCAGCACTTTCTGGCCTGGACTGAAAGACCTCCGCCATGTGGACTGACCATACCAGACCTTCTGGTGCTGCTGTGCCTCTGCCATATGAGCTTGGGCCAGCTCCTTCATCTTTTCCGGGTGCTCCTGGATCTGAACAACATAAGAGACAACCGCTTTGGATCTTTCTTGGTCACTCTCCCAAGTCTCCCTCAGCAGAGACAAGGGGCCCCTCACTTCATGGCCATACAACAGTTGGAAAGGTGAAAAACCAGTAAGAAGCTTGGGGTACTTCTCTGTATGCGAAGAGGAGGTAGGGCAGCCACTGATCCCAGTACTGGTGTCATTGACAAACTTGTGTAACATTTGTTTCAGAGTCTGGTTAAAACGCTCTGTAAGGCCATCAGTCTGAGGATGGTACAGTCGTCATTGATCCCCAGGAGCCGGTACACCTGTTTTAACAGACTGGACATGAAATTAGTTCCACGATCAGCTTGAATTTCCTGTGGAAAACCCGCCCTTGAGAAAAGCTGAACCAGACGTAAAGCAATAGTTGCTTCTTTAAGATCATTGCTGATGACTTTCCTCCTTGGCATCGTGTTAACACACACCTGAATGCAGTAAGGATGGAGGCAGTTTTATGTTGAGTAAATAAGGACACGGTGTGATCCGTCATGCTGTTCATCATGCCAGCGTATCCTGGGTCGACATCACCGGTACTGATCTCAGTTGTCCTGACGGTGTAATGGATGTGTAGTTGCTAGTTTTCATCGTGCTCCACAGCAGATGGTCAACCAGAGAAATGAAGTCATTGAGACATGAGATGATTGTTTCTCTGTTGGTGTAACACGCAGCCTCCAGGACCTGACACTGTATAACCCAGAGAGGACCATCACTGTCAAAGGCTCCATCGATGCCTGCTGTCAGGCTGAGGTGGAGGTCATGAAGAAAGTCAGAGAGGCCTACGAGAATGACATTGCAGCTATGAACGTAAGCACACGCACACACACACACACACACACTCAAGGACACACTGGATGAAAACAACAATGGTTCTTGGTTGGTTGGTTCTTCTGTGTAGAACATCACTGAGGTGAGCTGCTTCACATGAACTCAGCATTTTTACATGTCACTGAAAAAACCGAGCTTATCTAGTTCCCTTGCTGTAGTAATCTGTAGTCACGATTTAGTTCTCTTTCCCTCTCGTTAAACAATAAAGAAAATATTCTAAAGAGACGAGAATTTGTTCAAGAAATCAAAAATATACGTATTATTTCTACAGAGCTGGTTTCAGTCTGATCTGGATGATTTTTAGGATGGAGGGTTGGTCTTCATTTAGCTTCTGTTCGGTAGTAAAGGGAGGTGGTGGAGGATGGAGTCCAGTCATCTCATACTGGTAGTCTTTAGCTCATACAGGTGGTCTTCAGGTCATACAGGTGGTCTTCAGCTCATAACGGTGGTCTTCTTTGCAGCAGCAGACCCACCTGATCCCAGGACTCAACCTGGGTGCTCTGGGTCTCTTCCCGTCTTCCTCCAACATGCCCCCCCCTCCACCTGGAAACTCAGTGGGTGCCACCCCCTACGGCTGCTTCGGGGTAAGACTTCTCAGTAACTTTGCTGTTTCCAGGACGTCCCCTCACAGATCTGCGGTCAGTCTAATGAGGCGGTCTTTGTGTGTGTCCAGGCCCCGGAGCAGGAGACGGTCCACGTTTACATCCCAGCACAGGCGGTAGGGGCCATCATTGGAAAGAAAGGACAGCACATCAAACAGCTGAGCCGCTTCGCCGGGGCCTCCATCAAGGTCCGCTCAGCGGAACAACCATCAGGTCTAATCTGAAGACCTTAGAGTGATCACTGAGTCATTGTTTCTGTGTCCTCAGATCGCTCCAGCTGAGACTCCAGACTCTAAGATGAGGATGGTGATTGTGACGGGACCGCCTGAGGCTCAGTTCAAGGTGAAGGCTGACTGACATGAGTACCCTTCATCTTGCCAGATAAATATCAGACTGCAGGAACATTCTGTCCTCTCACACCTCCAGGCTCAGGGCAGAATCTACGGTAAACTGAAGGAGGAGAACTTCTTCGGTCCAAAAGAAGAGGTCAAACTGGAAACTCACATCAAGATGGCGGCTGCTGCTGCAGGGCGGGTCATCGGTAAAGGAGGCAAGACGGTAAGTGATAAGCTCCTGATTCTGTCCTATTGCTTCCTCCTCCTCCTCCTCCTCTTCCTCCTCCTCCAGACTGTTGGTGCTTCCTTAAACAAGCAGATTTCTGTGTCTGCAGGTGAACGAGCTGCAGAACCTGACTGCAGCTGAGGTGGTGGTTCCCAGAGAACAAACTCCGGATGAAAACGATCAGGTCATCGTTAAGATCAACGGACATTTCTATGCCAGCCAAGTGAGCCCCCTCTTCCTCACCTGTCCGGCTTTACATACACACAACTTTTACATGCAACTAAAATCCAAAAACACAAGAAGACCAATTAAAACAAATCAGAGAAAATAAAGAA
>CM047976.1:3005427-3015947 GCA_026261665.1 Melanotaenia duboulayi
ACTGGCCACCTGTCCAGGTGTACCTGCTTGGTGCTGGGAAAAGTTCCAGCTTCCCTGCGATCCTGAATTGAACCAAGCAGGATAGAAAATGGATGGATGTTAATCATTTTTTATTCCAGTCCTTTGCTTTGAATTTTCTGCTTATTTCTTTACTGAAATTTATTTTGCCTTTATTAAATTCTAGATACATTTTTAGCATGAAGGGTTATTGCAAATAAATGAATGAATTGAGTTTTTTAATATATGCTTTAGAACCAGAAAGTTCAGAAACTGAAAAAATGTAATTAGGTTTTTTTAAATGACAGAAACCGGTGATTCCAGATGTTTTAGCTGGGCCTGTGAAATCACCTGATGACCATGGGTGATGCAGCTTGCTGTGAGACTGGGACGTTTACCTGTGACATTTTCATCCTCCTCATCTTCCTCTGATCCATCCAAAAGCTGCCGTCTGTCCTCCGAGTTTTCAGCTGCAGCCTCCATCTCCCTCCTCCTCCACTGGGGGAACGAAGACACAGGAACCAGGAGGCCAAAGTGGCTGGAGAACACACGAAGACAACAGTCAAAGAAAAATTTATGTAGAAAACGTTTCTGTCAGTGAAAACCTCACGTTATTAACAAAGTAGGACCCACAGAAACATGATGGCTGCAGTGTTCCAGGAACAGCTGAGTTACAGGGAAGAGTGGAACGTAGAACAGCTGAGATACAGGGAAGRGTGGMACGTRGAACAGCTGAGWTACAGGGAAGGGTGGAACGTGGAACAGCTGAGATACAGGGAAGGGTGGAACGTAGAACAGCTGAGTTACAGGGAAGAGTGGAACGTCAGTGAAAACCTCACATTATTAACAAAGTAGGACCCACAGAAACATGATGGCTGCAGTGTTCCAGGAACAGCTGAGATACAGGGAAGAGTGGAACGTGGAACAGCTGAGATACAGGGAAGTGTAAAACATGGAATAGCTGAGTTACAGGGAAGGGTGGATTGGGAACAGCTGACATACAGGTAAGGGCTCAGCTGTGATGCTGACACAGGTTTTAATGTTCTGTGCAGGTGTGATCGCATGATGAGCAGTGAAAGCTATAAAAGATATGTGATCAGCCACATGACACTAATGAAGTCATACTGACCTTACTATCATAAGTAGTGGAACCACCAGCATGATGAGCAGAGTGACTCTGGGAGAGAGGCCCTCTTGAATGAGGCCTGAGTAGATGAGGGCACCAGCAACCCCAGCAGCACCAGTACCGGAGCCCCAGCCTTCCAGTACATTCCTGAGCAGGAGGTGGGAAACCAGTGTTAACAAGCTGGACTGTAAACAAGCTGAGGGGTGTTCCACCAGCATAGCTAAAGAAAGCCAGGCCGTATCGAGAAAGCCTTGCTTGAACGAACACCATCTTAATTAAGGGTAAGTCGTATGTATGAGGACTTTAAAAGTGTCATCACCACAAACGGTGATACAGCCGTGATTACTAAAGTGAGGTAAGCAGCATGGCAAACAGCTGCTGACAGATTAAATGCGTAAGCTATACAAGTTTCATACCATTGTCACTTGTTGATTTCACCGTCCTGGTTTACTTCTGGTCTCCTCTAGTTATAAACCTGTTTACATAAAGCCGCTGAACTGTCTCTGTGTAAGGTGTCCCGGCCCTGCTCAGTTCATTAATAACCCAGCAATCAATACATCATCATATTTTCTGATTATTGTGTGTGTGTGCGACCTAAAAGCGTACCTGCAGCAGGTGTAAATAAAGTACAAGAACATATCTCAGAGTGGGAGGTAGCCTTTGAAGAAATGTGTCCCACTGTAGTTACCGAGGCAACGTCAGAGACCACTGCTACTGGTAGGGGTACTCCCCCTAAAAACTCGTGGGGCTGGTGGCCTGAATGCATTGGTGCTGAGCGATTTATTGCTTTTTTCGAGACAGTGGTGATATGTTAACAAGTTTTATTTTATTTATTTTAAATTTGATACCAGAATGCGTGGTGAGAGCGCAGCTTTCTACCAGGAGGAACTTTCTGTTAGGAGTTCTTGTCGGCCCATCAGACCTCTGCCCACAAGCAGGCTAGTTCTGGTGCACAAGTTACCATGGTTACTCAGCGGACATTCAAATAAGCCACGTTGATGGAACGAAACTCTCTCCTAAATGAGCCAGACTTATCAAGATAAGCCCGGCTTTCCCTTAATCCAGCTTGGTGGAATACCCCTCTGAACTGTAAACAAGCTGAACTGGAATCCTGCTGCAGCTGAAGTGAAAACCATGGACGACACCATTACATTTTATCAACACCTACTCTTCTCTGTGATGTAGAGGAGAATTTTCCCTGGAACAAATATGCTGCCACACCATGAAAGAAGATGAAAGGACAAGGAAAGGAAAAGTGTTTATAATGTTTACCTGTTAAAGAAGACAGTCAGAGAGAGGAAGGACAGTTCTCCCAGTCCTGCACCTAAACTGGCAAAGACCACTCCTAGAAACACAGAGGTAGACAGATTCAATTGAGACTGAACATATATAAAAATCATACAGTGTGATTTCCTGATTTTCACATTCTGTCTCTCACAGTTGAAGTGTACCTATGATCGAAATTACAGACCTCTCATCTTTTTAAGTGGGATAACTTAAACAATCAGTGGCTGCCAAATACTTTTGTGCCCCACTGTACATATATATATATATATATACATATGTCTGTGTGTGTGTGCATGTGTGTGTTATCTCTGTAAAAATGAATGCTCTGCGAGCCTGTAGCAGATAAGACAGGAAATGAAACTGTGGCTAAAGTTTTCCATCTTTATCTGACATCTTGACTGAGTGTAATAAATATTGACGGTAAACAACAGCTGGCTTTACCCAGAATGCTCATCCACACAGCAGAGGAGAAGGACACGAGCAGGAAACTTGATGCTGCCATGACAACGCAGAACAACACTCGAACCCTAGGAACAAAACAAGGACTTGGCTCAGACTTTGGTTTATGAGCAATAATCAATTTATAGGTAAGCCACTATCCAGCTACTTAATCGGCTACTTTCATAGATACAGAACAACATGTTTGTAGTAAATTATCCTCTGAATCCTGAAAAAGAAAAGTAAACATTGACCCCAGTCTCACCCGTACGGCAGGTAATGGATGACGAATGGAGCACACAGCTTGATGGCAAGAGTTGGCAGAATGTCGGCTAACAGCACAGCCTGCAAGCAGAAGTTATCATCCCTGAAAACAATCCCTCTGGAAAATTAGATGGGAATCTGGCTGGTTCTGAACTGGTTTGAATCCTACTTGTAAGACAGGACATTTGGTAAGTATCAAGCCACCTATTGTTCAGCATCTTCATGTGGAGTTCCCCAAAGGTTCCTCGTTGGGCCCACTCAGCATCTACATGCTCTCACTATCTCAGCTCATGGAAACAAACCAAATATGTGATCATGTTTATGCTGAAGACACTCAGCTCTATATTACCATCTCATCAGAGGACTCTAGTTCCAAACAGATTTTCAGCTTGTGTTTCAGTCAAATCAATACTTGGATGTTCCAGCTAAATAAATAATTATTGTCTGGAAGCAAAGAGGAGCGTCTTTAGACTTCTGACACTGTATGAAAGGAGATGCTTTAAGATTCCCCACATGTCCCCCTGATTGAACAACAGACTAGAACAGCGAGTCAGCTGGAAACTCCTCCTCGGAGAGCTTAAAGGAGCAGCTGCTAACGCCTCGGTGCCTAATGAAGCAGGACACCGGACCTCAACGGTGGAGGAGGCTTCTGGTAGCACTGGACCAACCTCCACTGTATCAGGCGGGTGGTTTGAAGTGTGATGGGTGATAAATGTCTGTTTACCCCGGTAGAGACTGGATTGCAGTCGTAGGTGCTGCTGTTGCTGCTGTTCCCACCTCCAACATCCACAGCCGGAGAAACCAAAGCCTACAACATGAAATCAAAATGATTTTACAACTGCACACACTGCTTTACACTCTGAGAAATCTAACTAGAAACAGGACACATTGCTTTCCTTACGGATGCACTGGAGTTGTTTGACTCTTGTCTTTTAAGGATGTCATGGGCAGCACTCAGCATCACCACATAAGCAAAGTTGTTGCACAATCCCAGAAGGCTGAAATATGTAAAGAAGATAGATAAAAACTGGATAAAACCGGAGAGGACAGATAAAAACCAGGAGCAGCTGTATGTGGGTTGAAGCCATGATAAACCTGCCTGAAATGTTTAAGGTAGTCAGAAAAGATCTGTACAGTTTTCATGGGAGCAACCCACATGTTTAAAAGAGAAAATAAACAACAGTATCAGATTTATCACCAAGAAGCTTTGTTACAATAAATGAATAATCCACTTATTTCCTCACTTTCTGATCAGATCAGATTTTTATGGTCTTTGTACAGTTGCTTGTACAAAGACAATAAAATGCTACAACTGAAGGTGCATTAAAAACAAAAGGTGCAGCGTGTCAGTTATCACGTGACAGCGGTCCGNAACTGAAGGTGCATTAAAAACAAAAGGTGGGATTGTGCAGCGTGTCAGTTATCACGTGACAGCTGTCCACGAGGAAGCTGCCCTCTTCACTTTCACCCTGTGGTTCTGGACTCCGGACACTCACCCGAACCCGACCCAGTTCCTCCACTGACCTGTAAGACACGGACAGGAGCGACCGTCACGCAGTCGCTATTCACCATGTTTGACATCTTATCTGGAGTTTGTCAGTCTCACGCTGGACTTACGGAAACAACGAGCGCGCGCAGCAGGATCCTCGTCCTCCATGATTCCCAAGTAAAACACACGAGACACCAGGAAGCTTCCGTTTATGTCTTTAATAAAAATGAAACTGTGCGGTTTTTCTTGTTTGTGTACATCTCGTGACATGTGGTGTTTCACGTTATTGTGTCCCTGTAGAAACAAAGCTAATCCTACGCGTTCCTGTTCGGCTTCACCGTTTTCACCAAAACCCCCATAGCAAACAGAAAATGTTTTCATCGGACTTTATTTAATCTCACAAATATCTAACCAGGTTAAACACACATATCTAACCAGGTTAAACACGNAAATATCTAACCAGGTTAAACACACATATATAACCAGCCAATCACAGGGCAGTATTTAGCCACGTAAACATGGTGAAGACGACGTGCTGAAGTTCAAGTTGAGCATCAGAATGAGGAAAAAGGGGGATTTAAGAGAATTTTAAGAGACCGTTACATGGTTGTTGGTCTGAGTATTTACTAGGATTTTCACCCACAACCATCTCCAGGGTTTCCAGAGGTCTGAAGAGGAGAAAATATCCAGCGAGCGGCAGGTGTCTGGACCAGGATGCAGCAGAAGACACACCGGGTGCCTCCTGTCAGCCAAGAACAGACACACACACACTCACCAAGACTGGACAACACAATAAACGTTGCTGGTCTGATGAGTCTCCATTTCAGCTCCACATTCAGATGCTAGGCTCAGAATCTGGTGTTTATTTATTTCATATTTATTTATTTATTTCACTTTGTTAAACAATTGAACAAAACAACATACAGAACATAAACTGTACAGCCAGGGGACCAAGCCCTAAGCAACACCCACTGAGTCCAAAGAATAAACTAAATCCAGGACATACACACAAACATACACGAAAAGTCCTGGTGTGCATATGCACACACACCTAAACATCAGTCAAAGTAAAAATGAGGAAAGAGCCGTCTGAATGAAACAAGAACCTTTCCAAAATACATGCAGTTTTTAAGGCCTTTGAGTTCCCAAGACCGCTGAGGCTGGAGCTGTACTGGAAAAGATCTCGTAGAAACTATGTAAAGTTCGGCTTGCCGTCAGCCCATTTCCTCTTGTGAATGTGAAACTTCCCTAAGCGTATAACAAGTTGTACAAAAAAAGTTCAGTCCTTTTCCTTTTTTTAATCTTCAAAATAAAGAAAAATGTCTTTTCTTGCTGATGTATGGAATGATCTGTTTTTCCTTTAATAAAATTCTCCACATTGATCCAGAACAATTTAGTAAACAATGGCAAAACAAATCCAGACTTCATCCAAGCCTCAAAGAGTACAACAGTATTCAAGAGTATTCAGTTTCAATGTGAAATCGTTTTGAAGTATTTTTTTTGATGGATAAATTTTGTGTATAATTTTGTAAGAAACTTCTTTAATTTTATTATTAAGAAAAAAATTGTCATTCATCAACCACATCTTTTCCAATCAATATCATTAAAGAGAGATGGCTAAAAGATTTTGGCTGAAGGGACCATTACATTNTTAAAGAGAGATGGCTAAAAGATTTTGGCAGAAGGGACCATTACATTTACAAAAAGGTTTTAATGAATTTATTACTACATTTGTCTTTGGTAATATCTACATCTCCAAGAAAGAAATTTGTTTGAAAGAGCTGCCGCTTGAAGTTCAGTTGTAGATCCTATTAGTGGCTGTAAAACGTTCTGGCAGCAAAAACAACATCATGTTCCTTCGGTGGAACTGCTATATTGAATTTAGATATAAATTCTTCATAGAGCAGCAGTTTACCGTCAGTTTTCATAAGACTAATACAACGCCACTGTTTACCCAGTTTTTGTTATATAAAGATCTATTTTTATTAAGTATGCACCTGTTATTCCAAATGTAATAGTTGTAGGTGAGAAACGATGTTTGTACAATAATCTCCGCGCTAGCAGAGCTTGTTTGTGAAAATGTGCTAGTTTTATAGGTAATTTATCAGGATTATTTTAACAAGAAATTGAGTCCTCCAATTGAATCAAAAATTTATTTAGGAAAAGTATTCCACATTTTATCTTCTTGAATCAATTTAGTCAGCCTTTTAACTTTAAAAGTATTATTTAGGGTTT
Source organism: Melanotaenia duboulayi (assembly GCA_026261665.1). NCBI lineage: Eukaryota > Metazoa > Chordata > Actinopteri > Atheriniformes > Melanotaeniidae > Melanotaenia > Melanotaenia duboulayi. Next base: position 3,012,264 of record CM047976.1, read on the forward strand.
CGAAGCTTAAGACTTCCAGACCTGCATTTTGTCTTGTGTTACATAATATCTCTTTTTTTAAATAATGACGTATTTCTCCAAATGAAAGTGAACAGAATCTTATCCAGTTTTTTATTTGTTAGTAGTAGTAGGCAGTCCCAGAGCCAAGGACACATAGACAGCTCAGGATATCCCTTCGGCCTTGGACAGTAAGACGCTGCCATTTAAGGATCGAAATTTGAGTTGTTATGGATTTTTTCATTTTTGTTAGTGACAACACCCAGATATGTGAAGCTATTCTTTACAGGAATGTTATTTATCTCCAACATATCACAATCCTTTAGTGGCAAAAGCACCGATTTGCTCAAGTTCATTTCAAGTCCTGATACTCTAGAAAACATCTCTGTACTTTGGATCACTTTGGGAACCTCATTGTTATTAGCTAAGAAGATAGTTGTGTCATCTTCCAGTTGTGATAGTTTAAATTGTCTCCTGCCATGATGCCATTAAATGAACCATTTTTTATGTGTACGGCCATAATTTCTGTGACAAGGAGAAATAAGAAAGGACTTAGAGGACAACCTTGTCTTATACTTCGATGGATGTTAAATCTAGGAGTCGTGCCATGGCTCAGTCCAACAGAGATATTACAATTTGCATAAAATGTATTGACTGCTCTCAAAAATCTGCCTCCAAAACCAAAGCTATGTATAGCTTTGAGCTTAAAATTAGGACTTACTATGTCCAGTGCTTTGTAAAAATCCACGAATAGAATAAAACTATAATCTAAAATATAATCATTATAGTCAATCATGTCCATTTTGCCTCTGAGCAAGGCATTAGCCGCTGACTTTGTTGAGGATGAAACCTTATTACATGAGATGACCACTTTATTTGTAATTAAGAGTTCATTATTTCCTGAACTCTACATCTTTCTTTGTAAAGGTTTCATTTCCATGTACCACCAGTGCCCCCTGCGTGCCCAGCCCCCCATTAGAAGCTTTCTAGAGCCGGCCCTGTAATCAACCAGTACATCTGAATGTAGATTTAAGTTGTGATATTTTTCATCGGAATTTTTCTACATGTGAAAGTCTGTCCTGTTCTGTGTGCTCAGAGCCGAGGGGACGTCTAATAAGAGCAGATAAGAGTTTCAGTCCTCCAGCTGAGCTTATAAAGCTGCAGCGGCTGCTTTCAGCCTCCAGAGCCGCAGCTTCACTGCTCTCCATCATAACCATGGTTCTACACCTGCTCTGTTTGCTGATGCTGCTCCACAGCACCGAAGGTCAGAGACACACCAACAACCTTTGTAACACTCAGACACATCTGATGACTGTCATGAGGTCCCAGTAATTTGTTTTTAGGTGCTGCAGCGAGGAGCTCTATCATCGGGGGAAGTAATGCAGAGGCTGGCGCCTGGCCGTGGATGGTCCACATCAACATCACTCACAACAAGACCGCACGTTGGCGCTGTGGAGGCAGCATCCTGAACGAGGAGTGGGTGATAACCGCTGCCCACTGCTTCGACCCGTAAGAAGTTTGAATGATCTAAACTATTTTATGGATGTTAGTCTGATCTGGATCCAGAGATCAGCTGTTAAAATTCACTTAAATTAAAAGTTTATGTAGAAAACAAATTATTAAAGTTGGTCGAATGGATCTGAGCCTTGTGTCAAAATGCAATAAATAACTTTATATGAATTTATTAAAATTTTAAACAACTTTTTAAAAAGTTTTAAAAGTATTTATTTTCTATTTAATTCATTATTAAAAATTTTGTATTGCTGAAATATAAGAAAATAGTCCGAACTATTATATATATATATATATATATAAATAATCAGTCAACAATCTGAACGTTTTGTCATGAACAAGATTTTCATCACTTCAACAGAAATTGGGTGAAAATGATTAAACCACTCAGAAAAATTATCAAAGTGAAAGAATATGTCTCATAAGGAAATAGATTATATAAATATATTAACTGTATTAATGTTTAATGTGTTTTATTTTTCATTCTAAAATTTTTTATTTACATTTAAAAATATTTCTAAATGTTGTAAATAATAAAGATATTTAATAATGAACTATATTAATTTAAATAATTATTCATTTTAGTGGTTTTAATTTTAAAATAAATTACATGAATATAAATAAAACTAAACACAAATAAGTAAAAATTGTAGAAAAACAAATATAATTTTAAAACGAAACACTTAATTTTTATTGAAAACAACACACAAATGATTCCATAATGAAAGAGACAGTATTGACATGATTTATATAAATGTTTTAATGGTATTATTTTTTATTTTTAAAATGAAATTAACATTTTGTTTGAATTTTCAAACATATATATATTTTACATTTTAAAATACATATAGTTACATTTATGAAAAACGAATTCATGTCATTTATTAATTAAATAGATATGAACATACTATCATTTATTTATTTTGAATGAGTTTTATTTTAAAATCAAATTGAAATTAAAATAAAAAGTTTAAATATATAAAAAGAAATCAAAATTTAAATTTAAATATTTATTGAAAATAAAGAATATTATCAAGTAACAATGAAACTATGTGAAGCATCGAGCAGACAAGTTGACCCTGTAACACACACGTGAACACACACGTTATTACCTTTAAGGTGTGTGTGGTTGTCACAGCTGATGGAGGGCTGTGAACAAACTATCTAACCTGCATTTGTGTGTGTGTGTGTGTGTTCCCAGTAAACTCAATGTCGACTTACGGCAGTCGTTCGTTGCTGTGGGAAAAAGCGAACTGCGGACGGGGTGGGGTGGTTTCAAGGACATTGCATTCGTCCTCCCTTATCCCTTCTTCAACCGTCTGAGCAACAGCCATGCTCCCGACCTGGCTCTGGTCAAGCTGAAGCGCAAGCTGAGTTTCAGCCCCAACGTCTCTGCAATCAGCCTGCCCACGGCCAGCGACACCTTCAATGAGACCTCTGAGTGCTGGATCACCGGCTGGGGGCAGGTTGGCAATGGTGGTATGTTCAATAACACATGTTAGACACCATGTTAGACCAGGACGCAAAGTTCACCTTCTAAATGGATTTCTTTATGCCAACATATTAAAGGCTTTTATTTCGATCAAGAACGAGCCTTTGTAGGCTTTAAATAAGTTAAACAAGTCCTGTATTAAGTAAATAAATAAATAAAAATGTCTGTGGCTTCCATCCAGGTACCTCCAACATTAATAAATGCAGTGTTCAAGATAAAATGCAAAGCTTACGCCAGAAAATGAGAAAAAGTACCTCCTCTTATAACACATCCTGACCAAACAGGCTTCATAGAGGGTAGATGTTCCTACGCTAATACCGATCAGTCTAATAGATTATGCCACCATTCACAATCTGGAAACCACAAAGAACCAAGAAAAAGCATTTAACCAGGTAAACCAGACATTTTTATTTACAACACTAAACAAATTTGGGTTTGGCTCATCTTTCATTGACTGGATAAAAATATTATATAGTAACTGAAACGCATGTGTTAGGCAAGGCAAGTTTATTTGTACAGCCCATGTCATGCGCAAGACAAATCAAACTTAAAACATTAAAAGCATCGCAGCGGGGTGCAGGAAGCAACACCAAGTACGTTAAAAACACAAACAAAAGCAGAAAGAAAAAGTCCAAATAAAATAGCTAGAAAGCCAGAAATAAAGTTCCAGTGTGGGGAATTCC
>CM047976.1:3286446-3296586 GCA_026261665.1 Melanotaenia duboulayi
AGTGGAAGTATTCGTGTTTCCTACTTACCAGAGTACAGTTGATTTCCAGACTGTTGAGTGCCTGCAGAACTACCTGTTTCCTGACGTTAACATATTGCTGTTCTCCATCGCAAAGAGACCTGGACTGACGGACAGGTTTCTGTAAAAATACCGCAAAAGAACAACATTTCAAATTTTACTGAGATTTATGGTTGAGGTAGTCATGAGAAATCTTTTAATATATGCTTTTATCTGTTTACCCTCATAATGGAGACCAAAGCCTTTGGAATTTAGGAATTTTTGGAATTATTCCTGTACCTGAAGCAATGTTATTTTATATTTTAATTTATTAGTTCTTTTTATCTTTTTAGACAACAGCCTTTCTTTTCCAAGACAGAGACATGGTTTTAAACATATGAGTTCCAAACACATAGACATTATTATCAGAGTACGCACAACACTCAGGTGAAATTAAATTAAATACCAAAAACAAAGACACTTTCACAGTTGTGTTTTTTAGATACAGTTTTTTAGAAAGTTCTGCACATATTTATGTAATAGGAGGCTGAACCCCTCTATGTGGAACCAGCTCCCAGTTTGGCTTCAGCGGCTAACTGGGCTCCTCCATGTTCTTTTATTTATGTTTATTGTTGTTGTCATTCGTTTGTACTTCTTTCTCAGCAGGAATCCCTGGTTTAGAGTTATGGTGCTTGTTGGCCCCTCTTTCCTGTCCTCTGAATGAATCCTCATACAACTCAGGATGGAGGATTAAATCAAAGAAAAGATTTGATGCAATCTGTTGGTTATAGTTGGATAATAACTTCTATTAATTGATTTATATGCAGTTATTCTTAAATTTGACTAATGTGGATCATATAATGGATTTGAATTAACTGGATTATAATTCAACTTGAATAAAGTGGACTGTGCTTGTAAAAGTGTGTTTTTTTGGAAACATTGAGACATAACAGTCTATACATAGGCCTACTTGTGTTACATTTGTGTGAACATTTGAATTTAAATTTGAATAAATTATTTGTCATTGCATAACAATTACATTAACAATTGGCAGTGAAATTCTTAGATCTCAGGCTCTCCTAACAATAGTATAAAGAATATAAACCACAATAAAAATAGTCTAACACAAAAGGCAAGAATAATAAAAATAAAAAAATGCTGTTATTTAAAGGTGGCGTAGCTGATGACAGCATTTAGAAGTCTTATGGCCTGCGGTATGAAGCTGTCCCTGAGCTGGTGGTATGGGCTTGAATGCTGCCAAACCGTCAGCTAGGCGGTAGCAGACAAAACAGTTTGTGACTGGGGTAGCTGGGGTCCTTAATGGTTTTGGTAGCCTTGGGTGTAGAGGTCCTCCATGGATGGCAGGACCGTCCCGGTGATGTGCTGAGCAGGTTTCACCACCCTCTGTAGAGCCTTGCGGTGGAGGGCGGTGCAGCTGCTGTACCAGGCGGTGATTCAGCCAGTCAGGATGCTCTCTATGGTGCATCTATAAAAGGTGCAGAGTATCCTTGAGTCCATGTTGAGCCTCCGCAGTCTGCGGAAGAAGAGCCTCTGTCTGGCTGACTTTGTAATAAAGTCAGTGTGATGAGTCCAGGTGAGGTCCTCACTGATGTGAACCCCAAGGAACCAGAAGCTGTTGACTCTTTCCACCGTAGCCCCGTTGATGGAAAGGGGGGCGTGTTCCTCCCTCTGCCTCCTCCTGAAGTCCACAATCAGTTCCTTAGTTTTGTTGACTTTAAGATGGAGATTGTTGTCCTGTCAGGCCTCTGACCTCCTCTCTGTAGGTCGTCTCATCATTACTGGTGATCAGGCCAATGACGGTCATATCGTCAGCAAATTCAGCGATGGTATAGGAGCTGTGGGTGGCTACGCAATCATGGGTGAGCAAGGACTACAGCAGAGGACTAAGCGCATAGCCATGGGGGGCGCTGGTGTTCAGAGTCAGGGTGGATGATATTGTGCCACCCATCTGCACTGCTTCTAGTCTGCCTGTCAAGGAGTTCAGGATCCAGTCACAGAGGGTACTGTTGAGCCGAGGTCTCTGAGCTTGGTGACAGATTTGGAGGGCACAATGGTGTTAAATGCTGAGCTGTAGTCAATAAACAGCATCTCACATATGTGTCCGTCTGGTCCAGATGGGAAAGGGCAGTGTGAAGAGTGAAGGCGATGGCATCTTCAGTTGACCTGTCGGGCCTGTAGGCAAACTGAAGTGGGTCTAATGAGTCTGGGATGGAGGAAGTGATGAGTGATTTGACTAACCGTTCAAAGCACTCCATGATGGTGGAAGTAAGGGCCACTGGGCAGTAGTCATTCAGGCAAAGGATTTTGGTTTTCTTGGGGACAGGGACAGTGATGGTCTTCTTGAAGCATGTAGGGACTACAGACTGGAGCAGTGAAATATTGAAAATGTCTGAAAGACATCTGCCAGCTGGTCTGCACACACCTTGAGATCTCTGCCGGGGATGCCGTCAGGTCCAATAGCCGTATGTGTGTTTATGCTTTTTAAAGTGCTGCACACGTCTGCCCGGGTTGTCACAGGTGGGCAGTGGTCCTCCTGAGCCTTTTGTACCTCTGTATCTGTAGAGGTTCTCTCAAAGCGGGCATGAAGGTGTTCAGATATTCAGGCAGAAACACAGACATCACATCAGTACTGCTGGTCTTCTTTTTGTAGTCAGTAAGAGTTTTTAATCTGGCCCACATGTTCCTGCTGCTGGAGCCCTTGTACTAAGGCTGTACTTTGTCCCTGTACTGTCTCTTTGCACTACATATAGCTTCCAGAGCGTGTACCTGAACTTCCTGTACACATCCAAGTATCCTGAGTTATACTGTAGGCGTCTGTCTGTGCTTTAAGTTTAGCACGGACTTCACCGTTAACCCTTTGTTTAACATTCTCATTGTTTCAGTTTTATAAGATGTAGAAAAAAAAAACAAAAGAAAAAAACAAAAAATAAACTTAAGAAAAGATTAAAAAAACACCCGCCCCCCCCAGAACCTCACCCAGAGAGATAGAAGGTTAAAAAAGGGAGATTTATTGAAAAGAAACAAAACAAGAAAAAAAACTAAGGTCCGGGTGTTCAAACGTAATTTGACCGGATTTTGTTCATTGGATAGGATCAAATTTTGAAAAAGTGTTGTTCAAAAGTTGTTTTCTGGTTGTTTTCTGGATAAAACCCTCAGTTTGGGTTGTTCAAAACTTCTGAGTATCCAGATAACTTTGATCCAAAAAAACAGGATTGTCCTGATCCCAACAGAGGGCAGGATTACAAGGCGGATTTCAAAAAGAAGATGTAGTAAAACCTAAGAGTTAATCAAATAATGGAACTTTTTATTGTGTGCATATGCTTATTTTTGTATTTTGCACATGACTTGTTTAACCCTTACAGTGATTAATGTTACGGCCCCAGGCCTGTACACCTATGAGAACTATGCAAATATGCTGTGCCAGAGCAAGGCGAGGATTGGCTAATGCTCCAAAGCCACGTCCCCTCCCTCTGATGTCAGGATTGGACGGCTACGCACCTGGACAAAGCAACGATGGCGACCTGTAAGAACTCCTCTGCTATAAAAGCTGCTCAGAAACAACCTGTCAGGGTGGCTGTGTGGTTGTGTCACACCAGTGCGCCAGGGTGGCTTTGTTTGTGAATAGTGGAGAATTTGGTTGGTAAACATATTTAATATTGGATTCGATTGTACTGAGCTTTCCAGATTACGTTCTTGGTTGTGGTGAAACGACTCTCTCTGTTAGTTTAACCGCTTTTGTTGTGGCGGAGTTTTTGGTTTGTGTATTGATTTATGTTAACCTGTTTAGTAATTGACGCTCTCATTAGGAGACGCATTTTGAGTCATCTAGGTTGGTTCTTTTTCATAGTTTGTTTCTTAGTTGTAGGTTTATAGATATTCCCAGACGTTATCTGGAGAACTTTTGTTTTTGGTTATTGTAGAGATTATTACACCTGAAAAAGGACACCTTTTGTTTAATAGTTTATAGATATTGTGAAAAATAAAAAATAAAGTGAAAAATTTAAATGGGTCTGAATACTTTTTTTACCCACTGTATGCACTTAATCAAAACTGGTGTGATATTAAAGGAAAAGAACTTGGAATTTGTTGTGAATAACCTGATCTTGCTGGCCAAACACTTTATAAATAGATGTAAATATGCAAGAACTAAACGCAATGTTAATGGATGGAAGAATGAACTCAAAATATTCTCAAAATCTCTTCTGAATATAAAAACAAAAAATGCCCAAACACTTTTTTCCCTGATGGACCTATTCATGTTACTAGACTGAGATCCTACTTGCTATTATGTTCTTTAATACCCTTTGTGTTATCCTTTATGTTTTTCTCTCAGTGTTCAAGAGCCACTAACACATGTAAAATGTTTTCCCTTATGTTTGTATATATTTTGTAAACCAGTAAATGTTTATTTAAAAAAAAAACAAAACAAAACTACGGTCACTCACATCTCCAATGTGCTGACTCCCTCTTGCGTCACCCCATGGAATAGCCAGGTCAACAATATTAGCTGGACAAAATCAGGGAGTGGTTGAGGCTGCAAGGTGGTCGAGACCAGAGGCAACCGAGACAGGGAGCAGCCGAGACTGTAGCAGGCAATGCGCTACGGGACATCCATCCATCCAATCGACCCATCGGCCAACCTACCTACCTACCTACCTATAGGGTCAGCAATAACACCTCAAGCACCATTACACTGAGCGCAGGAGCCCCACAGGGATGTGTGCTCAGTCCCCTGCTCTTCACCCTGCTGACCCATGACTGCACACCAACATTCAGCACCAACTACATCATGACGTTTGTGGATGATACAGCTGTTCTGGGTCTCATGTCCAACAACGATGAAACAAACATGAAGGAGGTCAGCCATCTGTCCATGTGGTGCAACACTAATAATCTCCTTTTATGGACAAGGAGATTGTTCTGGATTTCAGAAGAGGCTGTACTGAACAATCCCCACCATCAATGATGCTGCTGTGGAGAGAGTGAGCAGTACTAAGTTCCTGGGGATGCACATTTGTGAGGACCTGTCTGGGACAGCCAACTGCACATCATTGGTGGAGAAAGCCCCTCTACTTCCACCGCAGACTGAAGACAGAAAATATTTTATTTTGTGCTTTGAAGAACTGGCAGGGATCTAGTCATGTATATACTGACTAGAGTCCAGCCTGGACCCTCAACAGTTTATATTTACAGCTAACAGATGCATGGAAGAGCTAACAGGCATTACTGCTTTGACAATTACGGTTTCACAGGGAAGCTGGAGCCTGACACAGCATTTTAACAGGGTACACCCTGGACAGGTCCATTGCAGGGCTGCATTGACAGTAACACATCTCAATTCTAGAAACCCCTCAGGTTGTTCAGCCTCCTTCTGCTCACTCTGTACACCCATTACTGCATCACTGTGAAGCTATCAGTGATATCACCACCAGTAGTCAAATTGCAAACCATGATGAGACTTTACTTTGTTAACTTTACCAGAAAAGGGAATCATTATCGCATGAACTCAGCTGCTGTCCAAAAGCCATGGGAGATGGCCATTATCACTGGAGCCACAATCAGGTCCTGAAGGCAGTAGTAGACACCATCTGTACTGGCATTAACATCAGCAAGCAGCAACACCCATCCAAGTATTCAATTGCTTTTGTCCAAGCAGGTGCGAAGCCTCAGCCCCCCAGAAAGACCCAAGGGTGGCTGCTTGCATCAGCAAGACTGGCAGCTGCTGGTTGACCTAGAAAGGTAGTTGAGGTTTACAGAGACCATTGCAGTGACGCCTCTCCAACCAGACACAGTTTCGATGTCTGCAGCAAGCACACAGCTGGTCTTACTCGAACTAACTGTCCCCTGGAAAGCGCAAACAGAAGAAAGGAAGAGGGCTAAGTATGCTGACCTAGTAGCTGAGCGCCGGAGGAGTGGGTGGAATGCCTGCCTTGAACCCGTTGAAGTGGGTTGCAGAGGTTTTGCAGGCCAGCCTTTACACAGAGTCTCAGAACTCTTAGGGGCCCTCAACACAATGCCGAATTGCAGTGAAACTGCAAAAGTATTTCAGCAAACCACCCTTTCATACCCACAAAACCAGGGATTAGCCTCCATTAAACTGATAATGTCTGAAACCAGGTACCAAGGTGGACAGGTTTGAAACCTCCACCGTCTGTGGTATTGTGTGGACAATGTAACTGCATCACTAGAAGATATGATATGACCAACTGTGTTGTGGTGCTGCTCCAGACAGTCCTGGCTTGTGTACAACTTTTGCACCAAAATGCACTGCTTTTACAACACCGCTACTGTACCATCAACAGCGGGGGCAAGCAGATATGGCATTATATTATATACCATATATATGTCATAGTATGATATAATCCACCATGATGATCACACATGTTCATGTTGGTGAAAAAACTCAGAATACACTGCATGTCCTGAGAGAGTTTAAAAAAATGTTATTGCCCAAACTTTTCAAATTAAAAGATTACTATTTAACAAGCTGGGATATGCATGGTTGAAAACAATGAAGTTCAGCAGGGAATGATTAAACCTGTCCAGAACGTCATCAGTAACCATCTATCAAGCAGCATTGTGTTGCTGATGAGGGGCCTGCAGAGCCAAAAAGAATACTGAATGATTTTTCAGTTTTAGTCAATTCACTGTGGAGTCTGGAAAATGTAGAAATAAACATTTTTACAAGAAATTAAAGCAGTTTTAGGACTTTTGTGGCTTTTATTTTTCTGACTTCACAAGTTAGGTAATCTGGTCTAAAATGATGTTTTTTATGAGTATAAAAATAATTAAAACTAGAATTTTGTCACACAACCTCTGGTTATATTATATGAGAATAAACCTTGGATCAAAACTTACACCGACATATAGTAAAGTACAAACTCCAAATTAAAAATGCACACGAGAACAGTCCATACTTAGCTACAGTCCACCACTGCACACAATACACAACATATTGACACTCAAGGTCTTTTCTAATGATTGTCTCACCTCTGAAGTGATTACATGTCCCTCCATGTTGTCCTCTGCTTGCAGCAGAACACCTGAAATAATCATCCAAAGACAAATTGCTTTTCCGGTCATGTTGACTAACAAAATTCCTGTTTCAGTTTGAAACCAGAAGTTCTGCCTGCCTCTCTGCAGCTACAATAGTCTGTGCACAAATTCCAAGAGAAGTCAGATATACCTAAACACACACACATACAGTACACACACATACACATGCCTGCTGATCATTACCATGTGTTGTCAGCTGAGTGAAATATTTCCAATTTGAATCAGATGTTTAATTTAAACCAGGCTTTGTTACAGCACAGTGGAGACAAGTAAAAACTCAGGGAGGAAGCAAAGAGAGGAATAACATCCAGCAAAGAGGCTCCTTAAAGGTATGGGGCCCATGTCATGTGCACCCCAGTCACTTGGCTGCCATGGTGGGGGCTCGCCTTATTTAAATAGAAAAGAAAAACTAAATGAGAGAAAAAAGAAGAAAGTGCTGCCTGGCTGAACATTAAATAGAGCCTCAACATAATCAACATATTTTCTTCACAGAGTGCTGTGACATTTACTTAAAATCTGATCTCCAAACTACAGTTAGTTATCTTACAACCGTAGTGAGTGATTCATACCACTAATGAGAAGAGCATTCTTGGTTGGTGCTGTAATGTAATTCTGTTCACTGTGTGGTCTGGCCTTATGTAACAGACTCAAATCTGAAGCATTTAAAGAATGGTTTTCACTAGGGCTGAACACTAAATTGCATTTGCGATAATATTGCAATAAGACAAAATGAGATTTTCTAACCGCAAAGGCTGCGATTTGAGTTGTTGCAAGATCTGGTCATGTGACTTGCGAGTGGAGCGCAGCGGTGCAGGCAGTGAGAGAAGTCAACGCTGCACTTTAAGATGTTGCACAATGGTCTCAGCCTCAGAAGAAAAGTTTGGTAACCAAAGAGGAACAGTCCGTCAGTTGTGTGGAATTATTTTGGTTTTAAAAAAGAAGATGCTGCTCAACGTTGGGTGTTTTGCAGAGTCTGCCTTGCTACTGTTGCTACCTCACGAGGTAACACTACAAACCTTTATCAACACTTGAAAAAACATCACAAAGCCATGTACGATAGTGACCAGTGCTTTTACTTCACGTTAGCAAAATAGCAGCCGACAGGGATCACTGACCGAACTGTTTGAAAGTGTCATTCCTTACAAACAAAATAAAGCGGCACACATAAATAACTCAGGCAACAACAAAGTTCATAGCTAAAGACATGATGTCCATTAGCACAGAGACCAAGCCTGGGTTTACGGCTTTGATCAACACAATGATTAAGCGGTACTGAATTCCATCACACACACATTTTAGCCAGGTTACTATACCTGAGAAATATAAGAAATGCAGACAGAAAGTTGCAGCGGAACTGAAAACAGTGGAGTTTTTTGCAACAACAACTGATCTGTGGTCAAGCCGTCCAGCGGAGCCATACCAGAGTCTAACAGTGCATTACACTGACAGAGACTTAAATCTCAGAGCTCGTTGCCTTTAAGCTTCCTACTTCCCAGACCACCACACGGGGGAAAACATTGCAGCCGGCCTGAGAGATGGTTTTGCTAGCTGGGCTGTACAGGAAGAAAACCCCGTCAGCATAACGATGGACAACGCATCGAATATGGTGATGGCAACACAGCTAAATGAGTAGACAAGACTCCAGTGTTTTGGGCACCGATTACATCTTGCCATCGGTATGTAAATTAGTATTGTGACTTACATGTGAATCCGTGCATGCAGAAACAAGTGGTGTGTGTGTATGTGTGTGTATGATAGATTAATTAATAGATAAATTATGGTGTTTAGACAAGGTGTACAAGATATAAAACAAAAATTTAGAAAAGAACTGAATTATGAATAGAAGAGTTGGAGGCAGGGAGGGAGGGAGATAATGTGAGTTTGTGTTTATTCCCAAATTCATAACATTGCTTCACACAACTTTATAAATGATACTGTTCTTGTGTTATTTTTTATTACAGGACATGCACTGAAAGCTGACAACGTCTCGAAGAGCTGTTCATCACCCTATTTAACTTCCCTTCAGTCTCTGCTTCCCTGCCAGATGGTCATCAGTAATCCTTGTGTGATATCCTGAATTCTTGTCTTGTTCTAGATGCCTGTTGCCGACCCAGCTACGATTCCTGGACTCCCTGTTGCCTGATTCCCTGTCGGACTTCCCTGCCTGCTTTCTGCCTATCTGGATTTTGACCCTTTATTTGGACTGACCACCGATCTCTGCCTAGCCCGTTGAGTATCTGCTTTCTGTCTAACAGATCTGATCATTGTCTGCCTGAACCGTTTAACTTGGTGACTGGATACCAAGCTGACAATTACTGGATCCCTTTCTGAACTCTATTCCACAGCACTGCCTGGACCCTGTTGCCACTTCCGCCATAAAGCTGCTTCCTCCCGGCCTCCACTCTTCCCGGTGCTGAAATAAAGCTTTGTTTAAAGCTTATCATCATGTGTGGGCTGAACTTCTGGGTCCTCCTGAGACATCCATTACACATTTCCCCAATTTTATTTTGTAGCGTTGGTGTTGCCGGCTGGGTCAGAGTTGGAGGTAGGAACATTTTTGTGTTTGTTTTTTATAAATCCCAAAAGTTGACGATATTTGCTGTACACTGTTTTTTATTCCTACGTCAGTTTAGAAATAAGGGCTCAGGACTTTACAGATGCTCTCTCTGGAGAGAAGCATGTGAGCATATCTTACCACAAACCAGTTCTTCACCTTGTGGTCACATCAGTCCTTGCTGAAGATCAAGAGGACACTAACCTGACTAGGTCAATCAAAACCAAGGTCCTGGCATACCTTAGTGACAAGTACAATGACCTCAGGAGCAAGGAGCTTTTGGATGTTGCATCCTTCCTGGATCCCGGGTTCAAAATCCAGTATATCACCATAGACAACAGTCCTGCCATTAAGACCCGGCTCAAGACTGAAATGCTGGAATCAGTGTACATAACCAGGTTAGTAATAATAATGCGTCTATCATTTGACAAACACACCTTATATTTATTTATTCATAGTCTAACCTGGTTACTAATTGCTGTTTTTTTTTATGCTTTTCATCTAGTAGGAGA
>CM047976.1:3337204-3351597 GCA_026261665.1 Melanotaenia duboulayi
GACTCTGGCTTGGTCTTTGGTCTGGACCCTGGACTTGTCTCTGGTCTGGACTCTGGTCTAGACTCTGGCCTGGCCTGGACTCTTGTCTGGACTCTGGACTGGTCTCTGGTCTGGACTCTGGCCTGGACTCTTGTCTGAACTCTGGACTGGTCTCAGGTCTGGACTCTGGTCTGGACTCTGGCTTGGTCTCTGGTCTGGACTATGGCCTGGTCTCTGGCCTGGCCTGGACTCTTGTCTGGACTCTGGACTGGTCTCTGGTCTGGACTCTGGCCTGGACTCTTGTCTGAACTCTGGACTTGGATCTAAGAGCTCTGCTAGGTTTATAGTCTCTGAACATATCACGCTGGACTAGTTGACCAGAGTCTTTGGATCTAAGAGCTCTGCTAGGTTTATAGTCTCTGAACATATCACAGATGGATTCTTGGTCTAAACTGTTCTGGGATTTGTAAACAATCAAAAGGGTTTAAAATCTATTCTGAGTGTGTCTGTAAAGATTTCAAAACTGGTGTGATCACTGTTTTCAGTAAGAAAAGCAGCTATTGGCTGTCCTAAAAGACGCTAGAATTAGCTAAATGACATCAATTTGCATAATCAGCCTTGTACATACAGTCTGTGGTTGTAATGGAGGCTGTCATAGAGGGGAATGTCTTGGGAAAGGCAAAAATGGATAAAAAGACAACCCAAAATGTAAAAAACTTAACAACAAAAAAACCAAAAAACAAAACCAAAACAAACAAAAAAAACAAAAACAACGCAAAACAAATTGGTCAACATTTTCTTTGGTTTTTAGTTGTTTTTAGTTTATATATATTTTTTTTTATTAATTGTAGATTTTTTTTCTAATTGGGAATCTGCAACATATCACAACACTTTTAAATTTCATTAATGGACATTAATCTCTGGCGGTAAGCCAGCGTGGGATCAGCCAGCAGCAGCTTTCTACGTTTCATTTTCAGCCTGGTCACAGAGCGGCGGTGATCATCTGCTCTGAATGCAGCAGGGAGCTGCTGCTGCCTGAGGACCAAGCCTCTTCTGGACGAGGGAGGGGTCTGCGCAGCACCCACTTGCCATTGAAAAAAGTAAACTACGTTCATTTACATCAGTCTCCAGAAGTCTCCAATAACACCAGATAAAGTCGCTACATTTGTCGCTAGTCACATTCTTGAAAAAAGGGGTCTGAAAAGCCGCTAAATATAGCGAGAAAGGGGCTATGTTGGCTTCTCAGGACTAACTTACATGATGGTAAATGGTTTCTGCACTAATAAATGAAAGACAAAGTCCTAAAAAGGGGTCAGAAAAAGGGTAAGAAGGAGCGGCGGAAGAAATAAGAAAACACAAGTTAAGGACCACAATGGCATATTAATAGCTTAATTTCAGTTATTTTTTTTTAGTTTGGTGTTATATTTCTCAAGACTCAGGCTTCTGTACCACTTAGGGAACACCATTTCCTCAGTGGGTTTCAGCTCAAAAACCTTTTGTAATGTTTAGAGAATAAAAGCTGTCTGGGTAGAATTTGGAAAGATCCTGGTTCAGGCTAAAAAGCGACAGCACTTGGTCCTTTGTACAACAGCTAGCGTTTCCATATTTGCTGCCTGGTAATATGGAGTGACCCTACATATGGAGTGACAACCTCCAAACCTGAGTTTTAATTCAAGGTTTCTGCTGCATATGGTGAAATGGATTTGGATGTGGAACTAAAACAATTGCAAAACATAAATCTGTCCTTGTTGTACAAACTGCTGTTACATATTCTACAAGAACAGAGGAGTTTGTTTTTTGGAGGTGGCAGGAAGAGGACCGCAGTTTGTTTTGGCCCGGTTGTTTCATACGTCACGAGAACTTGATCTGTTGTGTGGGGCAGCGTCCATGTCTTTATATGCTGTACCTGATATGAAATCAACCAACTGTTCCTTAAACCGTTCAATCTTGTTAAATATTTTGCATCTGCAGAAAAACAGAAATGACAAATTTTCTATTTTCAGGCTCTCCGCGTTAACCTCGCCCACTTCAAATTTCTAACCAATCGAACAATAGCTGTCTTTCACATGAGAAAAAACTAGAACCATCTGTAATTTAGTAGCAGAGACGAAAACCCTTCAGAACTCAGTCGATGGGTCCCAAATCAGGTCTTGGCCACTATGATTGGACCTAAAGTTTGAAAACCACTTTAAACTTATTGGTTCCATCTAAGCATTGATTTATTTGGTGTTCATCTAATATCTTAAGCCCAAACAAGGTTTTTGATCCCCAGGCTTTTCAGTTTAGGAGGGGTGGTGGGTAGGATGCAAGGAGAAAAACAACGTCCTCCACTTTGAACAAGGCAAAATAAAGCGTCTATAAACTACAGATTTTGTAACCGAGAGCCTCAGAAATCCTATTTAAAACACAGCCATAAAACTTCAAAAACCTGCAGATACGATGTAAGCAGTTCCCTTTCTTGGTCGCGGTGTCGAGATACAGCCTCTTTATCCATAACCCTACCCCCCTGCTAACGTGGCTAAGTGCTAACAGAAACCAACAGTGGGTTTAAAGGTGTGCAGGAGTTAGGGGGGTGTCAGTTAATGGGCTTTCAGAGCAGCTAATATGGAAAGAAACAACTGTTTAAAATTGCTGAGAGGGAGAGAAAGGGGGACATGAAACAAGAAGAAGAAAGGAGAGGAAGAGTGACCTGTGGCCCCCCGATGTCATACTGGAAAGTGCCAGAGGGGGGGCATTTTAAAACCTCTCCATTAAGAGGTTTAAGAGTTTGGAAGGTGCCAGCGTGGCAGCCAGGTAGCTGCTGATCTTTCAGCTTGATATGTGTTGTTTTAAACCAGGTAGCTCTGAGCAATGTATAACCACTTGAAAAGTGTTTTATTCCAAATATAAACCCCTTTTCCTAGGACTCTAAGATTGATTTTTTTTTTAATCAATATTTCCACTAACCAAACTTTTAGGGGTGTGTATGTGTGCTATGAGGACTATGGGTAGCATCAAGGGTGAGTATGGTCAAAGAATATGACTTTCTTTACTGTGGATAGCAAGCCTGCAGGACAACTACACCTGAGTCAGCAGGTTATCATCTAAAAATACACATTTATAATTCTAACCCATAATATGAATGTGGTCACAGTCCATGGTCAGCAGCTCTGATTCACCATGTTAAATCATCAGCTGCGTTTCCATTAAAGTCTTTTGCAAAATAAAAGTGATACATTTAAAATTACGACAAAGTGGGATTTGCAGGTGTTTCCGTTGAACGGTGTTTAGTAAATCAGCCGTCATCTCTTAAAATCTTGTGACCCACTTTGAGGTGGAAGGAGGTTTCTAATTCTTCATAAAACTCTGCATTTTGCTGTTGTTTGCTATCAAGGATTGCAGTTATATTTTATTCTTTAATTATTCGTAAAAAGATTTACATGTTTACTTGAAATGAACTGGCCGCATGACCCGCCTACGTCACGTCCAGGGATGTGAAAATGTGAAAAAGTGTTTCCATTACACTTTTGCAATATATTTCTATATCGACACGTCTGAAAAACCATCTCGCGTAAAAACGTTTTTGCAATATTTGAGAGGTTTTTGAAAATATAGGTGTTCCCATTACCGTTTTTTTTAATTGTGATTTTAGTTTAGTTATTAACAGTTATAAAAACAATGAAGTGCAGGGATTTGTTACTTGGATGGGTGGTGCCATCCCCTAACCCCATCAAACTTCAAATCCAGATGGATGCCTATGAAAAAGGATTTTAAAGGTCAATACGTAATCATTTCCAAAATGCAGTGTCACTGAGTTACTATATAGAACTACTTTTGTGTGCTGAAGTGAAGTTAGAGAACAGGAATTAAGTACGGTAGTTGATATTTACTCAGAAGCTAACTGAAGGCCTCTTGTTTTACATTTTTTGATATTCTAAAGCAGAAAACTGTTTAATGAGTGGAACACACACAAACACTTCAGTCAGCGCTCTGGATCCTAAGGCTGCAGTAAACTCACCAGGTAGCGCACCATGCGCTCTGCTCACACTCCTTGATCTTTTGATGCTTAAAAAGTTGTTGCCGCCAGCAACAAGCACCAGGCACAGTAATGGTTTGTCTGGTGTTGCTTGCATAGTACACTAGTTAAACCAGTTTCAGGTCATTTTAATGGCTGTTTACTACGAACATCAACAGAATGTCAGCAGTAGCAGTAAAACAAGGCAGAATGCCTTAAACATAAGCAAATTATACAAATTACGAGATTTTACCTTCAACGCACTTGTTAGATTTTCCTGAATATATATAACCATTAAATACGTGTAGGGACTGCCAGCCCTGTCCCAGATCTCTCAAGGCATAAACTTTGGGGGAAATGGTGTCCATCATTATTTGTAATTATGATACTTTATTAATCCACACCCTCTTTATCCTTTGTATGTACTTGTGTTATTTTAAATATCTTATAGCTCCTATATGGTCATTTATAGTTTTATTTGCATATTTCTCCTTTATCTTTATTTGTTTTATGTTTTTATGCTTTTTTCTCTTTTTAATTTATGGTAAAGCACTTTGGTCGACTGTTTGTTGTTTTAAAGTGCTTTAGAAATAAAATGGTATGGTACAGTCATTTAAAATCAAGGTCCGGTTGCAGAAAGCGGGTTTAGTGAAAACTGAGTTAGTTGACTTCGGGTTAAGGGAAACTCTGGGTTTTTGGTTTCACGAAGCGATTTCAGTGTAACTCTGAGTCAGTTACTGTGGCAACAAACACCATGAAGCTAACCTGCTCGCTGGCAGGTTTTCTTCAACTAACCCTGAGTTTCTCCTCTTTGGCGGCAGCCTTGAGATTGAAGAAGTGTCAGACATGAAATGTTTGCTCTACACTTTTGTGGTGTTTCCAAGTCAGAGACCCACAAGATACATCAAAGAAGAATTCCACAGAATTGCAGGTATTTGTCTAAGCAATAATGAACTTATTTTTAAGTGTGGAACACATCAGTTAATTTGATATATTTTAGGGTGTGTGGGTGTGATTGGCTGCATAGATGGGACTTAAATTCCTATCACAGCTCCTTCAATAGCTGAAGGAGATTATGTGAATAGGAAGTTATTCCACAGCATTCATGTGCAGGTAAATAGTAGCCTTTAGAATCCCAGATACTTCCCATTACAGCTACTGCAGCTAATTACTGTTCAGTACTGAAGATCATATGTGATGCAGCCCACATCATCAGTAATGTGGAAGCAAAGTGGCCTGGGTCTGTGCACGACTCTCCAGTCTTTCCTGAGTGTACACTGAGCGCTGGAGTTGCCCGTGGTGAATTATACACATTAAAATCAATTTTTTATTTGATCTATCACAACAAAAAAATTTAATATTGTATCCTGTATTATAGTAGAGTTTGATGGTTACCTGTTGGGTGACAGAGGGTACCCCTGCCAGCCGTATGTGCTGACCCCTGACCCTGATCCTGAGCCCGGCCCACAGCATCATTACAACTTGGCTCACTGCAGGACTCGAGCCAGGGTCGAGATGACTATTGGGACGTTTAAGGCCTGCTTCCAGCGCCTTCGTAGGCTCAGAGACACCCCATATAGGGCAGGTGACATTATTGTGGCATGTGTCATGATCTACAACATTGCCACAATGAGAGGAGAGCAATGTCCAGCTCAGCCGCTGAATGCACATGATGAAGATTCTGACACCCCAGTGATGAACAAGATGGAAGAGCAGTCAGAGACACAATATGCCACCATCATTTTGAGTGACCCCTTGCCTCCCTAGTGTCACATGAAGACTTAAAGTCTGTTGGGTTGCAACCTGTATATTAAAAATGCACACACATGGGTGACGCATCAAACCTGAACAAATGAGTGATGAAACACAACAAATGCAGATACTTCCAACAAGTCGACTGCATGGTAAAACTATACACTTAACATCAAGTCGTGCTCTGTGGCCTGTAAAAATGCTGAGTTGATTCTGATTTTGTATCAGGATGGTAGGAGGTAAACAAGTGACCTTCAAAAAGGGTTGATTGTCAGAGAACAGGTGGCTTCAGTCACAAAGATGCTCAACTAGCTGACGCTTCAATGGGAACAGTAAAGTGACATATGCATTTAGATATATGGGGAAACATCAGTAAATAGGGTCAGACATTATGGTCTACAGCACATTTGATGACCGTGATTTTTGTGCATTAGTGCGATATGCAAGGGAAAAGAGAGCAACTCTTCCTGAGGTAACTGTCACTGTAGGATGTGATCAGATTCAATGCGAACAATCTGCCTACAGTTAGGGACATTCTAGTAGGGTTGCAGTGCATAAACAATTACAAAACACCAAATTAAGAAATATCTGTTGATAATATTCATATTAATATACATTGAAGCAGAGATACTGGGACACTCGAGATAAAAAATAATACTACTCACGCGTTGACTCGGTCAGCTGTTTTCTGTCAGCTCATCTTTTTTTTTCTCTGAAATATATGGTCATATTCTACATATGCATTCATTAATATTTCTAATTCCACTGGAGAAAAATGGGAGGGCTTTTTGTCTGCCCATGCACGCGCTGTACTCGGGTAAGTTCACTCAGACAAAATTGTTGAAAAGAAATCTTCCTTTGCTGCTTCTATGGGAACTGAGAGGGAAAGCAGCAGCCAAGTGCTGCTAATCAAAGGCACGAATCATCAGCAAATGTCAGTACCGGCTCAGAGTGTAACTTTTGTTGGTTTGCTGCTCTGCACCTTTTAGGTGTGTGTTACCACAATGCCGAGGAGCAAAGATCAGCCGTGATCTTAGAGAGCAATTTTTGCAGCCATCTGCAAAGGGCTATAAGAAACTGTTCTAAACTATTTAATACTTGTAGTATGATGGACTCTAAAATGAACAAATTTAAGACAGAGTCCTCTCAGGAGTGGATGTCCCAGCAGGCGCTCTAACATAAGACTACATTGCTCTGAAAAAGACTCCAGAGCTATATCTCTCTTTAAGATGCACTACATATCCTTTTGACCACGATCTCCGTGTCCCTGACTGGTTTGATGGCCTCGTGACATTATGAATGTTTGTGGGATCAGACCCACTTTAAACTACATGGTTTTACTGGGTCTCTTTATCAGAAAAGTCCAGCTGTTGCCTATCAAGGAAAGTAAGTAATATTCATTCAACCTGCAGTTATTGAAACTAAAAATATTGAGTTATTTTATCCATTTTAAAAAGTTTAAAATGAATATTTTCTCACAGTTATTTCAAGCCCCCTTAAAAAATTAAGATTTTTATGATGCAATATTGCAGCGATCACCGATGGTGGACCTGTTGAGTCACTGTCCGACTTGACATGTTAACCTGCTGCAGTACACTTGAGATAAATTATTATTGCGTCATTACAGTCATTGGTGTGTTGCTGCAGAGAAATGTCTCAAACCTGCTGGACAGTTAGTGATCCTGCAGCATTTTGCCCCTCCACTCAGGAACAAAATGTTAAGAACTACAACATTAGTAAGCTACCTTAAATTTATGTGTGGATCCAGATGGAACTTGTTTCACATTAAAAACCTTTGGATACGTTTTGTTAAGCGAATATATATATAAATTTATATAAGGAGCATATATCAGTAAATTTCCATGTGTGTCTGTTTTTTAAATTCTGTAAAGTAAAGAAATCATCCAGAGGAGAGGGACAGAGCTTTAAGCTACAGATCAGTGTTGTTGCTAAATGCTGGTAGATAAAGGTTGAATACGAATTTCAAATTCCTTGGATATTATAATGCGTCTTCTAAGCACACTATGGCTGCCACAAACGGTTGTTTTGATAATCGACTAGTCAGCATTAACTTGGCGACCAGTCGACTAATCGGTTTATTTGTAAATTGTTGCTTAAAGCACCTGCATGCAGCTGCTCGTATGTAACTAACATTAGCTTCCAGCTTGAAGTGTTATCTCTAAGTGTTATGTGATAATGTAATAATAAAGAAAATGAAGATGAGAGCTCACTTCTAATTTTAAAAGTTGTTCTGGTAGGTAGTTATCATGGGATTCTGGGTTGAGTTGCTTGATGGTCTTTTCGATTACCAACCATGGACAGCGGTGCCATGTCTGTCACCAACATGTTCATGTGCTTCATTTAGGATATTTGCTTACCACGTGTATGTTGTTGGCTTGGTAGCAAAGTTGGCCATTCAAGGGGAAGGCATGTTTTTAACACTAACGTAGTGTTATAACACAAAATGATCCCATTTTCTATTGAAACATGAAACTCAGAAATGGAATCTGCTGCAGATGAAGACGTGCGTTTGTTTTTAAGATGCTCGTGCATCTCTGTCGTACTACCATGGAAGACAAGTTCAACCATGCAGATTTTGCATTGCACATGCTTTTCTTAGATTCTTTTTTAAATGCTCCCACACTCTGGAGCTCCATTGCCGGTTAGCCATGATACTGTTGTTTGTGCAGAACTTTTCTGGTGACGGCACGGCCGACCCCGACTGCCACCACTGCTCATGTGAGTCAAGGACAGAAAGGCAGACAAGGCAGTGGAAGCTACAGCAGGTGTTTTGAGGGAAAAACAAAGCTTCAAAAAATAAGCACTGATGTTGATTATTAAATTAGCGACTATTTTGTTGGTCAAAATAATCATGACTAATGACTATTCTTGGCATCCCTAAAGCAGACCAAACAGCAAGCGATGCATGGCAGGTTACTCTAAAGTGATTTGTGACTTGACTTGGACTTGTCTGTGAAAAAATCTCTGCTCCTTCTACAGGAAGGATACAAAATGGATGATCATCGTCACTGATAAAATCTGCTAAAGTTCAGTAGTGTGTCTCTTTATAACGCAGAAGAAGTTTCTTAAGTCTCTCCTTTCTAAAAGAACATAACAGCACAGTTTAGGTTTGTAAGGCTACTTCTCAACAAACCACAAGGTTTCTGGAACAATGTCTTTGGACAGATCAGACCGATGTGCAGGTCATCATGGACAGCATGGAGAAAAACAAACACACCATATGATCACAAACACCTCATACCAGATGTCAACCATGGTGGTGGAGGGAAGATTACTTGGTCCTGTACACCTTGCAGTCATTGAGTGGACCATGAACTCCTAAACTACTAAAGTCAAATGTGAAGCCATCTGTGTGAAAGCAAAAGCTTGGCTGAAATTGGGTCATACAATAAGATAATGATCCCAAACTTACGACAAAATGGCTGAATTTAAAAAAAGAAATTGTTGTAATGGTCCAGTGAGAGTCAATAACTCAACCTGATTGAAATACTGTGGTGGGACATCAAAAGCGCTGAAACAAATGCTGCAAACCTCAGTCAGTGTTTTCATTCATTTTTTTCACTGCTTCTGCATTTTTATCTTATTATTTATCAAATGTATTTGCCTCTTCTTAATGCCATGTAAGAACCGGGTTATATTTTATTGTCCTGATGTGTAAAACTTGTTTTTCTCACATAATATACAGCTTAGAGTTTCTGGATGTGATGCCCTGTGACTGAATGCTCATCCAGAGGCTGAAAAATATAACTACAAAATGCAGCCAGGAATTAGAAGACGACAACCCACAGCTGTTTTGAACTGAGTTATAGTGTTTTAGTGGAGTTTTCCTTTAATAGAAGAGCACCAGTAGAAGCAATGTTAATAGCAGCTGCTTAAACACACACGTTGTGTCTTCTCTTCTCAGTATGCCACTTAATGAAAAGCTTGGAGGCATTTTAAAGCCTCATCACACCTGCTGCCAAGCTCAAAGTATTTAAGAGTCAAGCAGGACGAACAAGGCCATGGGCTGATGGACACTTTGAGTTTTATTTCTCACTGCAAAGTAAAAAACAGGTACTCTGAGTCATTCCAGAAGAAAAATCTGTAGATTTGTTTTTATTTTTTTTACTGTTTTTTTTATTTATTTATTTTTTTTACCATGGTTGTCAAACAGTAAACACATCACTACAATGTATAAGAAAGAAACATGACCAGCAGTCAGTTTTTGGCCTTTGTAATCCACACACACATCATTGTCCATGCTCTTTCAGCCTGAGGGCTGTTTGCCCTCCTTTAACACACACACACACACACACACACACACACATACACACACGGACACACTAAGAAAGTCTCTAATTTTAAATATATTTATAGTAGTTTGAGTGGCCTGGATGCCACGTGGATGGAAGAAAAAGTAGAGGCCTGATTACACACTACTATTCCCAGCACACCCCTTCTCTTTCTGTAGGCAGCAAACCAAGAAGTTACTGCTGAATTTTTATGTTGCAATCTTAAGTAGCAACATTTCTGATTATACTGAGGTAAATTAAAATAAAGCTGCATGAGAGACCGAGCAGAACCACACAGGCTTTGTGTAACCTTAAACACAATAAATAACAGCACCCCTTGAAGGACCGCCCATTCAGCAGGAGGGAGACGCTCCTCGTACGAGGGTTGCCACATTGGCGCAGGTCTGTGTTCTTTCAGTCCGTAAAGTAAAAGTAAAAATAAATAAATAAATAAATAAAATGGAAAAGCCACTTATTTCTCCCAATTATATTTCCTGTTAGCTCTGCTACTTCTATGCTGGGTTTTCTATTTTTTTTTTTTAGTGCCCCCCCCCCTTTAAAACAAAATGGTAAGGGGAAAGGTGTGAAAACTTTCCCCTAGGGAAATGAGATACCCCTACTTTATCAATTCAAATCTTATTTAAAAATTAAGAATTACTTTTAATACATAAGTAACACAAAGTGCTTTACATAATAAAATGCAATTTATGTTTAAACAGAGTTTGCAAATAGAAAGGAATATAAAATGACAATTAAAAATCCACTCCTACTCTTTCTCACACCCTCATCTCTTTACTTAATAAGAATATAATCTGGCTTGACAGATATTGCTGGAGGAAACAATATCTTGGGGATCTCTTCACACCAAGAGCCAGTGTGATGGTTTGGGCTGCAGTGCAGGGTTCCTAGTCATCCGGACCACAGCCATCCCCATGGTAACAATCCTGCAGACCAAGCAGCAATAGTCCCAGTGTGGAAGATCCCCATGAAGAATGTACTGGAGTTAAAAATGTGTCTCTTTTTAAAAGCATCAATAGTCCCTGCAGCCCTGAGGTTTCCAAGAACAAGACCATTAAGACATTTATATAGCACCTTAAAAATCAATCCTGAAATGCACGGGGAGCCAATGCAGCGATTTTAAAACTGGTGTAATGTGTTCTCGCCCTCTGGTCCTCATCTGAACTTGTGCCTCTGAGTTTTGAAATAGTTGTAATTTTGAAACACACTTTTTGGGTAGACCAAAGAGCAGGGCATTACAGTAATCTATTCTACTAAGTATAAAAGCATGCATCAACGCCTCAGTGCTGGCAAGAGAGAGAAATGAGCAGACCCTGGCAATATTTTTAAGATGATAAAATCCTGTCTTTGTGATGTTTTTAGTGTGTGGAATAAAATCCAGCTCAGAGTTGTAAAGGATACCCACATTTCTCACACACCGAGGAGGATTAAAATGTTGTAATTTTAGTAAAATTTCTCTCTTGTCTTCAGGCTGTAGGATATTCTCTGTCATCCATGTCTTAATCTCTAAAATACACTTTACTGTGATGTAAAGCTGTGTGTCATCAGCATAGCTGTGAAAATCATTGCCATGTCTTCTGATGATATCCCCAAGAGGCAATATGTACAGAGTAAAATGCATAGGGCCTAAAAGAGCACCTTTTGGGGACCCCACATTTTATTTAATGAAATTTTAAGGAGCATGTATCCATACTTACAAAAAATGGTTGATCTGTGTGATAGGAGTAAAACCATTTAAGAACAGTACCCAAGAGGCCCACAGGACTTCTCAGTCAGTGTAATAAAATTTGGTGATCTACTGTATCACCAAAGATCCAGCAGAACCAGGGCTGAAAGTTTCTGTGAGTTAGGTTTACCATTATACGTGATCAGAAGTCGTTGCTAGTTGCTAGTTGCTAGTTGCTAGTTGCTAGTCAGGCAAAGCAACAAGTATCTATGACAACCAACTATCTTTTCAATTTCCTGGGCTGCAGGCATGTTTTTGCATTTGTCGCAACAGGATAAAAAATCGAACAGAGATGTTATAACAGACAGTCGGAGGGCTATGCTGACGAATGTTAGCAACATGAGCAAACTAGCTATTGTTAACGTTAATGAGCATTACTGATTAGCGTTTTTGATAATGGCCCCGTGATGAACGGGGCTGTAAATAAATGGCCACAATGGAGCTCAGTATTAAAGAAATGTTTACATCCTTATTGATGCTAAATATACATAGTTAACAATCAAAACAAAAAGGCAAGAAGGACCAAAGGTAATTGAACACAGTTCTGAAAGCGAAAGCCGTCAACCAAGGAATTTCAAGATTAACCAAAACAAAACTAAAGCCTTAAAGGAGCAGCATGGCTCAGTGGGTAGAGTGGTTGTCCTGTCCCGGCCCGGAGACCTCATGTCGAGGTGTCCCTGAGCAAGACACCGAACTCCCTAATTGCTCCTGATGGGTTTGGCTGAGTGTGTGAATGTGTGTGTGAATGGGTGAATGTAACGTATATGTAAAGCGCTTTGGATAAAAGAGCTATTTAAGTACAGACCAAGTAAATAATAATAATAATAATAATACATTTTATTTAAAAGCACCTTTCAAAACACCCAAGGACACTGTACAAAGGAACATCAAAATAATTTCAAAACCAATACCAACTTAAAAGTTAAAAGTTAAAATGACCAAGTTAAAGCCAATCACAATGTTACACAACAAGAAAAAAGGACCCAAATCAAGCTTGATCAAAAGCAGTCACCTAAAGCAGGTCAGTCTAGCAACAATTCAGCCAAATTCAGTAGAGATGTGACGTTCATGAACAAATCGATTCTTTTTAAAGGTTCTTTAAAATGAACGATGGGAACCGAGTCACAGCTGTGAGCCGTTTATTTGTAAGCCATTAATTTACATGAAAATTTTCACACTGCCTTCATCACATTTGTGACATTATAGAAGTCTGATGTCTAACACGCTGCACTCATGTGAAGCATCTATGGGCAGAGAGCATTGTTTGGAAACAAATACTGTGAGTTCTATCCAAAGCATTTACCAGAATTTGCATTGACTGTTTAGGTTTAATCTTTTTTAATCTATATTTTTCCTATAATTTTTTTAAAAAAATCTTGTATAGTAGATTTTATATATATATTCATTCTTATATGTTGTTAAAGTTTGTAAGATATTGTAAGAACGAGCCAGTCTTTTGAATGGTTCTTTGTAAGAAATGGCTCCTTACATCTGGCTCCTTTCAGAGAGCCATAAATTCCATCTGCCCTGAATGATCATCGGCAGCCATTCTAAGTAATGGAGCTCCGGTCGGATGTCAGGTGATTGGGCCAATCACAGGCAGATCATGACAGAGCAGACCAGACGGGTGATGGCACAGCCAGATATGTGCCAAGGAGCCAGCCAATCATGGACGAGCAATGACACAGCTTGGTAGTTGCTGGAGAAGTCCAGGCTGTCAGCCAAACACAGACATTTACATACAAAGCCAAGGCTAAGGCCTGGGGCCATGACAGTCCAGAACTGTGTTGATGTATCTTGGATCACGTGATGTGGGAAAACATGGCTTTCAGGCTAAAAAAAAATCTCTGGACACCAGCTTTATGAATAAGCAAAAGATTTATTAGAAAAAGTCAGGCATTAAAGACAGATTTCTGCAGAAGAGTCTGGAGGTCACAGGATCAATATGAAAAACCTAAACTGACAAAGTGCTTAATATGGCTTCCCAGAAACATTCCTGAGGTTCCCAGTTGATTTCAAGTCACACTGACGTAACACAATCAACGACCAATACATTGAGCTTTGACAAAACCAGAAACAGGAATCCTTACGAACAAACAGTCATTCAGCCCAACAACTGGGAAAAGACTGGTCCCAGGAACATTTCAGTTTCCTTCTTGATAAATTTAGATAATTTCTTGACTTCAACCAGTTAGAGATCAATGCTGGATTTGTTCATTTCATGGAATTCAATAAGAAACATGCACATGGTGGTTTGAGTGAAGTCAGAAGCTCAGAGTTGATACTACTGTTTCAGCTGCCCTCCATTGACCACAAAAGGCTGACTTCTCTTCTACAAGTTATTATTGTCTTCCATCTCTCCATCTTTCTCTCTCTTTTTGTGCCTGGTCTGCCTTGGCCACTCTTTAATCGCCACAAACCGAAAACAAATGATCACAGGGCAGCGTTAATGTTGGGACTGACCTTGCACTCTCTTTGTATCCGTAATGTGTAGGTTGGTCTCACAGAAATAGGCCTGTAAGGGGTCAGTTGATGATTGCACTTTTCTTTTAAATGCTTCGATTATTTCTTTTTAACTTGTCCTGTCCAGCGTGGTAGCAGCAGAATTATTCTATTCTATTCTATTCTATTC
>CM047976.1:3351810-3363820 GCA_026261665.1 Melanotaenia duboulayi
AATAACTGTGAGGTAGGACATGAACCACGAGAGAACAGATCCTGAGATGCCAAGCTCCGAGAGTGTGGAGAACAGTATATGATGGTTGACCGTGTCAAAGGCAGCCGACAGGTCCAGCAGTATAAGGACTGAAGATTGACAAACGGATCTGGCAAGAATGATGGTCTGGCTGCTGTGTTGTGCTAAACAAATTAGCTTTGCCAAGGGGAGCTTTATAGGTATAAGGCCTCTCTTGATAATCAGGATTTTTTTTTAATCTATTTATTTTTTATCTTATCAATTTATTTTGAATTATGGAATTCATATAATCTTGCTGAACGTGACCCGGGGCGGACAGAAAAAGAAAAAAAGGAATATTGAAGAAAAGTAAAATATAAAGTAGAAAGTAGAGACAAAGGTACAGGAGAAGTAGCTTTATCTCTTTTTGTACCAGTAGAACGACCCTTCAAGCCAGCCTAACACCTGACAAAATAAAAGTATCTCTTAGTGTATAAACCCACCGGACATCTCAGTGACTGTGTCAGCATGCAGAGGATGAGGAATGAGGAGGGATCCTATCATATCATCACATTTAATCGTTATGTTCATTTTTGGGATGTAGAACCATAAATCAGTATTTTTTTAAAAAAGCAGCTGAATCATTGACAATAGAATCAGAAAAAAAAGTGTCCACTGTCTTTCTGTCTAGAAAAGCTGGTATTCAGAGAATTCCACATCATTTCTGTGCAGACTTGATAAACGGCTTCTCCTCCTGGTGTTCTGGGTTAGCTTTTTGGATGCTTTGGCAGACTGTTCATGGAAAATATTTTTTTGAGTTGTTTTCAAGACTATCCCTGTAATATTTGCAGAAAGCAAGGGAAATTGTTTGTGTTTCTAAATGGTTAAGATAATATTGAATTTTTTTNTATTGAATTTTTTTTTTATATTTTTTGATTTTTTAAGATTTAAGCCTGCTGGTTTCTCTTGCGGTGGTTTCCATGTTTTGTATTTATGCATTGAGATATCTTAAGATCTGGGCATTTATTTTACAGAGGAGGCTTTAGCGAGGAAGGGGGCAAAATACACTGACCTTACAGAAGATTGTCAGGGGTGGAAGACATGGTGCCTGCCTATTGAGGTAGGCTGCAGCGGTTTCAAAGGCGGTCCCTCAGCAGTGTCTACCACCTTCTGGGCATCACTTACAGTAACAATATTACTTTTTTGGGTAACAAAGTAAAGTAGTGCATTACACTTTACTGGACTACAGTAACACGTTTTTCTGAGTTACTCGAGTCGTGTTTGCCGTGTTTGTGAAAAGTTCTGATCTGTTTTNAGTTACTCGAGTCGTGTTTGTGAAAAGTTCTGATCTGTTTTAAGTGGTACACGCATGCCGCTGCCTGTGTGTGTGCTTGCCTGGGCATGTTGCCGTAGAGATCGATTTGCGTGACGTAGCTGATTGTTGCACCAACGGAAACAGGAGCTTTTGGTCAGTGGCGATATTTGTATTATTTTCATTTTATTATCATTCATTTTATTAAAAAAATACCAGATAATACTAGATAAAATAATCCCACAGATAAAGTTGTGTGCCCACAACAGGGATGTTGTTGTTGTGGTTTTAAAGCCATTTTGTTTACAATATACAGTAAACACTCTGCAGACAGGCAGCGATGATTCAGCTACGATGTTTGTCCATGTCTACGCTTTTAATTAAGAAATGGTAAAGTAATAAGTAGTGATATTACTTTTCAAATGCAGTAACTAGTAAAGTAATTTCCTTACAAGTTACAGAAGTAAAGAGTAACTAGGAACTAATTACTATTTAGAGTAACTACCCCAACACTGATGATGTGCATCAGGAGATGTATCCTATCCCACAGTATCATGCTCTGTAGATGTGGTTGGTTACAATCCATCCTTTGCTGGATACTATTTTAATATATATCCAATCCTGACACCCTAACTTGACACCAGACAAACGTTGCCGGCACAACATGAGCAATTCATGCGCATTTTCCACATATAATAAAGATGTTAAATAAAGGCCTAGAAAATAATTTGTGTCTTTTAAGTAAAAGGGTTATCGATAACGTCTCTTGAAACTCGATTTGCAATTCAGTCAACAAGTTGATTACCAGTCCCAAATAAAATGCATCTAATGTAAATGTTTTTAAGCGCTGCTCAGTGGCATTATAAAACGTTTCCTGAGTTCTCAATGAGCAAATGATGAATTCAAACCACTTCATAGGATGAGTGAGCGAGGACACTGGGGAACTGTTTTCTGTCTGTTCTATTTCAGCAAAGCTTCACTTCCAGTAGCTGAACCTCTAATCATAAGAAAATAACAGGGTGTCAGGATGATCATAAAACCACACATACTTCTCCGTTCTGCTTCCATAAAGTCGCACATTGTGGACCCAATGGCATCATGGGAAACACCTGCTTCAGAGCATACAGGTGGTATGATGAGAGAGAAAAATGGGGAGCAAGAGGTTTAGATGGAGAGGAGTGTTTTTAGTCTAACATGTCATTTAAAATGTTTTCACAGGACAGCTGGGGCCTGGTTGAAGAATGTGTTTTAAAGAGTATAATTATTTTCTGAAGCACAGCTTCCACTAGCTGTTATAAATTAGATAATGAAGACTCTATGTCCAGCCGTTATGCAGATTTGGGATGTTTGGATCCTTTAGCTGGAATTCAAATAATTTTTAACATTTGCAGTGTGATGAGGTTTAAACATAAGCTGCGAGTGGCCATTCTTCATAACATTCCTTGTTATCTCCAAACAACGGAATAATTTATATTATCTGGAGAAAACTATTTAGTTATTTATAAAAAAAAAAACTACTTGAAAACCCAGGAGTTCAGGAAAATAGAATCCCGTGCATTTATAAACTTGTTAAACACACGTGTCAAACTCAAGGCCTGTGGGCCACATCAGACCCGTGAATGAGTTGCATTTATAATACTACAAGTCCCACAATGCACTGCCAGTGCGTTAGTGTGTCAATCACGGCCTGAGAGTGTGTACCTCGCTCGTTCTCTAGCAGCCTGACGGAGCTACTCATCTTCGTCAACAACCCCCCAAAAATGGCTAGATAAAAAGTGGAGTTAGAAAACAATATGTTTGCGGATGTAAAGGACAAGGCTGTGTCGTCTGTGTGGAGACAGTGCGGCTGTGATGAAAGAAAACAACGTGTCTGGACAAGAAAACTAAACAGAGGAGTTATTAACCCTTAAAGCTCCAGAGTTTTTAAAGTTCTTCAGGGGAACTCTGAGGAAAAAATGTTGATATGAACCAAATTCTTCTCTTGCTACTAAAAGACATTTGATTTTTCAAATGAGGAAAATTTATTTGGCTGCTGTTTGCCTGTGGAAAATGTCTTTACTTGAAATTACTCTGAAAAAGAAAAATACATATAGAGCCATAAGAAATAAAAGCAACAGATTTTTATGACTTTTTTTGTCATTTATTTAATGATTAATGATGTTTTATAGGAAATATCTAACATGTCAGTTCTGTGTTCAGTCTTTTGCAATAAGGTCATTTAAAACAAAGTTTTTAATAAACATAGAACCAGTCCAGTCCTCCACTTGTTCCAATTTTTGAATTTTGGCCTACTGTGTCTTTGAGTTTGACACCCTAGTTGTCAAAGATTTTACCCTCTTGTCCACCGGGGTAATCCCCAACGTACAGTAGAGGATGACACGGAAGTGCATTATTACTCCTGTCCCATCTCCACAGAAAAAAATCTTGTCCCATCCCAATCCCGATAAAATTACTCCTGATTCGATCCCACACCCATTTAGAATGACTCCCGCTCCCATTTTTAAAAATTTATTTAGTCTTTAGGCAATACATTGAATTTGATTGAATGTTCTCACGCTTCTTTTTTAAACCAGCTGCTAAGTGTTTCTAGCTTTTTTAGAGGTCAATTACAATTATTAAAAAAAAGAAATAGAAAAAGAAAAAACAACAATAAAACAGTACATGGTTCACACCATGTCTACCAAACTTAAATAAACCCAAACAGAACATATAAAGTTGTATTTCACACATTTCTAAATGTAATTAAATGAACATGTTTTACAAGTGGCATACAGTGTGTTAACACCGTCGCACTCGACTCCAGTGTAGTTCATTAATATGTCCGCCTTTTCTAACCAGTTCTGCCAACCTAATAGACACGTCATTACCTCTAACTTTGCGTTGTGAATCATTTTTTGCCATATTGTTTCTCTGCGGGTGTTTGCTAACTCCATTCCTTTTCTTATTTCAATTCCGGCAGGTAAGCAGCAGCCGGAAAGCAGCGTTGGCCTCTGGGTAATGTAATTCTTTTTTACACTTGGTTACAGTGTAGATTTATTGAGCAAAAACTACAAAATTGAGGCGCCTGTCTTTTTTCGTTTGGTTCCCGCTCCCGTCTGCTCCCATTAACTTTTTATCCTGTACCGCCCCAATTACGTGTTTTATAGTAACATTGACTCCCATCCYGTGGGAATCCCGCAGGAATCCTATGACCCATGGGATTCCTGAAAAAATGTCAGCCTCTAACGTACAGGCAACAAGCCGGGGGGCAATGAGTATGTCCACACCTGCTTGGCGCCTCTCACCAGAAGAAACATGACAAAAAGAAACTCAAAAAAGCATTCTTGCACCGTATGCAGCACATCAGCGCACCTCACCATGAGCACCATCTGCATCTGTCCTGAAACATCAGTGGTTTCATCAGCTTGGATTGCTACAAGCTTGGTAGACTTGATTTCCCTCTGTAACATGACTCCTGACAACAGCTAGCATGCGCTCTAGAAACTCGTTCTGCATGGTCTTTGACAT
The DNA here is from genome assembly GCA_026261665.1 of Melanotaenia duboulayi. Classification (NCBI taxonomy): domain Eukaryota; kingdom Metazoa; phylum Chordata; class Actinopteri; order Atheriniformes; family Melanotaeniidae; genus Melanotaenia; species Melanotaenia duboulayi. Next base: position 3,356,627 of record CM047976.1, read on the forward strand.
TGCCTTGAAAACAGTAGCGGTTTTCAGGTGCTCCTAATATACCTCATCCAACGACACCACCAAGTTGACTAATCCACTGAAAATGACGGTGTTGTTTGAGCGCTCACTTTCAACTTCACACAGTCCAATTCAGTGGCGACGTTCATACGGGCAAAAGTTGAAAACTTTAAACAACTGTCCATTTTAATCTTGGACAACTCGTGTTTCTGCACCTTTTCACACAGATGGTGCATATCAGTACTCTTGTGATTGTCCAAGAGATGGAGGCTACCATTCTGCCTTCAGAGTGGAACAGAATACATGGGCAGCAGAACAACGCACATCATAGCCCACTAGCCGGTTTTTCTGTTCAGACCACCACCGTGAAAATCCTTGATTATAAGATTCCCTACATTTTATGGAAACGTGCTTGATGTTCAGATTTGGTCTTCGTGGTTCTAATTGTTTTGTTGCCAATTTATCTTTGTTAGTCCGAGAACTAAAGGGAAATTCTTTCAAAGACACAATGGAATTGCTTCAACAATTAGCCATCTTTTACCTTGGAAACAGCTAGCTCTGCCCATGCAACTCACCAGGCTGGATGATGCGTATGACGAAAGCATGCAAGCCCTGCCGGAACCAGTAGACACCGCACTATAGTGCCTACTATTTGTAAAAGAAAAAACACTTTTACATGACAGATTATAAGATAAGTTGAGGCAAATTTCAACATAATTCTTCCCAAAAGAGGCAGTACCCAAGGAGCACAGCCTCATGCTGATTGATCAATGACATACAGCCAGACCAAAGTATTCAAGAGCTTGACTCAGCAATAGTGTACCTTTACATCTCCTGGATATCTGATTACAAAAAGTTCTACCTTTTAAAATGTATATATTTAATTTTAAAGATGCTCCCAGCCATTGGTTGTCTGTAAATCTCAACAGTGGTTTGCTTGTGACCGTATTACATTCAGTTCATATAATACAATAAACCATGTAAGGTCCCACAATGTTTTTTTTTCTGAGCCTACCTAATTTATTTTACCATTTACTTCWGATTTTTTTTTTTTTAATTTATTATTTTTTTGTTGCCTCATAATACAATAAATCGTAAAAAATGAGCGGCTATTTTGTTTTTGATGGTGTTTTAGCTGAGATTTGATTTGTTTCCTCACAGATTATAAATGCTTTTCATTTTCATGGACAAGGTTATTTGGTATTTAAGTTTGGCATTTTCAGTAATTGATCGTGAGATAATTAATTGTTTAAGTTTCCGTCTTGCAGCAATTAACCAAATCTCAATGAACTTCATTGCATTTTTAGTGCCTCCCCTACCAAGTAGCTTCACTGTAATGTTTTTCTTTTCACAAATATAGTTATGATGGTCTAAATATAATTAAAATAGCTTTTTTTGTATGTATTACAGTATAACATTTTTCAGACTGGGGGCCCACTTCAGTTTCTTTTCATGGGACCCAAAATCTCTGGCAGCACCCCTGCCACTCTGTGGTGGCTGCTTTGTGAATCTCACTTTGCTTCTTGCCAGTGAGCTGTGCTGCTGTCAGTTATTTCTGCCTGTGTATCCTGACCCACCCACTCTCCAATCGCTGATCACCCCGACCCTTGCATTTTCAGGCATTTTTAAAATTTGGCAGTGGCTGGAGATACGGAAAAAAGTGGTGGAGTTACACTTCTGTATTTTTTTTTTATTTTTTGTTTTACTATTTTCTTTATCATTGAAATGCCAATACCATCTGGTACTGTGTTGAAACATCTGTTGGCCTGTGTGAGCAGCTTTCTGATGATAACCATGCATTATCACAGACTCAAGCCACTGAAAACGGTGTATTTTTCCTATTGATGAAAAGTGTTAACAAAATCAGGGAGAATTTAGAGTGACTAATTAACCTAACATGCATTTCTTTGCATGGTGCAAGGAAGCCGGAGTACCCATAAAGAACCCACTTATACTACGGACAACATGTAAACCCCCCACACAAAGTCCATTGCTCGAACTTCAAACTTCCCCCCAGCCAAGGCTTGAACCAGCAACTTTAATGTTCTGAGGCTGCAGTTCTAACCACTACACCACTGGGCAGCCCCAATTTATGTTATGCAAAATTGTGTAAACAGGAAATTCTAATCAAGTCATTGCTCCTCACAGTTAAAATACACCATTAAAGCTGACCTGACTCAGACCCTTCAGCATTAGCTGTATTCACCGCTAATAGCTCCTAGATGGTCATTTTGGACCGGGATACATATTCAATAATGTGTGTCCTTTTTAGAATGGATGTCAGATCAAAGATGTACAGAGAGGACTCCGGGGACACAAGGACGTTTTGTACAAACTGCTATGTGGTAAAATCTGAAACAAGTGAATCCCACCAGAATCTTGACCCTGGATGTGTCCAGACAACAGGTGGCCTCCACATAACAATCCACCCTGACACCCTCTAATACACTATTAATCCGAAGAGAAATTGCAAAATGGACATAAGCATCGTTACGTTACGGTACAATATAATCAGTGTAAATATAGTCAATGCTAAGTTGGGCTACATGTTATAGCTAACAGCTAAAACTATAGTAACATAACTGAATAATTACCTGTCTTATTAAATGTAGTCGCGTTCCCTGCACTTGAATCAAATGTTCACAGACAACTATGAACAGATGACTTGTCCATCTGGGAGTCTAGGCAAGTTTGGAAGAGCAAGAGCAGGACACAGTAAACTTCATGTTAACAATCTGAGCCTGAGCACTCCCGCTTTTCTTCTCTTATTCAGAAGATAGTGCAGCAGGTAATTTCAATTTTACACTAAACTACTTCAGTTAATGAAACAAGCAAATTTGGCACATAAGTTCCCTAATGGCCACTTACCAGGTGGCCTCGCAGAATTTAAAATAGTTTTTTTCAAGATGGCTGCCCATCAAGGTTTGAAGTAATGCTCATGTGCCCCTGATCATGTTTTTAGGCATTTATTTTGGTTTTAAATACTTTTGGAAGCACAAATAATGTGCATTTCTGTTCAATATTCCCTATAGTATATACAAACTAAGGTGGCATCCAATATGGTGGAGAAAAACTTAATTGGAAAGTTGGGAAAAAATGTTCTGATCAATATAGCAGTGTTTATTCCCACGGATATCTTAGAAAATATTAGTTTGTAAGCCAGTGTACATTTGTTTTCTAGGTGGTGGTGTTACATTTATTTTCAGTTTAAAAGAGTGAATGTCAATGCACAACCAAGGTACACTGGTGAATTCACTGCTGTGAAACTCAGCATGCAGTTCACAGCTGTAACTTTGTAACTCTATGCTGTGTTTAGCTTTACTAACTTGAAATAGTAGCTTTAGTTCAGTTTTCAAAATGTTGTCTAATAGCCTCATATCAATCAGCTGGTAGGGTTAGGGGTTAGACACCAAAGACATTGCTCATCCCAGTTTAGCTGAAATTCTGCAGTCACACTTGGAAAGAGGTCAGGCACTGGAGGATAACTCTGCCTTTGTCATGAATGGCGGCGGAGGTGAGGACCCAACTGCAGGCAGTCAAGGCAGGGGGCAAAAATTGGTCCAAGTAACAGGGTTTATTGTCAAAACACAGGAACAGGGAACCACACATGACAGGGGAATGAACCACATAAGGATCTGACAAGAGCAAACTGAAACCCACGGGGTATATATGCACAGAGGGAGTAACAAGGAACAGGTGAAGTGAATGAGTAATTAGACCAGGTGAACTAATGAGCCAGAAACAGGAACCAGGGCAGAGGGAGCCCCGGAGGAGGAACCAGAACCAAGCAGGAAAAGCCGGGCAACATAGGTCAGATGGAGGCCACACAGACAGCAAACTTGGTTCAAGGGGTTGGCCAGGAAGAAGACAGGGAGAAGACGAGGGCAGGATCTCTGGAAACCGAGCCAGAGACTGGAGCACGCTCTCAGGAGGGTGACCTGGATGGTGAACAGACTTGGACCGGGTGTCCGGAGGAAGACATTGAGGACGGCATACATGGGCTGGATCTCTGGAGAAAGACCCGAAGGACGAGCAGACTGGATCTCTGGCGGACAGCCAGAGAGCTGCACTGACTGGAGCTGGACCTCCCGAAGATAGGCAGACCGGGTCTCTTGAGGCTGAGCAGACAAGGTCACTGGAGAACGGCCAGAGTGCACTACGAACTGGAGCTTGACCCATGGAAATGCAGACAGAAGCTGGATCTTTAGGAAGGTGCGCTGCATGGAGCCGGAGCACCGCGTGGAACCGGATCTCTGGGACGACTGCTGTATGGAGCTGGATCTCTGGGAGGAGTGCTGACTGGAGCTCTAGTGGACAGCCAGAGAGCTGCATGTGTAGAAGCTGAACCTCTGGGAGGCACGCTGGTTGAGGCTGAATCCTTGGAAGATGTGCAGACTGTAACTGGATCTTTTGGAGGACCACAGACCGAACCACTGGAAGACAAACAAACATTAATATGTTGTCTGGTGGACGATTGGGCAGTCACTTTAACAGGGACTTAGTCTCTGATGGGCGACTGGGAGGTTTGCACAGACAGGAGCTGAGTCTCTGGTAGGTGACTGGGAGGTTGCACAGACAARAGCTGAGGCTCTGRAGGACAACCGGGAGGTTTGCACAGACAGGAGCTGAGTCTCTGGTAGGTGACCGAGAGGTTGCACAGACAAGAGCTGAGGCTCTGGAGGACAACCTGGAGGTTTGCACAGACAGGAGATGAGTCTCTGGTAGGTGACTGGGAGGTTGCACAGACAAGAGCTGAGGCTCTGGAGGACAACCGGGAGGTTTGCACAGACAGGAGCTGAGTCTCTGGTAGGTGACTGGGAGGTTGCACAGACAAAAGCTGAGGCTCTGAAGGACAACCGGGAGGTTTGCACAGACAGGAGCTGAGTCTCTGGTAGGTGACYGRGAGGTTGCACAGACAAGAGCTGAGGCTCTGGAGGACAACCGGGAGGTTGCACAGACAGGAGCTGAGGCTCTGGAGGACAACTGGGATGTTTGTACAGACAGGAGCTGAGTCTCTGGAGGACAACTGGGAGGTTTGCACAGACAGGAGCTGAGTCTCTGGAGGATGACCAGGAGGTCGCACAGACATGAGCTTAGTCTCTAGGGGACTCTGTAACATCCATATTATGGCGAGCCCAGGTGCCAGAGGCAGAGGAGGAGCGATCTCCCTGACGGTGTGGGCCACAGGTGGCGACAGAGGAGTGACCTCCTCTGTGACAAGTTTGACTGTGACTACTACACTCAGACAAGCTGCAGGACCAGGTAGTGCCTCCCATCTCCGAGGAGTCTTACACTACATTGTCATAATGAGTCTACAGAGGGTCCCAGTGTGGTGGAAGGTGTCATGCATCGTTCCTGTACCAAAGACCTCACGTCCCAGTGGCCCCCAGAATTACAGACACGTGGCATTGACTTTGCATGTCATGAAGACCCTTAAGAGACTTAAACTGGATCAGCTCCGACCCGTGATTAGACCACATATGGACACCCTTCAGTTCACATACCAGCCTTCTCTTGGAGTTGAGGATGCCATCACCTACATGCTCAATCGTGTCTACATCCACCTGGACCAGTCGGCGAGAGTTTTTTTTTTTTTTTTTTTTTAGAAGCTGACAGCAATGCAGGTGGATGATTGTCTTGTGGACTACCTGACCGGAAGACCACCGTATGTGCGCCTACAGCACTGTGTGTTGGTGAAGGATTACAAATACCTTGGAGTGCATATTGACAATAAACTGGATTGGGTTAAGAACACTACTGCACTTTACAAGAAGAGCCAGAGCCCTCTCTATTTTTTGAGGTCCTTTAACATCTGCCAAACACTGCTTAGGATGTTTTATGAGTCTGTTGTGGCCAGTGCTATCCTCTATGCTGTTGCATGCTGGGGCAGCAGGCTGAGGGTTGCAGACACAAACAAACTGAACAAACTGATCCACAAAGCCAGTAACGTGGTGGGGATGGAGCTGGACTCTCTGACGGTGGTGTTGGAGAGGAGAATGTTGTCCATAATAAAGATAATACTGAACAATACCTCCCACCTGCTTCACAACCTGCTGATCAGCCACAGGAGCACGTTCAGTGATAGACTGATACCACCTAAATGCTCCACTGAACGACCCAACAAATCATTCCTACCTGTGGCCATCAGACTGTACAACTCCTCCATATAGCAGCATCATAGCAGCAATACATTTACATTTTACTGTTTATCATATTGATAATACTTTACATATTACTCACTGGCAGGATTTATCTTGTATCTGTTTATGTAGATATTGTAACTAATTTGTAATTATTCTTATTGTGAGTTTGATCTTTATCTTATCCTTTCTTTATTTAGTATGGAGCGACTGTGTACACACACTTTCCTCCGGGATTAAAAAGTATTCTGATTCTGATGATTGATCAATGCTTTATTCAGAGTAGTTGGTTCTGTGACACAGCAGATATTGGTATAATGATCAACAGTCACCACATCAGCATACTCGTCATATCCATACCTCTTTGGTGCCGTTCTGATTCTGCCTCCCTTTTTAGCAGTTTTAGCCTTCTTATTTATTTATTTATTTTTTCTTGTATTTAGCTTTTTTCTTTATGAAGTCCTTTTTTCTAGCATTGGATTTTTTTTTTATTGTTATTGCAATTGTGCGATTATAGCAGCCAAGTCAACTTTCCTTTCCACATTTTATTTCTGTTCTTTTGTCTCTTTATTCGGTTCCTTTTTACCTTCTGTTTCACTTTTTTCCCCCCTTTGTTTCCCCTGTCAAGTTTGACATTAATATATTGGAAAGACAAAGACAAAACAAACAAATGAAAACATACCAGCAGCTCAATTTTCAAAAGTAGAGCAAAGCAAATTTTACTTTGGTATTAATAAACACTTAAGACAGGTATTATGGCAAATATGACTATAAGGTGGACTAGTCTAATCATCACTGTATACATTTGCAGAGTAAATGTGAATAATGCAACTGTTTCTAACCCTTAACCCTCTAACAGTTTTTTCTAATCTATAGTTTGATACAGACTATACTATTTGTAGAGAAAAACCTGCCTGAGCCATTTTTGCCACTTGATCTCGGTATTTAATGCTAAAAGTAAGTGTTTGATATCAAATTGCTCTTTCAAATTTAGACCATTTTACTGTTATTACCATATCATTAACTGAACCGAAAGAACAAGATCGCAAGTACAAGC
>CM047976.1:3397560-3428913 GCA_026261665.1 Melanotaenia duboulayi
TTTCAGTCATCTATCTATTGAGCTATATTTTCAAAACTGTGAAGTCCTTATAAAACATTTTTTTTTAGCTTCCACTGTTACAAAGTAAAAAGAAATGTGTGTGAATTCACTTTCTGCTAAAGCTAATGGGAGCACTGGGTCTCGAACTTTAAGTTATGCAGTGGCATGTGTAAAAAGGCTGTGCTTCATTAACCATGAATGGCACAACAGCGGGATTTATGCGACAGGCGAACTGTATGTCTGATGAGGCGATTGTTGGAGAAAACCCTACACACAATTCTTTTTTTAAAACTTCACTACGAATACTTGTTCACTCAGCACTAATTCTGAGAAATCCTCAAGGACCATTGATGCTGTGTGTTAAAGATGGATACAGAGCAATTTGTCCGTCTTCTGCATCACTTACTTGCGTGATTTAGGCTGTTTTCAGGGCCTTGTAACTCTGTACCCTGAAAGAACATTGGTGTAGTACCACCAGAAACCCCAGGGGCAGTGTAGAGCAGTACAGCTGACATGCGGCTCATAAAAGGAAGAAGAAGATGCAACCTATTCAATGACTGCACAGGCAACCTCCGTCACTCACCGTCATCCTACAGTCTCATTTTGATGTCTGAGTGAGAAGTTTTATTGATGCCATGCAACCATATGAGTTCTTTTTGGGATCGATCTTAAGTGCTGCTTTGTCAAAGAAAAGAATCATTTAAGCAGAAGCTGTTTATAAATCACCTGCCTTCAGTCTTCCTTGTTGGGAAAGAACTTAAGAACTTGTATATACTAAAACTCCTGGAGCAGCAGGTATATCATGACGGTGTTGGATTTGTTCAAAACTTTGAATAAGTGAAAATCCTATAGAGTCGAGTCTAGCTACAAAGTTTGAAAGCACCAGATAAATTGGGGGTTATCTCAACCAGTTGAGGATTGGTTTGGTCTCAGTTTTCTCCACTTGTCCAGACGTTTCTGCTCAAGAAATATCTGCACAAAAAAAATTTCTTATTACTTCAGTATGAACTTATTATTTATCAACTAAGTGAAGGAAAAACAAGACAGAAAATCTTGCACCAGGCAAGCTGGATGGAAAATTCTTGGTTCCAAGGCGATTAATCATGTTAATACCGGTTATTTTTAATTTTTCTGTACCACTGTGATGGAAATTTTCTTATTTCTTTATTCAGAACAGTAAAAGTATTAAATCTGCTGTTTCTATCAACTCAGGGCTTTGAACAAGTAAAATGATAAAATTCCAGTCATTCAACACTGGCTCAGAAATGAGTTTAACTCTTTACGTGAACTTCTGTTGATTTTACCAAACTAGGCAGCCTGTTTGATTGAAAATCAAAACCTGATGATGCAGATGAAGATTTAGACTTGTTCTTTTGAAGCACTGAATCTGACATTGGACAGTGGCCATTTTGTTGTTTTTGGAACCAGAAATTCAGTTTGAGCCAATTAATAACTGCCTTGTTGAGGAAAACAGATTTAATTAAATCTTGACTTCAACCCAATCCCCCATCCACTGGATTGACGGGGCGACAGTGGAAAGAAAAAACAGGAAGGATGGAAGTGACCTTGTTTGGAATAGAAGGTGCGTTGGAGAATGATTCCTGAAAGCCAATTGGACAAAAAAAAAAAAAAAGTTTCTTTGAAGATGATTTTTTCCTTAATTATGGAACAACTTTCAGAAAGGCCATCAGAGTGCTGGTCAGAAGGTGTAAATCAGAACGAGGACGATGTGCCACCATAATGATTGACAGAATTTATTTAGAAGACAGTCTGCGAGGCCCAGAGTTTTTTTTTAGCCAGAACCTTGTGACTCTTAGTGGCACCACCAATTTACTGTCTGACATTAGATGATTATGTCCAGGGCTGGAATTACATCGTACCTTTTGGGGGCGAGCCAAGCTCACCTTAGCTCCCCCGTAATTCAAACCATGATCGTCTGATTGTGTCCATCTTTTACCGGACTTTCTTGGTAAAGTTTTAGCTGTTGAGTCGTATTGTTGGTTGTGTAGGAACGACATTGTGACCTCTATGGTAAGAAAAGAAACATTAATTTGAATGCTTAAAACATCAACAAGAAAAAAAAAAAACTAATTTGGAAGTTTAACAATAGCTCGACTTTGATGTTTTTGATTAACATTTTCAAAAAGATAAATGAAAATAGTAAAAATAAAGAAAACAAACTAGTAATGCAGAGATTTTGAAGGTCGCTTGACGGGGTTTATTCTCCTACTCTGCTCAGTAGGAGAAATGGACTTAGCCGAGATTTAAACACACATACAATTAATATATGATATAAAATCCCTGCTGAAAATAATGCCTAAAGAACAACACTACCTGTTTTCTAATCTGGATGCCCACCACCGTTGTTGATGCTCTTTCTTTTTATTCCCCACAGCACCTCCCTCTGTTGACCCTACACAGCCCAGTTTATTCCATTCAAACCAGTAAATGAAAAGATTCAAGATTCAAAATCTTTATAATCATTATGCAAGCATAACGAAACAATTCTCTTGGTTTAAGCACACATAAAAAACAGAAATATAACAGGCACACACATATAGGTAAAAAACATAAAGATATAAAAATATATAAACAATCTAAGAACACCTCATTTTTTACAGAAAAAAGTCAGATATAAAGAGATTTTCTTCACTGGTCAATGTTAAACAAGCAGGACCTTCCACATCTTCAGTCACGGTTTTTCTGAAATACCCCAACACACCCATTTACATCAGATTTCTGGGATGAATTTAGTTTTAGAGGTCTTTAGCAGCAGGACTGCCAGATTGCTAATTATGCTTAACTGAAGACTCAGAGACAGGATTTTTAGATAAAATGGTGTTTGACAAGCTCTGAAAAGATCCCAGGGTGCACCTCCAAAGAGTCTTTTCAGGTTTTCACTCCTTGAATGAAATTTGTGATCCACGTTTAAGAGACAGATGCAAAGGTGTTAAAAGGATTCGTTATTTTCTGTTGAGGATCCCCATCGATGGATCTCTCTGAACAGAGTGGATAGAAGTTTGTTGACAGCACAAACACAAAGTTCATGAAATTAATCCGGTTCCTCTGAAAACACAACAAGGCTGCTTAAACCCCAAAGGTTCAGAAACAGAAACACATTTTAATCTCCTACAAGCCAAGACAAACACTTCTAAGCCTGCAGCTATGATCCGGCCGTGTTAACACTCTGCCAGCTGAAACCAAACAAACACGCTCAGAAACTACAACAACTGTCACTGAAGAACCTGGCTCTGAGCAGACCTAACACCTCAGACCTGGACTAAACCAGAACCTGAATCCCAACTAAAATTCACACTAAATCAAACTGAATCCGGAAGTAATCCACAACCAAAATCAAAGTCTGGATTAAACCCTGTGGTCGCTGCAACAGGAGATCCTTCTCCGACCTTCCAGTGCTGCTATAGATCAGGTTTCCTCCTGCTCAGACGCCCCCCTTCCTCTGATCCAGACTCAAACCCTATTGCTGTGCAATTATGGAAGGAGGGACCTGCTGTTTTTTCCTCTTTTTTTCTCTCCTTTGAAGGAGGTGTCTTTTCTTGTCTTCCCTAAACGTGAGCAGGAGCAGCGGGGTAATGAGGGTGCGTCCCCTAAGCCAGTCCAGGCCCCAGTACCTCCCAGTTCTTCAGGCTCCCATATAAAAGCCCTGGTGGAAAATGAGTGTAGGCAGTAGGGAGTTTTCTGCTGGGGTCAGGAGGACTTTGGACAAACGAACGGATCCTGCCCCAAACACCCGTGTATGAGTGGAGTGTAGCAGAAAGAAAAAACATCCCCAGCTTTTTTTCCCTCTCTTGCCTCAAAGAGTCTACATGTCTGGTGGCATCTAGACATGTTCAGCTTTGTGGATTTGCGGCTGGCGCTGCTGCTCAGCGCAGCGGTGCTCCTGGTCAGAGCGCAGGGCGAGGACGACCGTAAGTTTCATCACTGTTTGTTGGAGCTTCTCAACCCTTCCCCCCAAACTCCCTTTTTTTCTATTTTTACTGGTTTTTGAAAGTTGGATTTCCTCTTCGTGGCTGGACGGCTGCCGAGATATTAGACAGAAATGGGAAGAATACAAAACAAAGGAATTAGATGGGTTATGCTTCTTTGTCTCCAGATAGATAAATTAACAGATAGATAAATAGACTGAGCAGCTTGCAGTTTTTTTTTTAGTACATGGTGTGCGTAATCCACTGGGCATCCCAAGGAGGCCTCTCTTTCTCTCCGTCCTTGTGTTTGTCTAGCTCTCTCTACCCCCCTGCCTTCTCAACATGCATGCAGAGCGAGTTGCAGCAAGTTTTCCATCTTTCCTCCAGGCAAGGGTTTTTGGGTTGATGCACAGATATCATGAACAGATCTTAACCCCACCAAAAGCTGGAGTATTATTTAGTAAATCCAATAAAAGCATCTTTCATTTCTCCCTGATGGACCCGATTCTCCCAGTTAAATTATGCTGTCTGGCTTCCAAGTAGAGATAAATCAGAAGCCTGGCTGAGGTGGCAGAGTTACTGGCAGCCCCAGGCCAAGTGTTGAGTTGGACAGGTGAGCTGGAGAGTCACATGATGAGAAAATATTCACCGAGGGTTAGAAGAAGGTGAGAGCAGGCATAGTCTTGTCTGCTGGATACAACTGAAAAAAGTGATGACAAAAGAGCAAATCTACTGAGCAAAGATCGTGGAGGCTAGTGTCTTTTCACAAGTAGTTTCATCTTTGAAGAAAACAAAGAAAACCAGCTCAGCCCTGATGAAAACCAAGGAGTTGAAATTCAGTTTTTCCAGATGTTCCTCCTGTCTGGAAAGGACTCAGCTGTCTATCCAAAGCAGATGTGCTTTCGCCCACCAAACAGTCCCACAACGACACCTAGAGGCTCCTCCTTTCAACTGCAGCCACATCTGGCCGCCACGTCCCCTCCATGCAACCTTTTTTTCCCCCTTCCCTCCTCCTTTCTCCTCCTCTTCACTTTCTTTCCATACTTTTTTTTGTTTCCTCTAATTGCAAACACATGTACAGTGTTTCCACCAGCTGCTGCCAAGCCGACAGTCTGCGGCGCTGCTGCTTTTCTCCTCTGAGCTCAGCGCTTTGGCACGTTGGAAGATTTATAAGCGCTCTAAAGGGAGTCCCAGTTAAGCGTTTAGATTTTTGCTGAGAAGTTTGCAGGTCAGAGCGGAAAATTTGACGGACTTACCGCTGAATGGATCAAATCTCTTGGAGATGTTTCCTTTGTGCATTACCGCTGTCTTTTAGCGTGTAATGTCATTGTGATCTGCAGGACGTCCGTGCCCCGGCCGTCACCTCTGACCCCCGTTGGTGTGCTTCCTGTCCAGATCTGTCTTAATGATCCTTGTAACTACTTCCTGAATACAGATTTTAGACCAAAATAACAGCTTTTCTTCTAATTTTGTTACATTTTAGGTGTTTTTCTTTTTGGCAAAACTATAAAAACTGAAACAAAAAGCATTTTTAAGCTTTAACTTAAAAAAAAATCTACAAAAATATGAAAAACTAATATTATAATATTTAATCTGCTACAAGCCAAATCAAACACTTTTAAGCTATTGCATATAATTTAATTTGTTTTTAACCAATATAAGAAACTAGTTTTATTATGTTGGAGAAATAGCCAATTCATTAAAATAGAAGTTAATGAAAGCAGCTGGTGGATCATAAACATATTTCATATCATTTTTTTTAAAACATGTTATCATTTCTTAAATACTTAATATTTTATTTATATATTTACTTGTAATTTCCTTGTTGATTTACTCCCACTTACTCATGTTGGGTCTGGGGGTTGAGGTATCACAGCTGTGCTCTCTCTGTCGCCCCCTTCAGGCACAGGTGATAGTTGCACCCTGGACGGCCAGGTGTTTGCAGACAGGGACGTGTGGAAACCAGAGCCATGTCAGATCTGTGTGTGTGACAGCGGCACAGTGATGTGCGATGAGGTCATCTGTGAGGATACAACCGACTGTGCCAACCCCATCATCCCCCACGACGAGTGCTGCGCCATCTGCCCTGACGACAGTATGAAACCCTTACTGACCTTTTTCATAATTTCAGTAATCACTTTCTTAGTTTATGGCATCCAAAAGCTTTTTTTTTATTTTACTGTCCTCTTTTTAAAAAACACAGATCCAAAATGTTATCACACTTCTGTCTCACGTTTGTACGCCAGCACGATTAAATAACTTTCTGTTACACAAGCTCATATATTCGACTCTAGATGCAGATGTTATCCGTCCTTTTGAGAGTTTAAAGTTCTATATTTTGTGCACCATTTTTGTGAGGGAGATCTTCACGATCATTTTAAGGTGTGATTTCTTGTCTCCTCTTCAGGTTACCAGACGGCTCAGGTCGAGGTAAATATTCTGATCCTTGGTTTTCTTTTATGGATAGAGAATTTCATCCTAATAATTAGATAATAATCTATAAAACCCACGTTATTCATGAATGAATGTTTTTTATTATACTTAAATCTTTACTCTTCTTTTACTTACAGGGACCCAAGGGAGAGCGTGGAGCCAAGGGAGAGAGGGTAGGTCTACAGTTTCTTCCTCCTTTGATTCCCTTGCGGTGCAGCTTTTGTTTTCATGGTGTGTTTGAGGTCTGGCACTCTGAACGGATTCTTGTGTGTTTATCTTGGAAGTGAAGCAGCCACGCTGACACAGCGGCAGAATGTGTCTACATGTGTTTTAATTTGGGAAACAAGACTGAAAATGTGAGAATAGTTGGAGCTTCTGTGAGAACTGTTTTTCTGTTTACGTGCTACTGTGTTTACCTTTTGGCATAATTTCTGATGACAGGTTTTATCAGAAAACATTTTATCTGATGCAGGTCAGGTCAAAGTTTAGCACGCTCTTGTTTCTTAGAGCTGTAATGACCACAATCAGTTTACACTTCCCTCACAGGAAGTGCTGCCGTGGTGGAGCTGCGTTTAACGGTGATGCTACTCTTATCTGAATTTGTTTAGTTTTAAATAAAATAGTGTGGAGTTTAATTCAGCCTAAATAATCTTTTAATATATTACTACTATTTTATAGGTGTAATGTTCTTGTTGGTGATGTTGATGTCAATCCTTACTTGAACATGAAGCTTCCCAGAACATTGCATGTGCTCATCCGCTTCCTGTAATGCTGATGTCACATGACCATTGCCAGTTAAAACCTTAATGGTCACACCATCATATTTACTGAGGAGTAAACTGCATCTTCATGATGTCTAATGCTTCTTCCACTGAGCCTGTGAAGACACAAACCAGAAATGAAAAATTAAAGACCTGCACTGATGATGAAACAGTCACCCGGTGGTCATGTGAACAGTATCTGAACAGCTTCAAATCCCAGGAATTTGTTCTTCGTTTATAGCCTCAGAGGCATGAATTCAAGGGATCCAGTCTTGAATCTAAACATTTATTGCTTTATCTGTAGGGTCCTGCTGGTCCTCCCGGTAGAGATGGTCTCCCAGGCCAGCCTGGACTGCCCGGACCTCCTGGCCCCCCTGGACCTCCCGGCCTTGGTGGAGTAAGTTGTCAATTTTTGTATTTTTCTGTATTTGGCCTGTTTAGGTCCAAATGGAAGAGTTGTAAGCCAATCAGAGATGGAGAAAGCAATCGCATGACTCAACTGGTGTAGCATTACCTTCCTGTTATCAGAAGGCATGACTTCTATGGAAAAAATGTAAAGAAACAACCGAAATATGCCATATGTTCCCTAACATAGCCCTATTCTTCTCAGCTTCCCAGCAATTACATTTCACAAGGCGATGCCAAGAATGTCCAGTAGCTTGCTGTGATGCTTTCTCTTATTCTCTTGCAAGGCATTAAGACAGACCAGTTCATACCTGAAACTGAGTTTGTGTTTGTTGTACATGCAACTACAGACAGAGCTGGAGAAGCTAACTCTCACAACAAACACTTGAGTGTTAAATTAGCTGGATGATCAAAATCAAACACACTTTTGACGTAAAAAAAACTGAGGTTTTTCTTAAGGTTAGGGTCAGAAGGTCAGGATGCATGTACATCAGAGATTCTTACAATGCTTCGGAGAGAGAATCAGACATATTCTGCATGCATTTTGAGCTATGAGTTGTTAAGCTAATATTTATAGCTTAGCTGTAATCTGTGCTATGACTTATTTAAATAGTTGAGATTTAAGCTTGTTTAACACAATCACTGACTCATTCCAGACAGGGATAATAAGGCAAATGCTAACCTAACCCTAGCTAAGCTAACATAACCATATCTGACTCCAGAATCTATACTATAATCTCAAAAGCAGATATACCTATATATCAATTCTAATATAATAATAATATTATAAAAATAATATTAATAAGTTTGACAACAAGCTAATATTCCCAGCTTATTTTAAAGTGATGTGCAGAACATTTATGCAGATTTTTATGCTAATTTTTCCGCACACTAATATCACAGTCCAACATAGCATTTAGATTCAGCTTGTTAGCCCCTAACCTGCAGTTTTATAATCATTCATGCTAAGCTGACAGCATTTTTATAATTTACCATCTTCAGAGATTAAATTAATAATTATACAAAATTTTGTGAACTCAGCAACACCATAAATGCAACACTGATTTTATATGAGTGATTTTTTTATTTATCTTTTCCCCTTTGTTTTAAAGATCTAAATAATGAAATATGAAGAAATTGGCAAATTTCATACTTAGACTATAGTGTGATAACTAAAGGAAAAGAATTACCCATTAACAGTGAATTTTATTTATGATGATTTCAATAAATCAGTCACATAACTGTAATAATTCCCTCTGAGCTTCACAAGTCTCCGTCTCTTTTCTCCAGAACTTCTCCCCTCAAATGTCTGGTGGCTATGATGAGAAATCTCCTGCCATGCCTGTGCCTGGACCTATGGTAAGCCACATACAAAGCCTGAATGTATTCTTGATCCTTTCTCTGTACCACATGTTGATGCAGTATCTGACCTTCCCTGTGTTTCCCTAACAGGGCCCAATGGGACCCCGTGGACCTACCGGAGCCCCTGGTGCTAGCGTAAGTACATTGCTTCTTTTCTTGACTTAAAACTGATAAAATCTGAGTGGGATCAAAGGGGAGGGCAGTGACATCTTTATGATATCACCTTCAATGTGCAGCTAGTATGAAATCACTTCCTCATCCTAAATACTGAAACAATACATTTTTATTTTAGTTGTTTGGTTTAGGAAAACTGGAGATTTTTAAACAAATCTAGAAAACATAACAACCAAAGGAAGAAAATGGCTTTCTCTCTGTGCTCTCGAAATTTGACACAAGAGATTTGGCTAAAAACTGTGCAAATCCTGCGACAGAAAGTCTCAAATTTACAGATATAGAGCAGCTTAGAGAAAAAAACTGTATGAATGTGAGACGATAAAATGATCAGCATTTCTACTAGTCAATACTTTGTCTAGTTTTTAGACTGCCAATGCTGCTGGTGTGTCTCCGCTTCAATCTAAAAACTACATTTTTACCCCGTATTTGCTTTATCTAACATACAACTTTCTAAAATACTAATGGTTTAAAACGTTTTATTTTGAAGTATTTAAATTAACTAAGGCAAAGTCAAGAAACTTTTGACCAATCTGCAGTTACTGAGCCGAAGTGAATGTATAAGGAAGATAAAAAGGACTTATTAAATTAACGTAAATTATTTCAAGAGTTAGTCACTGGGACTCTATCCTGCTACAGAAACAAATGGTATAGGGTGGTGTTGTTATCACTGCTGGATCTATAAACGGTGTGGTGATGGTGGGATTCCTGAAGCATCAAGGAAAACATATATTTTCACATTTTGGTTATGAATAGAAAACATGGAAATATTTGGATTTAATAGCAAGTATTAACTTTGCATCTGTTTGTCTCCCCCTACAGGGACCTCAGGGATTCAATGGTCCCCCTGGTGAGCCAGGAGAGGCTGGTGCTCCAGTGAGTCTTAAGGACATGAAAATAAATACTCACCTGCATTATATTCATTTTGCCTTTTGTCGTTCTAACTTTATGTGTCTTTTCTTCAGGGTCCCATGGGGCCACGTGGACCTGCTGGCCCTCCTGGAAAGAATGGAGAAGATGTAAGTGAACTGAATCTGCTCATATTCCCAATTTGAAAAGAAAAACCAAACTCTGACGTTGTGAATCCATGTTTCCACCACTCATCCTTCCACCTTTTACTTTTTCAGGGTGAGTCTGGCAAACCTGGTCGCCCCGGTGAGCGTGGACCTTCTGGCCCACAGGTAGATTATTGAGCAGACATGCAGCATATTTTTCTAGCTGTTTCATGTAAACAGAGAACAAAAAACACTAATATAATACATTGTGCCCCCTCAGGGAGCCCGTGGTTTCCCAGGAACCCCTGGACTGCCTGGCATTAAGGGACACAGAGTAAGTGACAACCTCTAAAATTTTGTTAAAAAAAATAAAAAAAGGCAGCCTCTTTTAATCAGGGACTTCATTCTTGTGTTTCTCACTTTTTCTTTAGGGATTCAGTGGTCTGGATGGTGCTAAGGGAGACACTGGCCCTGCTGGACCCAAGGTGACTGCCTCTTTTTGAAGTATCATACTGCCACACTATGTCTAAACATCACAAATAGCTTCACTTACTTGAGCAGTAAACATAGTGATAGCAGCACTTGGTACAGGTTGCTGCAGTGCTAGGACTTATTGTAGCTCTCTAATGAAAAGTATTTTACTTCTCTAAACCTCAGGCAACCTAAAAGAGACTTATTTAAATGGAGTAATCTAAATTAAAGCCACAAAGAGTAAAACCTGGAATAGTTTATAGTGTGTACACATTTCCTGCATTGCGCCAATAATGTACAAAAACTAACATGTTCTTTAGGTTATTATCTGTCATTGATTACTTGAGATAGTAATGTCAGTTTTGTGGCATTGATGTTCAAAGTCAAGATGGCTGTCTCTCATTATGACGTTATGTGGGTTGACCTCCTGCACTGGTATTGGCTGCAGTCCCCGTAGTGTTATAGTTAGAAATCATAGGAGCAACAGCGAAGTCATAGGCGCAGTTTTATTGGCTATAACAGCCTCATCAGCTACATCCATGATGGCTAATTCAATTATATGTCATTAAATGCTTTGTCCTTTTTCACGGCCTTGTTTACCTTTGTGTCTGCATGTTTAGGGAGAAAGTGGAGCTCCTGGTGAGAATGGAACTCCTGGTGCTATGGTGAGTAAAACAAGCATCCCTCTTCTGATGCATCAATGATCTCCTGGATTTTTTTCTTATTTTCTTTTTTCTAACTGATGCTAAATTAAGTCATATAAAGCAGACTAACTCCGTCTTTGTCTATTTTAGGGACCTCGTGGTTTGCCTGGCGAGAGAGGCCGCACTGGTCCTTCTGGAGCTGCTGTGAGTCCACAAATACTCTATCAGTGATTACATTCTATTGATCAGTCAGTCTGTAAACAGATGACCAATCATGTTTGTCTTTTGCTCCAGGGAGCTCGTGGTAACGATGGTGCTGCTGGTGCTGCTGGACCTCCTGTAAGTTAGACATTCACTAACAGCTGAGCTGACATACGAAGCATCAACCTTTGCTTGTTAGAGGCAGCCATTTAAGCTCCTGTATGCAACATTTAAGGTGATTTGTTAACAGTAATAAGATAAACTAAATATAAATGTGTTTCTGTTAGAGTGGAAACATCAAAATGAAAATTTGAAGATTTTCTTTTGCAAACACAGAAAGAAGCAACCAAACACTCTCACGGAGCAGGCTTTTTAAGTTTTTCATAGCTACCATAATTGTAGGTTAAGTGTGATGTATTCAAATGGTTGTAGCTTACAATTTCTGCCACTAGATGACA
This sequence comes from Melanotaenia duboulayi, assembly GCA_026261665.1. NCBI lineage: Eukaryota > Metazoa > Chordata > Actinopteri > Atheriniformes > Melanotaeniidae > Melanotaenia > Melanotaenia duboulayi. Next base: position 3,409,388 of record CM047976.1, read on the forward strand.
CTGTTTCATACACACTGAACATTTAAAGTTCGGATTTCATTCTGTTCAATAACTATAACAGATCCAAACTGCTTTCATTTTGTTTAACCATGTTACCATGAAAGGATATGCCACTTTAGTCTGAATGTCTTTCTTTTTGTTGTCAGGGTCCCACTGGCCCTGCTGGACCTCCTGGATTCCCAGGTGGCCCTGGAGCCAAGGTAATATACAGTATATTTAGCATGATCCAAAGTAATCACTGGCAATGCTTCATTATGAAATTTCTCTTAATTTTCCATAAAAAAAAACAACAAAAAAAAAAAAAAAAAAAAAAAAAAAAAAAAACACCTCTTTCCATTCCCCACCTAGTTTGTAAGGATTGTCAAAGGGTTAGCAACTTCAATTTTATTATTTAGTATTTAATTTGTGTACATGAAGTTAATTTGATCCAATGGAGTCCATGTTGGAGAATGGTCAAACAGAAGGTCATAACTAAATATGCCAGTTTGGACAATAAATCAGGTAGTATGACAGATACAGTTGGACACATCTTTTCTTTACCAAAACTGTATCGTTTGAATATTATTTGAGGGACTCAGTTAATGTCACTATAAATGTGTTACCAAGGGCTTAGGATTGGATTGGGCTGGTTCTTTTACCTGAAGAATGATCTTTATACCGCAATATTTTTATTTTTATTTTTCTACAACATGAAAACAGTTTATACCAAAACTACAGAATTATCCAAACTAAATTTTCAATTCTCAGCTTTATCTTCCATTTCTTTGTCCTTTGTGTATCCATAGCTTTATCAACCATCTAAGTTTCATCCTTTGTTTCTTTTCTTCTTAGGGTGAAGTTGGAGCTCAGGGTGCTCGTGGACCTGAAGGCCCCTCTGGAGCCCGTGGAGAGCCTGGAAACCCTGGACCTGCCGGCGCAGCTGGTCCCTCCGTAAGTATAAACTTCCAAGATTCATTGTTCCAACTGTTTTCACGGAAACAACCAAGGGCCATAGGATGGTCATTGAAGGAAAATGGGGATCAGAGAAACAAGGAGACGTTATTATTTAGATCATACGTCCATATAAAAACTTTTCCTGCTTTTTCCTCTCAGGGAAACCCTGGAGCTGATGGAGCCCCCGGAGCAAAGGGAGCCCCTGTGAGTCTTTTTTCTCCAAATATTGATTCTATGGATATTTAATTTTGGCTCAAAAGGATGAAAATGGCACAATTTAAACAGCTTTGACTGCTTTTTGTATGTTACCATGGCGACAGCTAGTTCCCATAGTCAGTACAATGCAACATGATAAGAGTAGTGCTGTCCTTTGCTGCCCCCTGCAGGGTGCTGGTGGAATGGCTGGAGCCCCTGGCTTCCCTGGACCACGTGGACCCCCAGGACCCCAGGGTGCTGGTGGTGCCCCTGGACCCAAGGGTAACACTGTGAGTAAATTTCTCTTTAAACTAACAAAAAACAATTATAGATTTATTTCTAATAATTTATTTCAGCCATTTCTGTCGATTATTTATGTTCCCTCATTGATTTGTCTTTGAGATGTAATTAAATAAGAGTAATTTCTTTTTGGACATTTGGTTAGAAGTTTGAAAGCGATTTTGTTTTCTTTTGTGTTTGTGTCTTTCAGGGTGATGTTGGTGCTCCTGGAGCCAAGGGAGAGCACGGTGCCAAGGGAGAGGCTGTAAGTTCACCACTGATCATCACAGAGTACTGCTCCTACATGTGTGTGATGCATTCAGCCTTTCATGCCAAACATCTGTCTGTCTTGTCCAGGGTGCCGCAGGTGTTCAGGGAGCCCCCGGACCTGCTGGTGAGGAAGGCAAGAGAGGAGCCAGAGGAGAGCCCGGTGCTGCAGGAGGCCGTGGAGCACCTGGAGAGCGTGTATGCACTACCCCTAATTGTTATTTATTTTAATAATCTTTGGTATTAAGTGTAATTGTGTTTGGCCTTCTAATGACGCGATCCATTAAGCCCAGGAAAGCTTGAAGTCTCCAGTTGACAGTGTTTCGTACTACCATCAGAGGGTGTTCATAGCAATTAGCAACAGCTACAGTCTGAGTCTTTTTTTATTTCCCTGTCGTGAAAGTTAAGCTTAAATGAAACAAGCCAACAACAGGACATGCCTCGATAACAGCTTTGTAATGGTGAATGGTTTTAGTTAAGTCATTGTGTTTGATCCCCTTGACAGGGTGCTCCTGGTGGTCGTGGTTTCCCTGGTTCTGATGGCCCTGCTGGACCCAAAGTAAATACAAATCACAAAACACAAATGACTTGATATATTTCTCTGCTGGTTTCTGACATCTATGCACATTCAAACTGGTTTCTGTTGAGCTAAACAGCCTTTTCACCACTCTTTACTCCTCTTCTGGACCATGATAGGGTGCCACTGGTGAGCGTGGTGCCCCTGGACTTGTTGGACCTAAAGGTTCCACTGGTGAGCCTGGCCGTACTGGTGAGCCTGGTATGCCCGGAGCTAAGGTAAAATATTCTACTTCATATCTCCTTTTGCTCAAGATAATTTCCTCCTTTGTTCCTTACACCAACCAGCCTTTGACTTTGCTCTTTAGGGTATGACTGGCAGCCCTGGCAACCCTGGACCTGATGGCAAGATGGGACCTGCTGTAAGTTGTAGCCCAGTAGCATTATCATCAGCAAGTATACATTTAGTTTCTGCAGATAAACTAATCCTTAATAAAATCCTCTTTACCAGGGAGCCTCTGGACAAGATGGTCGACCTGGACCCCCTGGCCCTGTTGGGGCCAGGGGCCAGCCTGGAGTCATGGGATTCCCTGGACCCAAGGGAGCTGCTGTGAGTATGATTTTAACTGCTTTAATATGACGTATACATTCATGTTTTTTGATAATGAGCCTGGAAAACTAGGTAACTTCATATGATGCTTCTTTGATTTGCTTTTATTCAGGGTGAGGCTGGAAAGCCTGGTGAAAGAGGAGTCATGGGACCTAATGGCATTCCTGTAAGCTTCTTTTGCTCAACTTCATTATGATATTGACATTTTTAGCAATTAGTTTCGATATGTATTTAAACCTGACATCTTTATGTTCAGGGTGTTGCTGGAAAGGACGGTGAAGTTGGTGCTCCGGGTCCTTCTGGACCAGCTGTAAGTAAACATCAGAATTTTTTTATTATGTTATGTCTGCTTGCTGCTATTAGCTCTGACACAGTCTTTCTGCTCATCTCCAGGGTCCTGCTGGTGAGAGAGGAGAGCAGGGACCTGCTGGAGGCCCTGGATTCCAGGGACTTCCAGGACCACAGGGAGCTGTTGGTGAGACTGGCAAGCCTGGAGAGCAGGTAAAGGGTCAGATAATGACTTCACCTTCAAACTCTGATCAAACCCAGACTTTCTATTAAGGCATTGTCTTCCTGTGTTCCCTTGTATTTTTGTGTAGGGTCTGCCCGGTGAGGCTGGAGTCCCAGGACCTGCTGGAGCTAGAGTAAGTCCATCATATCATCATCATTGTCACAATGACTTAGTATTTAGCCCCCACAGGCATCCATTGATGGAGCAGTTAAAAATTAAATTTAAAAATTAATTAAAATATTACAAGATGGCGCTTGAAAGCAGCTGTTAGCTTGTTAACTAGAAGCTGTTAGCTTATTAACTTGAAGTTGTTAGCTTACTGACTAAAGGCAGTTAGCTTGGTAACTAGAATCTTGTCAACCAGGAGCTAATATGTTGTAAACACTAGAACTTGCTTCAGTAAGCTAAAGCTAATGTTCAGTGAGTGTTTAAAGAAATGCTGATAATTTGAGGAAAAGAAAAAAAGCACATTTGTAGTAAATAGCTGAGGAAAATATGGACTCACTGCAAGAATCTGAATATGAAAGCGAGGGTACAGTTAAGAGCAACCGCTTGCAGAGGTGAATGTACTCGGATGACTGACCAATAACATGGTCCCAACAAGTGAGCTGCCACAGGAAACAATGTAAAAGCAAACATAAAACTCCTTCCAGTAACTCATCATAGAGTCTGGCAAAAGATACTGGTTGTTTCCAGTTTGTGTCTAAGATTTAGAGCAAGTATAAACAGAATAGAAAGGTCGTACAGTGGAAACATAAAAAGGGGAGACAAAATTTTAAGAAATTAAATCTAGCAAATAGAAATCAATTGAATGTAGACAATTGGATGAAAGTAATATTCAGTTATGAATCCTGGCTGCATTTTGAAAGTGGATGACTTAAGCTTGGTGCTGGTAGAAACTGTAAAGATGGCTGCCAGAAGAAAAGGAAAATGTCAGTGATGATTTAAGCTTACATGTCAGGTGAAGGATCAGGTGTGATGAAAACAAATGCATAGGTGGACTCTGAAATGTTGCACAGCTTTCCCATTCTGTCAATTAAACGTCAGTCTGGCAACGATGACGTAATGTTTTTATTTAACCACAGATCAAAGAGTATTAAAAGTTTAACTTTTTATTAGTTGAGACATAAAACCCATTGATATAATCAACATCAACATTGTTTACTCTCCATCCACCTTCAGTTACACTTATTTAACCCTTTGCTACCATTTCCGCATAGGGTGAGAGAGGATTCCCTGGTGAGCGTGGAGCCCCAGGCGCTCTTGGACCCGCTGGTGCCCGTGGATCCCCCGGAGCTGCTGGAAATGAAGGCGCTAAGGTAAGTCTAGTTTACTTTAAGAGCTAAGGCGTTCTCACTACTGTGCATGGAGTCTGAGGGCCATTTATTAATTGATTTCGGCTTCTCTTCAGGGAGAGCCAGGTGCTCCTGGTACTCCTGGAAACCCAGGCCCTCCTGGACTGCAGGGAATGCCTGGTGAGCGTGGTGCCGCTGGTCTTCCAGGACTGAGGGGTGACAGAGTAAGTTGGCAAAACAGTGTTCTTCAGTACCCTGCAAATTCCCAGTGTGAATGATTGTGTAACTGCTGATTTCCAAAGCACACATGGACAAACTCTTTAAGGGGGACGTTGATTAGGACCCCTATGATCACTATTAAGACCCATCCCCAGATGATTTCCAACAAATAACTATTAATCAGCTACTGCACAACAGAATGACTTCGTTCTAGATCTGATCTGTCGGTAGTCCATAACTGTATAACCCACATGCCTCGTCTCCTTAAAAAAGGGAGACCAAGGAGCTAAAGGTGCTGATGGAGCGCCTGGTAAGGATGGTGCCCGTGGGTTGACCGGACCAATTGGACTTCCAGGACCTGCTGGAGCACCCGGAGACAAGGGAGAGCTTGGTGCCGTTGGACCTGTTGGACCTGCTGGAGCTCGTGGAGCACCTGTGAGTGAAAATTTCTCATCTGTCGAAATATAAACCTTTGTTTCAAAGTTCTCTAGATACCTGATTTTTAAGGCTTAAAATCCTGAGTTGAGTCTATCCCCTCTTGAACAGGGTGAACGTGGAGAGGCTGGACCAGCTGGACCTGCTGGGTTTGCTGGACCTCCTGTAAGCCTTTTCTCCATAAATATGCCAGACTTGAACTGATGACACTTTAAGAGGAATTAACTTTTAATTTTTCTAAATTTTTTCTTCATTTACCACCATTCAATCCCAGGGTGCTGATGGACAGCCTGGTGCTAAGGGAGAGGCTGGAGATAATGGTGCTAAAGGAGATTCTGGTCCCCCAGGAGCTGCTGGACCAACTGGTGCTCCTGGCCCTCAGGTATGAAGACTTATTTATGTATTCACAATACAGCTTGTTATCTGCTGTCGGTGTGCCACAGTTAACAATCACGTCTTTTTAGGGTCCCGTCGGAAACACTGGCGCTAAGGGAGCCCGTGGACCCGCTGGACCTCCTGTAAGTTTCTGCTGTCGTTTGACTTAGTAAACCCTCTTCTACTAGTCTTCATGTTCTATCATCAGGAACTTGACAAGCAGTGTGTAGAGTTTGGGGCTACAGTGCCTCTTTGCAGAGCTTTTAGGACCAGAGGAAGTCCAGTTTTTTCACAGTACAGTTTAAAGCATGCATTTGTCCATGTAGTATATCTGGATCGCCAAAAGATGTTTGGGTTTATTTTTGCTCATTCATTCATTTTATTTGCACTGATTTGATACAGTTTTTTTTCCAGCCTCTTTTAGCTATTTAGCTTATGTTTCTCCTTATCTCTAGGGTGCAACTGGTTTCCCTGGTGCTGTTGGCAGAGTAGGACCTCCCGGCCCTGCTGTAAGTCAACTTCATATGTTATTTGTAATTCTTGTTTCTGAGGCAGGGCTCTGAGCCCAGTATTTCCAGTATTTCTAGCCTTGTTAAAAATATACCATTTTTCCAACTCTGCAGGGCAACTCTGGACCTCCCGGACCTGCTGGACCATCTGGCAAGGAAGGACCTAAAGGAAACCGTGGTGAAACCGGACCTGCTGGTCGCCCTGGTGAGATTGGTGCTGCTGGACCTCCAGGACCTACTGGAGAGAAGGGTAGCCCTGGTTCTGATGGTGCTGCTGTAAGTGATCTTCCTCATACAACCCTCAGATAAAGCTAAAATACTAAGATAACTGTTAAGAAATATGCCTGAGACTGATAGTTAAAGTTACCACTAGTTCATTGATAGTAAAACTACTGTTGCTGTGTTTCTCATTGCTTCCCTGCAGGGAACTCAAGGTCTGCCTGGACCACAGGGTCTTTCTGGAGGGCGTGGTATTGTTGGTCTGCCCGGACTGAGGGGAGAGAGAGGTTTCCCTGGCCCTCAGGGACTTTCTGTAAGTTACTGCTGTTCCATTCAAATGTCAGCTTTAAAAAGACAAAATCCAGTCAGTGGATCTGATTAAACCTTAACAGAAAAGCACCTGTGGAACTGAATACGATTCCAAATCCCTAAAAATAAATTTTATAAATTTTATAAATCAACAGAAAAAACTTCCTTAATTCAGTCTATGAAAAGGACTAGGCAAACCCAGATAACTGGAGCTGAAGGAATCAGGACTGGACTGACTCTGACTATGTCACCCACAGGGAGAGCCTGGAAAGCAGGGACCTTCTGGCCCCGGTGGTGAGCGTGGACCACCTGGACCCATGGGACCCCCTGGACTGGCTGGAGCCCCTGGAGAGGCTGGACGTGAGGTAAGAACAAACCCCTAGAACAAATCTATTTGTTTTCCATTTTATACTATTAGCCCTGCTTTGCTCTGTAAATGAATCTGCTGTGTTTGGGTTGTAGGGAACTCCTGGTAACGAGGGAGCAGCTGGTCGTGATGGAGCCACTGGACCCAAGGTGAGCTCTGACCGGGACTAACCAAATTAAACCAGATGTAACATCTAAACGAGTACCCATCAACTTCATCTAGTGAACACCAAACTAACACAGAAGCTTGTATTCAATGAGGTAACAATTCAGCCAGTTTGACTATCCATCAAAGTGGGAGGCGTAACCAACACCATCAGCTTCCAGTATGGTCAGCAGAGAAAGCAGTTTTTCTGTTGTTGTTGTTTTGTTTTTTTTTTGTTTGTTTTTTAGATAATCTGTCTTGGAGGACAGATATTTAGTTTTAGCTTAGAAAACATTTCCTGAATAAAAGCTGGGACAAAATTAGAAAGCATAGTTCGCGGTAAACAGATTTTGTATTTTAGGGTGACCGTGGAGAGAGTGGCCCTGCTGGAGCCCCTGGTGCTCCTGGACCTCCTGGTGCCCCTGGTCCCGTCGGACCTGCTGGAAAGACTGGTGACCGTGGAGAGACTGTAAGTGACTAAGTCACCACTTTTAAGAAATCAGTGTAAACTTTTTATGAGATACTGTATGTATATTAAACATAAAACACTGGTTTTTATACACTTTATTTAACTATAAAGTTTGTGTTTTTTTGAGTACATTTAGATTAAACAGATTTTTCTTTGTTTCAGGGACCTGCTGGCCCAGCTGGTGCTGCTGGCCCTGCTGGACCTCGTGGCCCTACTGTAAGTATCCACACCAGCACAGCTGGCACAGCACAGTTAGGGCTGGAATATAGCTGCTGTTAGCAGCACGTCTGCATACATTTCATGGCTGCGTTCGTTTGGCACGTAGGCCACTCACGTTGATGCAGGGTAACATGTCACATGTGTGAGTTGTAATATTGACTGGAATGCTTGAGGCTCTCTTGCAAACATGAGCATGAACACGACAGGTCCGAGGTAAACACAGTGGTGGGTAGTTTTAAACAATGTCTTTCGGACCTTGTCCCCAACTATCTGAGTCTGTATGACTTTTCTACCCATTGCACAGTGATACACACTTGTGCCTTATCCTGGTAGATTGACCTTTTCACTATTTCAAAGTCCAAGTGCTGTGTACCGCCCTAGCTGTGACCTCAGTATTGAGCGTTTTTGTGCTTCTGTCGTTTGCAGCAAGTATAAACATAAACGTAGCGAAATGTTGGCGTGTACGTTTGCATTTACAGCAAGTACATCCCAGTCCTTACAATGGCTGGAAAAATGTGCCTATGAAATAAAAAGAAAACTATCAAATCTCTTATTCATCCTAATAGGGAGCTAATGGAGCTCGTGGAGACAAGGGAGAGACCGGAGAGGCTGGAGAGAGAGGCATGAAGGGACACAGAGGATTCACTGGCATGCAGGGACCTCCTGGACCTGCTGTATGTTATTTTTATTTTAATCTTAAAATGCTCCATTGAAATGACACACGCTTGCACTCATTAACTCTGGTTTTTATGTACCAACTTCTAGGGACCCTCTGGAGAGCAGGGACCTGCTGGTTCTGCTGGACCCGCTGGACCTAGAGTAAGTTAAACTATTTGTAACTACTGTTGTGTTCGATTTCTTTATCTCTCATAACTTGACTTTTACTTTATTTTGGTATTTTGTAGGGCCCCTCTGGATCTGCTGGTTCTCCTGGTAAAGATGGTATGACTGGCCTTCCTGGACCTACTGGACCTCCTGGACCACGTGGACGTAATGGAGAGATAGGACCTTCTGTAAGTCTGATTATCTAACTCTGAAGAAACATAGTGATTGTGTTTTCCTAGAGGTAGCAAAGAATCTTTGCCACTAATAAAACAAAATAAAAAAATCAAACCCTTTTAATTTCTTAGGGTCCTCCTGGACCTCCTGGACCTCCTGGAGCACCTGGTGCCCCTGGTGGTGGATTCGACCTTGGCTTCATTTCCCAACCCCAGGAGAAGGCCCCTGATCCCTTCCGTATGTTCCGTGCTGACGATGCTAACGTTCTCCGCGACCGCGACCTGGAGGTGGACAGTACCCTGAAGAGTCTGAGCCAGCAGATTGAGCAGATCCGCAGCCCCGATGGAACCAGAAAGAACCCCGCCAGAACCTGCAGGGACCTGAAGATGTGCCACCCTGACTGGAAGAGCGGTGAGTTTTTAATAGAACTGCCGTACTGGAGTAATGACATCCATTTAAAGGCCTCAGAGATCTTGTTCTCTTCATAAATCATTAACACAGCGGGTAGATTGACGTTTGGAAGACAAATTTAGCTTTTTAGGGTTCTGACTCCTCTGGTTTCTGCCTTGTTGCTGTTCAGGCGAGTACTGGATTGACCCTGACCAGGGCTGCACTCAGGATGCCATCAAGGTCTACTGCAACATGGAGACCGGAGAGACATGCGTATCACCAACTCAGCGTGAGGTTGCCAAGAAGAACTGGTACCTCAGCAAGAACATCAAGGAGAAGAAGCACGTCTGGTTCGGAGAGGCTATGAATGATGGCTTCCAGGTAAATTAGGGTTACCTAACATAACTTTTTCTTATTAAGTTTGCAGACCGAATCCCTCTACTCCAGCTCTCTCTGACATTTTTCTCTTAGCGTCTCCTTCCTCCATCCACCCTCACTTCTCAAATCCGCTTCCTCTTTTGTATCAACTTTTCTCATCACGTCTCCAACTCTATCTCTCCCCTCACAGTTCCTGTCAGTAATTATTTCCTCTGCCTCACACAGTTCGAGTACGGCAGCGAAGGCTCTCTGCCAGAGGATGTCAACATTCAGATGACCTTCCTGCGCCTCATGTCCACTGAGGCATCCCAGAACGTCACCTACCACTGCAAGAACAGCATCGCCTACATGGATGCTGCCGCCGGCAACCTCAAGAAGGCCCTCCTTCTCCAGGGCTCCAACGAGATTGAGATCAGAGCGGAGGGCAACAGCCGTTTCACCTACAGCGTCCTGGAAGATGGATGCACGGTAAGCAAACACAACCCTGTCACACATACAGCTGAGTTAGCGACAAAATGCTAATCCTGCAAAGCTAAACATGATGAGCTAGAAAGACGTTGAGTGTCACAGGTCATAATTCTGCTCCATAAGACATTTCAGTGAATATCAGACATGAGTCATGTTTGATAGGAAACAATCTAGTTTTTATATTTAGGACATTGACTTTGAATTTGATTTAGTATATTATTTATTTCAAATGATGACACTAATTCACCTTGTTTTTGTTTTCTTCCAGTCACACACCGGTACATGGGGCAAAACAGTCATTGATTACAAGACATCGAAAACATCTCGCCTCCCCATCATTGATATCGCTCCTATGGATGTTGGTGCTCCAGACCAAGAGTTTGGCCTTGAAGTTGGACCTGTCTGTTTCTTGTAAAAAGGGAAATCTGGACTTGAAATTGTTGTTGTGTGTGCGTGCGTGTGTGTGTTTTATTTTTTTCTAGCAGTCATCTCTCCCCAAAAAAGAAACCCTGCCAAAACAATCTCCTAATTTCATTTTTTCCCAAAACATCTGACCCGTCACTCCTGATTCTACAAAGTTTCTGTTTGGCTGTTGTTCTGATGGTCCGCTTTGCCTAAAAACCTGCACTTCACCGAGAACAAGATGGCGGCGTTGTGAAGAGTCATCTGCATCGTCGTGTTTGGGACCACTACTCTTTCTTTTTGACTCTTGGGTTGTTTTTTTTTTTGTTTTTTTTTTTTTGTCTGTTTTTTGTTTTTTTGCCATCAACAACACCAAGGATCCTGTAGAGAAGACATTTTGTTTCCCTGGCAACAAGAAAATAATATATGCCTCTGTAAAGTGTGAAAAGAAAAAAAGACAAGCAAAAAAAAAAGAAAGAAACAAAACCACCCCTCTTTGGCCAGCCAAACCAGGCCTCTCTGGAGTTTACAGAAACACACAGGTGACTTTTGTATTTTTATACACCTTTGCGCTCTGAAGAATGAAAGGACAGTCCCGACAGACAGAACCCAATTGCTTTGTACCACGTTTCAGGTGTTGATGAATAAACGGTGAAACTGACAGCCACGTTTGTCTCTGTTGTTCTGCCCTCCCCTGCTCCACCCGCCACAGACAGAGCTGACATCTCTCCTTCCACCACCTCGTCTACAGATGTTGCAGCTGTTGTCATTTGTTTGTTGTTGTGGTTGCTCGTTTTTGTTTCTATCATCTATTTCAAAGAAAAGTCACATTAAAACCACCAGCAGAGAAACATGGGTTTAAACCTCTTTTTTGATTTCAAAAACATATATTTATATAGAAATCCTATGGCTACCTCAAAAAAGACAGGAGTTCCAGCTTTGAAAAAGTGTTTCTGAAGCGCAGCCTGCAGCAGTCGTGGCGGTTGGTGGGGTAGTCGAGCTTTACTGGCACTTTTAACAGAAGCAGAAACAACAAACATTTAAGGTGCTACTCTTCATGTGAGGTCTGCTTAGTGTCTAGAAGGGTTGCACTGTTCTGTGGTGCCACTCTGGCATGGCAGCGTCCTCTTGGTGCTAAAATGAAACCATCGCTTTAATTCGTGGTGAAACAAACTTCTTCTGTCTGATGGTGTTGCTAGTTATACTCCAGCTCTGCTTCTGAGTGCAAGTGAAAAGTGGAGCCGCATCTTTTTTTCCCTACAGTTTAGTTTGGTTTTGCTTTTATTTGTTCAACTTCTTCTCCACTTTCCCACTCTACGTTTTTCCCCTTTCATGCATCTGTTGTAGCTTGTTTCTTGTTCTCTTGTGTGACAGGTGAATTTTTTTATCAAGAACAAAATTAACTAAATTGGAGTCAGAGATTTGAAACAGTGGCCACAGAGAGCGCCATCAGCACAGACACACCCATGGGGGAAAACACCACAAGGATCTGTACCTATTTTGTATATGTATAATAAATTGAGATGTTTTTAATTATTTTGAATGCTGAAATAAAGCATGTTAAAGTGGTCTAACATTGAACTCTGTCTAATTCCCTGACTGCTTTATTTGCTGTTGCCCCTTAGATCCTTATTTGAAGCAACTTTTTAACCACTTAGATTAAAAAAATGCCAGACACTGCTGTTTTTTCTGATTTTGTGAATAATATTCCTGCCGTGACTCTTAAAACGATCCTGAAACAGCGTGTTTCTGGAAACAAATGTGTAGCAGAAGCAAAAGTGTAGCAGCTTTGACTGTAGTTGTAAATTGGAGTACAGTCCCAGCTTTTGGGGGTGGACATTTTTTGAGCAAGGTAACGTTGTCACATTTAGTCCTTGATCTAAGTTGTTTTTCTTGACAATATCAACTCTTCTTTACATTTTTGCTCTTCCTTGTGGTTTAAAAAGACAACAAGCCAGAATAAATTGTAGTGTGTGTTTTAATTGTGGAAAAGTCATAGATGTTTACAGGAAAATATGTCCTACCTCTTAGTTGGTAACAGATCCTTCTTTTTTCCAGATATTCCCCAAAGAGGTGCAGATTTTCCCAGGCTTTTAAATCCAGTGAGAAAGAGCAGGTTTTCCTCATCTGTAATCCGCATATTAACACTTGTAACTCCATTATTCTTGACAAGGTGACGAGAATGTTGTGTCCATCCTGTTTCTCACTGGTCAGACCAGCAGCACAGTTCAGACTGTCGGACTGAACTGAGGGGCGAACGAGTGGAACCTGCTCCAAAATCAGCCTGTCTGGCATCAGCTTGGCTTCACAAAGACACTGATTGTCCACCTTGATGGGGGCAGCGGATAGGTTTGCACTCCTAGCGGGAATCTGGATTATTTCTACATTTGGGTCCTGGACAGAGGAATGTTCACCTCTCTGGTTTCAGGCAACAGAAGAGTCTCTGTTGGCAGAGGAAACTCCTCTCCAGGCGTGTGGGACTTTACACTGTGGGTAAACATCAGAGGGATGTTGATGGGCTGAGGCTGAATAAAAGCAAGGGGATGACTGGCCTCTGGGAAAAAAAACATTCAGTGTCTTATTTTTCACCCCACTGGCTGAGCAGTCCACCATCATCCTAGTTAAACAAAGGAAAGTCTCATTTTATTTCCCTGAAAAATTACACAAAAAAAAAGTTAGCTGAAGTCTATTTTTAGACAAATATCAGTTATTATAATGGAGGCTCTTTCTGAGTTCAAATGAATGTAAAATAAGGCAGAAGGACACTGTCACAAAGTTCAACATGTCTTATTCACATGGAGATGCCACACAGAAACTAAATAAATTTATTTAAAGACAAATAAAAACAACTGAAGATTAAAATTATTATTCCATGAAGGGCAAATGATGATATTCTGATATATATATATATATATATATGAAATTATTCATCAATTGAACATCCATCCATCCAGCCATTTTGTATACAGCTTATTTCCACTCAGGGTTGCAGGAAAGATGGGGTCAATCCCAGCATTAGCAGGGAAGAGGCAGGGTTCAACCTGGACAGGTCTTCAGTCCATTGCAGGGCCAACACAGAGAGACAAACAACCATTCAAACAAAAAATTCACCAGTAAGAATTTAGAGTCACCAATCGACTTAACGCGCATGTCTTTGGACAGCAGGAAGAAGCCAGAGTATCCGGAGAGATCCCATGTATACACAGGGAGAACACTGTTTGAACCTTCCCCCAGCTGAGGCTCGAACCAGCAACCTGCTTGCTGTGAGGCTGCGGTGCTAACCTCCACACCACCATGCAGCCCACAAGCCAAACACCAGACATGAAATTCTGCTGACTGTATGTGTTTAAGCGGATTTGCTTAACACTGGTTTTAAAACAAGTTAAAAAAAAAAAGGTTACACTGATTTACATCTACAAAAATGACTTTTGCTTCTTTTCAGTTTTTTTATTAATGAAAATGATTAATACAGCATCATGAACAAATTTCATCAAAGGAATTGTTCCACCACATTCAACAGCCAAAACAGCTGATCCCAGAAAGAAACTTCATTTTGAAATATCTTGACTGGAATGTCTCGACATTGCCATGGTGACGACCTGGTAAGACAACATATGGAGGACCAAAACTACCAAAATTAAAAATGGGTCAGCAAATAAATTGACATATCAATAAATCATACAACGATTAAAAAAGTTTGTTTTTGATAAAGAAACATATTAAACATGACATTTTTAAGTCTTTGGTCATTTTTAACTGTTTTAGTTTAACTTTGTAAATTATTCCTTTTTTTTGTTTGTTTTTTGTTTTTTTTTACTTTTCCATATCATTTTCAGTTCAGTACTTGGTGATTTTTTTCCTTTATTGTATGCCTGTATTTATTTCTGTATTATTTTCCTTTCCCCCAAATTGTTTCAGTATTTTTAAAAATACACTTTAATTTTCATTTAACGTGAATTTATTTATAACGTGAAGTATTTGATTGCTTTTCCAAGTGTTCTGTCATCCGAGGACCTGAATAGAATAGCTAAAACCAAAAGTCCATGGTTAGGATATTTATTAATGTCTGAAAAATGTACATTTCTTTATTTGCAAGTTAAGTACATTTATAAGAAACGCTTGAGGACTTGTCCTCTTGGAGGCGCTCTAACTTCATGTCAGGATTTACTCTCTTTGTGTTAAATCGTTCCAGAATTGTGAATAAAAATCTAAAAAAAAAAAAAATTTGTATTTTCTGATGAATTGAAAAACTTAAGGTTAATATGATATGAAAATGATAATATTAAATACAGTTTTAGGCACTCAGTATTATACCAGTTTTTAGAGGAATAAGTTCTTTCTTGGCATTCGTGATAAAACCCGTCTGGTTCTTGAGAGTAGTTATTTAAATTTTATCTTCTGGGCAGGGGTCAGGACAGGGTGATGGTAGACTCGGGATTTAAGGTCTTCAAAGGAGGAAGGAAAGACCATGAGAATTCAAAAGTCCCTGTTTCCAAAACATGATGAAGTGCAACTTAACATCTGGACTTAATTCTGTTTGGAGGAACAAAACCAAAGGTGATACTCTCAAGGTTTATTGAAGCTGGTGGTACCAGGCAACGAGTCTTACTTATGGAGTTTTGGGTTAAATCATAAATCCTAGGTCTTCTAAGTCTGGCTTGGGGATTTCCACTACAGATTGTGATATCAGCCACACAATCAGACACAGTTCTCATACATCTTCATCCTGGAAGGGGCGTGTCCTCCTAAATTTTCAGTTTTAGTGACAGAAATCTGTTTGCATGTGGACAAAATGAACAAATGTACAGAGAAAACAAAACTGCCACAAAGAAGTTTGATAGAAGGCACTTTTCTTCTTTTGACGTCAGACTCGTTTCTATTTTTTTCTTCTGTTTCCTCTCTATCTCCTTCCTTCCCTTCTTCAGACACATCCTGGCCTCTAAACAGCTCGTGTCACTCAGCAGCAGCAGGAGCCCAACATGAATTGTGCTTGGTTCATCATCGTCTTCCCATTGTTCTGGATCAAAGGTATTTTAAGACATTTTCATCTGCCCTGGAGATGTAAGTTGTTTTGAGTGCCCATGGCTATTTTCTTTTGTTTTTACAGAAGCATCGCCAAATCAGGGAGAATATGTTCATCAGACTCCAGCAGATCTTGTAGGGAACGTAAATGATGAAGTCAAACTGTCCTGCAACCACAACATCAGCACCTATGATACTATCATGTGGTATCATCGCCCAGTTGGAGATCTTTCCTTAAGGCTACTTGGTTTTACAACATATACAACTTCAAGTGTTGAACCACCTTTTGATGGTTATATTAATGTGGGTGGAAATGGAAAGAGTGAAGCATTTCTTTATTTGCTCAAACTGAGGCACCCCCAAGACAGTGGGGACTATTTCTGTGCAGCATTCAGTTACACCATGTTAAAAAAGCCCCAAATTCCTTTACAAAAACCCTTATCTGACCGTGTTCACCTGCAGAAAGCCACATGATGCTTTCAGTCAGCCACACAGAGGAAGGAGCTGAGGAAGCATTGACTGTTTTAAACCATTCTGAATCTTCTGAATTCTCACCTTCAGCAAAGTTTTCAGCTTTTCAGTCATGTTCAACATAAATTGGCCTTATTTTGTCATCCTCATCATCATCATCTGGATTAAAGCTATTATTAAAAACATAGTGCTAAGAATCCAAGCTGAAGAATATCAAGTTACAACTAATGATGTATATTTGCAATCATATTGTACAATCTGCCATTACTTCTTCTTTATTCTGCAGGAGTTTCTCTCAGCAAATGATGATTGGAGATGAAATAGTATGTCATGGGATTGCAACACGCTGAACACAGAACAAGTACTTTGGTACCACAGTAACAGCAATCACTCTGAAATCTGATCTGACTGAATTCAAACACATACATAAATGATCATCAATGATCCCGCTGGCCACCCTGCTACAGAGATGTTTGACCTCCTGCCCTCAGGGAAACGATAGCACGCTATTAAATGCACTACATCTCATCAAACTAAAAGTTTTTTCCACAAGCTGTCATAACTTTGAACAATGCACTTTGAAATACTTCAAACATGCACTTTACTACGTAAACGTAGCTTTTGATTCATGCTAGGAAAATATGCTTTTGGCTTACTTACTGTTATTATCACCATTATTAATGATACACAAATATTCCATTCAAATGCTGATCAATCCTTAACTCTTACAGTTTCTAACAAAAATGCTGTATCCACCATAGTCCCGTTCTGTTTTCCTGCCTCCATTTTTCAAGTCCTCGAACTCATTGCACTGTGTGCACAATTATTAGGCAAGTTGTATTACACTACAGTTCTCTCGATCAACCCAAAAATGTTAATAAACCTCAAACCTGAATATTTACGAAAGTAAATGAGGTCTTAGCTTTCTTAGGAGAAAATCTATGTAGGCACAATTATTGGGCAACTATTAGTGTGCAAAATTATGCAACTAAATGAAAAATGAAAACTTCCCCATCTCACTTGTTTATGTTCATCTGTTAATGTCAGAATTATAAACAAACAAATCAAAATTTACACAAAACATTTCTGACATTTAAAAAAAACAAAATCTGTGTCCAGTATATCCACCTTTTCTTTTAAATAATGGTCCTAATCCTCCATTCATGGAGTCTGTTAGTTTCTTGATCTGTTGACGAGCAACCTTTTGAGCAGCAGCAACCCCAGCCAGGTCTAATTAGGTCTAAGTCAGGCGAGGAAGAGGGCCATGTCATTATTTTTTCATCTTTAAGGCTGGCTGGCCACCCAGTGAAGTACTTTGATGCATGCGATGGAGCATTGTCCTGCATAAAAAGTTGAAAGGGGCAGACCTTTTCCTGTACCACTGCTTGAAGAAAGTGTCTTCTAAAAACTGGCAGTAGGTTCGGAAGTTCATTTTGAGTCCATCTTCAACCTGAAAAGGTCCAACTAGTTCATCTTTAATGATACCAGCCCATACCAGTAGCCCACCTCCACCTTGCTGGCATAACTAGCTCTGTGCCCATTACTGATCCAGCAAGGGCCCATCCATCTGGTCCATGAAGGGTCACTCTTATCTCATCAGTCCATAAAACCTTTGAAAAATCTGTCTTCAGATATTTCTTGGCCCAGTCTTCTCGTTTCAACTTATGTGTCTTGTTGAGTGGTGGTTGGGTTTCATCCTTCCTTAGCTTGGCCATGGAAACCTCTGGAAACTCCACATAGGTTGCAGTTCTGGAACATGACAGGGCTGGAGGATAATGGGTTCCTGGTTGCTACATGTTTGATTTTTCTCAGATCTTTAGCATTTAATAATTCATCTTTTGTTTGGTACAGATCGCTGCAAAAACTTGACCAGTAATAATTTAAATGTTTCTCAATTAAAAGGAGAATATTAATTAAGTAACACATTATTATTTCCTCTAAGATCACAAATTCTGTGCAGTTGCAATTTGTCAAAGTGATCATGTATAGATTTTGCTTTTCAAAACTATTACTAAAACTATATGGTTAAATAATGGTTCATTGTGTTTGTGACATGTTTTCCTTCAAGGTTACGTCAAGTTGATGAATCTAAGTCGTGGCTTCAACTCCTTCAAGTTAAATTGGTTCCACTGGTGTTCAACAGTCCAGCCACCGATTCTCGTTTGGAGTGAAATCGGGACTTTGAATTGGTCACTTCCACACATTTCAACACATCCATTTAAACAACTTAATTGCCATTTCATCAGCATTTTATGAGTAATTGTCCTGCAAGAAGGACCACCGTCCCAGTCTATAATCTCAGGAACACTAAACCAAGTTTTTAATGAATTTCCTGAATTTCCCACCATCCATTATTTCCTCAAATCTGACCGGTTTTCCAGTGCAGCGAAAAACTTTCTCACACAATGATGCTGCATCACCATGCTTCACTCTGGGGATGATTTACTGTTGGTGATAAGAAGGGTTAAGATTTGTACTCTCCTTGATGGCCATGATGTTCAGTTTTAACATGAATCTGATCTGATGTAACCAACTCAGTCTCAGTTCTGGTCCAAGAAAATCTTTAAACTTGTTTCTCTGTATTGTGTGTATGAATAAGAAGAGGGATGATAGGTTGTCATTTACGTCACAGTTTATTGTGAACATAACAAAGATGCTGATCAGACATGGTTGGCTTTATCACACTGTAAAAGACAATACGCCTCTTTAGCATGGGAGGGTTAGCTAGCTTACATAGCTGTGCAGTGTATTTTACCAATAGATGCATAAAAGTACAATTAAAGCACTCATAATAAATCTCAGCAGTAGTTCCAAAATATACCATGTACTCATACTCACATAGAAATGCATCCGCACAACTCATAACAATATAGTGCAGAGTGCAACAACCTACCTCAAGCATGTCTGTCTCATCACTGGCAAAGATCTGCCACAGCCAGTTGCATTTACTGTCCAGTATGAGAGAGGCACCCATGAGTCAGCATGTCACATCAATAAAATATTTCAGTATCTCTGGTGACATGTGGAACAATAGCACGTTAACTCTGATACACAGACAACCTTCTTCCAGACATTTGGAGAATCTCCAACATGCTTCTATAAGCAGTGGCTTTTTCTGGACAATGTCCCATAAAGTCCTTCTATTGTCACATACACACTTAATACAATTCAGGGACTCTTTACATGACCCAGGTGCTATTAGACAAGAGGGGTGGTATTTCCTAAAGACACACAAAATAAACCACCATGCTTCTAGGGTCAATTTTGAGAAAAAAAAAACAGGAATGGGAGAGGAATGTCATGGGAAAGGCAAAAATAGATGAAAAGACAAGCTAAAAATGTTTAAAAAGGCAAAACTAATAAGAATAAAACAAATTCTTTGGTTAATATTTTCTTTTATTGTAGTTCAATTTTGTCAGTTGTTTTCCAAATAGGGGGCTGTAACATTTCACAACACTTGTTTTCCTCCACACTCTTCATTAATAGACGGTAAGCCATCATCCTGCAGCAGCTTTGAAGGTTTCA
>CM047976.1:3612153-3622801 GCA_026261665.1 Melanotaenia duboulayi
TAACAACAATATTAATATCGGATATCGGTGTCGACAAAGCAGTACCACCGAAAGCCACAGGCAATGTTGAGAAGTATAGCTGATATGACGTGATTGCATCCACCATTTTGGCTTGCAAGATAAAACAAATTCATGTCAGGTGAGCAGGAGTAAAGGTTTACAATGCACCATAAAATCAAACATCTGACAACAATCTCGATTATAACAGCAGACCAAACAGTGCCAGTGTGAATGCGCCCTGCGNTAACAGCAGACCAAACAGTGCCAGTGTGACTGCGCCCTGCAGTGTTTAAATGTAGCTGTGCTGCTTTGATGTACCAGATGTAGAAAACAAAACTACGTCAAAACAGATCCATAGTGGAGTTCTAACAACTTCATAATCTTTAAAAGATCTGATTCCCAAATCCAATGATTCGGAGCCAGATAACATAAAAAAAAACTTGTAGCTTACCATGCTAACAAGCTAAAGTTTTTTAATCATTGGCAAATGTGACAGCAGTCTGTACCAACCACCAGAAAGCATCACTCATCTCACAGCACACTGCTAACCTCCACCAAGCCGCGGCATCTTCCTGAACCAGCATTCAGTCAACAGGCTGAGCTCGCAGCAGCAACAAGGGACCTAACGTCCAACCCATCGCCAGAATCGAGCCAGTAACTGCTTCACGTCTGACCGAGACTCACCTGAGGGGTGTGACGAATTCATCAAGGTTGGATCTGGACTTGCACTGGGTTAAAGTGGGTCTTCTGAGTCAGCCATCAGGTGGAGAACAGAGCAGGTAGACGAGCCAGACATTGTTTTCAACGTGAAATTTTCCTGTAAAGGACATTTTTTGTCATCACTCTGACTTTTTTTAGACCAAAAATCTCTAACATTAGCATCATGGTGCTTGAATCAGGAAACAGATTTTTATTCCCAACAGATTACACCTGACTGCTGATGCCAAGACAGGTACAGATTTATGATCTGATAGACATGCTTGATAATATTTACATCATAGATATGATATAAAGTCATTTCCATTCCTGAACTGAGAAATTACTTGTACTGTGATCGAATAGAAAATAACTTCCCTACTGAAGCATGAACAACTCTACGTCCACTGGACACATTATCAAGTCCACCAGTTCAATTATAAGTTAAGCCAAATATCTAATCGTCAAATCTCATGGCAGCAACTTAACGCATTTAGTCTTGTAGACATGGCTAAGATGACTTCCTGAAGTTCAAACTGAGCATCAGAACGAGGAGGAGATTTACATGACTTTAAAGGCGGTATGGTTGTTAGTGTGAGTATTTACTGGGATTTTCACACACAACCATCTCCAGGGTTTCCAGAGATGGTCTGAAGAAGAGAAAATGTCCAGTGAGCAGCAGTTGTCTGGACCAGGATGTCTTAGTGATGTCAGAGGTCAGAGGAGAATGGGCAGACTGGTTGGAGATGACAGAACGACAACAGGAAGTCCAAGACGCACTGGTTCCAACCAAAGTCTGCAGAATATTATCTCTGAACACACACCACGTCCAACCTTGTAGCAGATGGGCTTCACCAGCAGAAGACCACACCGGCTGCCTCCTGTCAGCTAAGAACAGGAAACTGAGGCTACAATTCACACACACTCACCAACACTGGACAACACAAGATGGAAAAACGTTGTCTTGATCCATGTGCTAATTGGCTAAATGTGCTAGCTGAACCTTTACTAGCCCTTTCACACTGGCAGGGCACAGCGAACAACATAACGTAACTTTGAACTGGTTGAAAAAGTTGGTTCTTCATGAACAGTGATGTCATCAGTAGGCAAACACTGAGTTCACCTGAACTCCAGAGGAATATGCTGGCTGTCAATGTTTACACATGTACTGTGTTGTGTTTAGGGTTGAGCATCGTTTCAATTTGAACATTTCAGTTCCGATTCCCAGTTCCTAATGATTCTTGATTCCGATTCCTTTAAGAGTCAGGGTAAAAAAAGTTTACACGTTTTCCCACCTGGTGCCAGTTTGTTCGATAAACTAAAACTTCTCTGATAACACTTTTCTCAATGTAGGCATTGTTAGAAAGCTTAGATTCTCTGCAATAATTTATTTTACAGTACTCCTAATTATATATTCATCTCACAAGTCNTCTCAATGTAGGCATTGTTAGAAAGCTTACAGTACTCCTAATTATATTATCATCTCACAAGTCCCCTTAATTGTATCTATTCTATTTTTCTACTTTAAACATTTCATTTTATTGTGTTTTTTGTGTGTATTTTGTGCACTATACCAGACTGCTATGACAACTTAATTTCCCCTTGGGGATGAATACATCTCTCTCTCTCTCTCTCTCTCTCTCTCTCTCTCTCCATCCATCCATCTAACTAACTAATAAAACTAACGGGACTTCCTACCCATTTTGTAGTAATGACGTCACATTATCATCTATTAATGATCTACTGTATTACTTTTCCACAGAAGGGTCCAGTGTTAAAAATTATCAAAAATAGTTTCCACAAAATTATTCCAAGGTATGCATTTTTCCAGTATAGTCCTTATGAATGTCTGTCTGTAAACTCCTTCATATATAAAATCAATTTGGTTTCTGTGAACCAGTGTTGTTGGGTACGTTTGTATTCCTCATTTTTCTGGCCAAAAAGAAAAGTGTCCCCACTGTTATGTGGCCTTTTCATCCCAGGACACCTGGAGATAAACAACAAGCGCTCCCTGCTTGACTAGCCAAAACAGCCTGAAAAAGTCTGATGGTAGGCTGTCATTCATGCCGNCTGCTTGACTAGCCAAAACGCATGCGCTCTGATGATAGGCTGTCATTCATGCCATTCACAGGTGTAGCCAATCACTGGGCGGTAACGCAGACACTTCCGGCATTTTCTTCTTTGTTGGTGTTCGGCGGCTTCGTCTTCCGGTCGGCGGACCAGGTATCGAAATTAGGAATCGAAATGTAAAGCTTTGAACGATTGTGGGAAAATCATATAGTAAGTCCCTGTTCCAATCGATGCTCGATGCCCAACCCCTAGATATGCTGCCTGGCAACGGATTTAAATTTGGTTGGTGATGTATATTAGCTCACGTTGAAAATATAGTTTATTTTGTGAAACTGTAGGTGATAATGGAGCGTGATGACTTAACCATCAACTTTCAGGATCAAATCTTCGGCATGTTTTGTTTACTTCCATGGAGTAAAGACTTTCCACTCTGGCTCTGGTTAAACTGGTGTGAATATGGGCCAGTTTACCATAAAGGTTCTGGGACTGGAGAATGGAGCTGTGTAAATTTGTGAGATTAAACAATAATAATTCATGGGCAGACAGCACTCTGATCATTAAATGTCACTTTATTACAGCACAGACGACTCGGACAGAGCTTCCTCGGTTCTTTCCTTTAATTTTTCCAGTGACTTCTTTTGAGCACCCCTGTGTGAGCGCGTTTTGTGTTGGAATATTAATTCCTCACCATGATGGCACGAGTGGTTGTTCATTCCATAAATTCACTTCTAGTTCTGCTATAACTCAGGTGCAACCCTAGTGGACCTGAACAGACTTGGGAACAAGTCAAGAACAAAAACATACTTCAAAGCGGTCAGTGACGCGGCTTTAATTCTTCATCAAAAGAATGCATCTATCCCTAAAAACTCTTTCTTTCTAAGCGCTCTTTTCACAATCCATGCACAAACGTAGATCCTCTAAAAACAGGCAGGCCATTTTCAGAGAGAACTGACTGGTCAGGAGGTGGTGCTTTCATGTGCATTGATCTCTTATCCAGAACATAAGCTGCAGGTTAGCTGTTCAGTGTAAGCTACCATGGTGATTTACCCCGACAGACAACCCAGGGTTAATCCTGGAGTTATCTCGATAAGAGAAAATCCAGCTTCGTAGTACTGGCCTCCGAACATAAAGCCTAAAACACTCAAAATAAACAGACACATGGTTGAACTCCAGTGAGATCATTTCTTTTTAAAGACCACCAATCAAATGATCAAATATTAGCTGATAACAATCACTGCGAAATCAAATATCATGAAAAGACTAAAAGTATAAAATAATTCATGTGAAAACAGCTGGATAAAATTTTTTTTATACTTTCTTTGCAATCAATACTACATTCTATCAAATCGACTTTGGGGTCCTAAATTTTGAGATCTGCCAATCTTAGCATTTTCCATGTAATTTAAAGAAAATACAAACAATAAAATTATTTGAACAGCTTTAAGTCAAAATTGTAAACAATGTTCACAAAAGTTTACAATGAAGCAGTGAAGAATCTGAAACATTTCTTAGTAATTTCACAGCTGTTTTTAACTGTTTCCACATCTTTAAACCACACAAAGAGAGATTTTTGTTGCCGTCTCAGACATTGACTGAATGTTGCTGCAACGTCAGTGTATTTATTAGAACATACATGTTGATTTTTAGCCCTTTAATTCAGTCTCAGAAAAGACCGGATGAGATTAAATCATTCCTAACCATCCAGTTTTCAAGATCTTGAAGGCATTTCCATCTGCCTGAACTGGCCTACGTCAGATCTTTCTTATTGTTTTTTGTTTGTTTTTCAACATTAAGGAAATGAGCTGATTAATAAACTGTAGCTCTCCGGTCCTTTGGCGCCACCTACTGCTCATGTGCTGACATAGAAGCAGGAGACGAGGAAAAAAAACGCCACACACTGATATCCTGAAGGCTGGTCTTGAATGAATGTCAAAGGGCCTTTGTGTGGCTGCATGTTGCACATGAGCGCTGATTTCCCTGACTTCCCCCACACCCCCACCCTGTGTCTGAGTGTATTCAAATACAGCACACGAACACAGTGCAGCAGGTCTGCCTGAGGTCTGCTGGCTCTCGGCCCAAACTCTTACCAAGCTGTTTAATCGTTTAACGCATGGGTGTTGGATTTCTCATCAGCATCATCACATCACCCTGATCCAGGATTTACTAACCTGTAATGGCAACTGAAGTAAAGTAAACCATTAATCCTTCATCCTCCGCCGCAGTAAAAATAACCCTGATTTTTCACAAACACCCAGACCTTCTACAAGCTGATACGCCACTACAATTAAGTGCAAACTGGTCCCACACCAACACCGTTTGCAGGAAAGGTGGCAGTATGTTTTCTTTTTGTAGTTTTGATCAAGCTCATTTTTTTGTTTGTTTGTTTTCATCACCATGAAATATTCTGTTTGCATCCTGAAAGATTGGAGTTTGTTTAGTTTGCATATGTTTAAGTGCACATTCCTGCATGGATGCACTTTGTGCAGATGAAGAGAGACAACGTCTGTCACAACAAACGTAAGCACGTCTGGTGTGAGATGATGGTTCATGATGCCGTGGTTAAATGAATGCTTTTTGTCTTATTTTTCCATGGTCTTACCCTCCATCAGTTTCAGCCACTGAAAAATGTGCATTGATGGTGTAACACGGTGAACAGCCCAGCAGCTGCTAAACTCCACCATCCATCCATCTTTATTATAGTCCGACGTGAAATGTTAAACTTCACGGTGTTATAAATATGTTATTACACTGCTGATGTATTAATTCCAGTCAAAATGGTAAATGGTCCGTATTTACTTCTACTGTACCTGGAACGATACCCAAAGCGCTTTACATCATACATCACATTCACACACACATTCACACACTGATGGCGGAAGCTGCCAACCACGACCCATCAGGAGCAATTAGGGGTGCGGTGACTTGCCCAAGGACACCTCGACATAACCTCGACCTGGCCGAGGATCGAACCGGCAACCCTCAGGTTACAAGACGACTGCCCTACCTTGCTGAACCACGCCGCCAAAATGACCATCCTGTCCCAGAACGCGGTCCTTTCCCGGTCTTTTAACTGCTTGTCAACCAGGGAGAGTTTCTACATTTAACCTATTCAATGTCTAAACGCTTGTGTGGATTCAGATTTCTTAAAGTTAAACTTGTTCTCTATCTTCGTCTTCTAAAACAGCCGTAAATGTTATAATTCTGCATATACATTTCTTTTTCAAGAATCTAGTTTTTCTTCATTGAAACGATAGCAATCCAGGCTCAGAAAGACAGACTACTTCTCATTTTCTGTTAGATTTTTAGTATAAATCATTGTTGTAAATTTATCTATTAATCTCCCATCGATAGTGGAGCTAAACCACAAAAAACCCACAAAAATACATATAATTATCGGAAGTTTGGATTACCTTCAAGGACACAGATTCATTACCAATGTGTACCAAATCTATTACACCGAGTGTTTGGTTAATGGCACCAGTAAAGGATGTGACTGTACAAGGGATGTTAGATGCACTGGATGCTACACAGGAAACCAAAAACTCGAGGGCTGAACGGTCAGATGTCATGGACTCGGTCATGAAAAGGTGCCATCTCGCCACTTTTCACCAGGAGTTTCTGAGGTTGCGTGTAGTTACGATAGCGTTATAATATTCTGGCCTCACTAGTTCGCTGTTACAGATGCAGTGTTTTAGCAGGAACCTGCTGACCTGACTGCACAAGTGAAGTAAAGGATGTTTTCTTCTTTCTTATTTATTTCACAAAGCTATTTCAGATCATACTGATGCGTGCATCCTTGTGTGTTGGATCTCAGACAGCTTGTAAGTCTCTCAGCCAATCATGGGAACCTGACAGAGTCAGCACATGATGTGGGACCACGTGATTGTCTCTTTGTGTGCCGGAGGTCCAGGCTGTTTTTTTCTGTCAGCTGGTTCAACTTCAACATCTGCTTCAGCTTCACTTTCTAAACGTTTACTTTCGCCACCAACATCTCCGATAACAGTTTCCCCGCTGCGGCCCGTCCAGCATTATTTAGGTTGTCTGAACCGGTGTTCTCGGTGCCGGTTGAAGGTAACTTCAAAAACAAAATAAGTAAAAACCGTGTTTTTTTTACCTGAAATTCCAGCAGCAACACTGTCAGCGTTCGGCCCTGCATCAGCTTCTTACATTTAACTGAACGTACATTTAAACAAAATATCTCTAAATGCTCTCAGTTCCATTTTATCATAAGAACGTTTAACATAAACAGAAAGATGATCTTTTACTGGATTATAATGCTACTGGACTAATCTTGTCCTGGGCAGGACTTCTTCACCTTTTACTGTACAAAAGGGCCAATTTATATAATAACTCTGTTTTGGTTTATTTTGTAATAAATAACTAAACCACTTGTTGTTTAACAGCTGAAACCTTGAAAAAAATATGACATGAGGAATAAAAAAATCTAAAAAATAAGAGATAATCACAAAGATATTTATATATAACAGGAATGTGAAGTTATACAAGAAGGCCAGTAAAAAAAATATTTATGGAACAAAGTCAGGCGCAAACAAAAACTAATTTAAAAGCTCAAGAAAGTCTAATAAACACAAAATCTACAAAATATTCCATCTTAACAGCAAAAACATAAATAAATAAACAAAAAGCAGGGACTTGAAAAAGATGGAAATTAATCGAAATGATGCAGTTTCAAATGAACTAAATAAATCTATTGTGTAAATATATATGTACAAACATATTTAATAAACTTTTCTTTTAAAGGGGCATTGTGTTACATTTTCTGTCGTTTACTGGCCAAAGTTCATGTCTGCATGTTTTTATGTCTCTTCATTGGGATGCCTGTTAACTACATCATAACCTGCAGTGTTAACACCTGCTGGTTAACCCCGCCCCCCCGTGCATGGCCACCTAGGTGACCCGCTACATCGCCTGTATGAAAGGCCAGCACTGGGTGTTGTAGTAGAAGACAAATTCATATCACATATCAGTAAAACCAGCGTTCATCCAGTTACTTGCACAAGCTGAAGAGGCCCCTTCTTCTTCAGATATAAATATAATCCTTATCTGACTACGTGCATTTAGGAGGGGACTCGTGTGGTGGAGAGCTTTCTGAAAAATCTCCCAACGTTTGGTGCTTCAAACGCTGTGAGTGTGTGCGTGTTTGTGTGTGTGCAGGGATTAACGGGATAACTAGTTCTAACTAACCTGATGGCCAACTGATCCATTAGCCTAATGACTAGCACACAGACGTATGGAGGCTTAGAGGGAAGAAGCAGAAGACGACTTAGAAACCAGATCAATCTAACAGTCTCGTTTCTATATGCTGCTCAACGTATCCACAACTAGAAATCTCTCTCTCTCTCATGACACCTCTTTTTTCCCTCTTTCTCCCTCTCTCTCCCACCTCCTCCTCCTCTTCACACCATCATTTCCTAAAATACCTGGCCCCTCCCAATCTGTAGAGGAGCAGGAAGTGGTGCCTAGTAACCGTGGGTCTGGCTGTCGTGGTAACAGTTCACCTGAACACCTCCTCCTTAAACAAACAGCAAGTGTGAGAGAGCGAGAGGAGAGGGAGCAAGGGATATGGAGTTAAAAATCACTGCAGATCTCACGGTTTCTGTCACGCAAACACACACACCAAACGTGCACAGCCATGGCTGTGAGCGTCAGCCATGCAGATTCAAGACAAAAACACACCCCAGACTGACAGAAGGGATACGGTTACTATGCATGATGGAGCATTAATCTTCATTACATTCAGTGACAGATTCTTGCTTTCATTTCGGTGGAAGGTCGATATGAACCACAACCTGGACTACACCTTCCTGTGCAGAGAAGTTGCACCATCAGGTCGGCCATCCAGCCGGAGTTTGTGCAAGCTCCAAAAACAGAAAAACATTTCTAAAAGCTCAACATCATGGAGTCACTGTGGGATGAGACAAACAGACTAAACCACTGTTGAAATGTGGCAAGTTCAACAGCCTGACAGCCAAGTACCCTGAAAAACAGCCAACCAGGACGAACTGAAGCTGTTAAAGGCGGAGCACTTAAAAAATACTGATCTGATGGAACACAAAGTTTTTCATGACGTTAATTTAGAATTTTTCTCCAGTGGATTAAGACAAAGAAAAAGCCAAAACATGGAGGAAAACTTGAGTTAAATATATAAAGACTATGAATGGTAATTACTATATTGCCTTTTCACTGTAATATATATATATATATATATATATATAAACTTTTATATTTCTGCTTTTTATGTATGTTTTTTATCTTTCTTTCTCATGGCTGCTTTGACAAAACAATTTCCCTCAGAGGTTTAATAAAGCATTTATATATCCATCTATAAAGTTAGGTTTTAAAAAAATTAATCATGGCAAATTTTACATATTTTAATAAGTAATATTATGGAAAAATATTTGACAAATTCAAGCAATATTTTCTTATTAAAGGGATACTGTGCCTACTTTTTTCATCATTTGATCAAACTCTTGAAATTTAAAATCTCTTTTCCTGGAGTGTCCTTGCCAAGATGGGCAGCAACTCAAGTCAGCAAATCCACAATAATATACTAAAAAAAAAACAAAATGCACATGCAGATCTGTATAAAACAGTTAAAGGGACTTAAAAAGGTCTGCCAAGAAAATACCCCCCTGTGCTGAAATACAGTCACAGTAAAGTTGTGTTTCCTTAGATATCAGAAACTTGAAATCAGCTCTGCTGAACCAGGTATTTATTAACCGTATAACTATAACAGGTAACCTGTNTGAACCAGGTATTTATTAACCGTATAACTGTAACAGGTAACCTTCCCATTACAGAGTTATAGTGTGAATATGACGCATGTAATCATAACTAAATAATTTAAGAATCATCTGAAAGCTATATGGAAATGGGGGGATCACAAAGAAACTGTGTGTGACCTAACTACATGCCCTGTAGAATAATTTAGTCCAAGTCTTGCAGTTTTTTAGCAGGACTACATGGTCGCATGTTGACAATCCTCTTCCACCTCGAACACACAGACACCCCATCTGTTATATTGGTTTCTATCAACTGTGTATGTTATATGTGCTGAATAAAAAAAAAGAGAGAATAGTGTTTTCTTTCCAAGGTCAGAATGGACATCAGGGACAGATAGCAGCAGCACATCACTGGAGCGAAGACCGTCTGTCCCAGTACTTCAACATAAGCTCATAGGTAACTTAAAATTAAAAAGTAATCACAAGCAAACCCTCTACGTCCTGTCATAGAAATCTATTCTTGTGACAACATATGAGCACATTTGGAAATGGTAAAAATGTAGAAGAAAAAAACAAAGGTAGGTACTTTTAATTATAAACATTTGTTAAAGATGGAATAAAATTTGTGTCAGCATTGTGGATGCTGGGCTCCCAGAGAGAGGGAGGAGGGATTACAGCTGATGGTGAGGCAGCCTTGCTTCAGTGGCTTAAATTAAATAAGACTTACTTGTTTGAGGTTTCTAGAGTGGTCTGCAAAAACCTGCTGTTCAAGTGCTGTTACCGAGCAGATACTCAGCACAGAAAGGTACGTGGTGACCTGACATTTTCCCAACTGAAGAGAAACCAACTGAAGCTCTTCTCGGAGCTGTAACATTAAACTGTTCATTAATCTGCTGAGATCAGATACAGGTAGGGCTGGGCTTAAAAAACAAAATCGATTTGCTCACTGATATCTAATCAAATATAATAAATCCAATATCGATTCATAAACCTTGGAAATCAATTTTTTTATACGTCTTCTTTTCCGGTAACGTGACCCTACTCTCATGTGACTTACCGAGACTTGTTGAGATCTTAGCATATATACACACAACTGGTTTCCAGTATGGATTACATTCACCTATAAAGTGGCAATTTTG
>CM047976.1:3649359-3663307 GCA_026261665.1 Melanotaenia duboulayi
ACACACACACACACGCACACACACAAACGTCATGGTAAAATGGTAGCTGGTCTTGTGTTTCATGGCAACAAACTCTCATTTAAAGTCAATAATAAAAGGGGAAAATGACCAAAGAAAATAACCTAGTGATATGACTGTCTTGGCCCACTTCATCTTCCAAACTGAATTCAGTGTTTTTTTTTATTTTTGTTTCTGTCTCTCAGACCATGGATGAGTCGGGTCCCCGTCATGGCGGCTCTGTGTTTGCAGGGCTAGTGGGCGTGTCACAAGTGCTGGGACTGGTGTCGGTAGTGCTCACTGGTGTGTGGATGGGTCACTACAGAGGAGGTTTTGCCTGGGATGGTTCAGCCCAGGAGTTTAACCTCCATCCTCTTTGTATGGTGCTGGGCCTGATCTTCTTGCAGGGTGATGGTGAGTCTACGCCGATTCAACACAACGGACAGTCTAAAAAAGGAAAACTTCCAGTGAAGATATGAGGAAATTTTCTTCCATGTGATTTCAGAAAAAATTATAGAACTGTTTTAACTTTTTTTGTTGTTGTTGTTTTAAATCCTACATTTCTAATCCCAAATCCTTCAGACCACATGACTGAAGGATTTGTCATATATCTTGGGATATGGACTGGCCATATACGGTCATTGCACAAAAGTGTGGGCAGTTTTGGGGGATGAATGGCTTTATCTGGACAAAGTTAAATAAAGTCGTGCATAACTAACAAATGTTATGTAATATGTGACATTTTGAGTTAAATGTTCATATTTACATATCTACATCAGGATAGGGGACTAGGACAGGATGCCAGGATACTCGGGTCATACATGAAAAACTACTGTTTAAGTAAACTGGCTTCTTTAATTTGTTTTTAAAGCTCTTAAGGTGTACTTCCACAATACTTTTTAGAACTTCTTTGCCCTTATAATATGACCAGATGTAATAGAAAACTGATCATCTGTACATGTCATTTAATTTAACTTAATTTCAGTTCAGTTCAATTCAATTCAATTTATGTATATAAAGCTAACTCACACCAAAATCATCTCAAGGCACTTCATGGGTATAACCAATTCATTTCACTCGATTGCGACCCAATTAAAACAAATTTAGTCTAATTTCAAACTTGACTTCAGGTAAGCTAGCTCTCTCATCAAGACGAGTTAGGATGGCACTGCATTTATTCTTTCTGCTGTAACCTACTGCTTATTATTTAATCTTTTAATCAACAATCTCAGAGAGAGCAGAGAAGAGATGCTTCATTGTTTTACATCAGCTGACTAGTTTTTCAGAATTTTGGGGGAATTGATCTTCATATTCTAGGTCAGGGATTCTACAGTTAATGTCTCCTTTTTATTTTTAACTGCTTTGAAATATCGGAGCCACTAATAGGACAACAGAGTGGTTTTGGCTCAGCTGAAACATTAAAGCAGGGTGAACAATAATTTGCAGTAAGTCTCCTTTTGTCTGTCACAGGACTGATGGCACTGATATCTTTAATCCAATCTGTAGTCATGGTTACGAGGAGTCATTTTGGAGACTGTTCTTTAAATTCAGTGAAACAGGAAGCAGGTCATCGTAACAAGATGCTGCATTTGAATGGTGTGTGGCTGTGTTTATGAGTGTAGACGTGTTGCCTCAAGCTACTGTGTTGCTGACCTGTTGCATTAAGTTAACGATGAGCAGATGCTCATCACCCCCCCCCCAAAACCTAATCGAGAAGTAATACAGAGATTTAATAGAAAAAAGTAGGAGTGATTTGTACCAGTGTATGAGCTTGTGTGTGTGTGTTTTGTGCCACATCCAGTCAAGCTTTGACAGAATAATCCAACTGAGAATTTTACTTGGTGACGTTAAAGATGCAAGTCAGCAAACACTAGCATCTCTCAACGGTTTCCACTTCTTTGGTTTTTAAATTCCACACCTGTCTTAATCCAAGTACTCTCATGCAGCGCATGTTGTGTCCAGTCTGCATGCACACCCCCACATCATTTCCCTGATTGCTTTTGTTTAATTATGTGACGTGTGTGNTGTTGTGTCCAGTCTGCATGCACACCCCCTCATTATTTCCCTGATTGCTTTTAATTATGTGACGTGCAGATTCACATACCTCCAATAAACAAAGTGGTGGTTAAATAAACCAAAATGGCGAATGTGGTGCAAGAAAGATGTGAAAGGTTGAGTATTTTCAGAGTTTAGATGTGTTTGGTCACTAGAAGCGTTAAGACGTTAAGCTATGAGGTGGAACTGAGACTCATACGTTAGAAAGATTTAACCTTTGAATCAGTCAGTTCAATCCCAACTTCTAGAATGATCTACTGCTTCAGAGAAAATGAAAGCATAAAAAAACACTTGGAAACTTTAAACCTCTTATGGGTGAGTGATACCAGTTGGGATTAAGACCTTTTATGATACACCATGCAATTTTTGGCACAGTTTTTAGTCCAAATAAACCATGATTCACCGTTTCACTCCATCATAGCCTATATTCTTTGTACGAGCCCAACATGTCAACTTTATAATAAAGATTGCTGCGACATGCTGGTGGATGAAGCTGAAACATTAGCTCAACTCGTGTGGTGTTGCTTAGCAACCGCAATCTTGACTAGTAAAACAAGAAAACAGCTGCAGTTTTATGGCCTCATGACGTTTAGTTTACCCACAACAGCGGAGACTAGCTGAGAAGGACTCTAGCCAACAGAGCTTTTTTTGATCCCAACAAACAGTTCCCCAGCCATCGTTCTTTATGTCCTTTCATAAAACCCTGGCTCGCTCTCGATTTTTCATGACAAGCCCTGAGGTAACGTTCATCAATTTCAAGATGTGATTGCTTGGAACAGCCATAAACAAACAAATAATCCCCACATCCTCATTTGGGTTTATAAAACTCTGTTCTAATGCACTTTTTATCTCTACACTGTACTTCTTGTTGTTACATAATTACATACGTTTATGGAAAATCCAGTAAAACTGAGAGTAAAAAAATAAGCTTTTCATATGGATGTATTTTATCTTTCAACCTTGTAATAATCTTCATCCTGTTGCTTTAATCTCAGCCCCTTCAAAGCTACGTTTTTATCCAAAATTTTCTTTAATTTATGAAAAATTTCTTAAATATTTGTGGATTTCAGTGTGAAATGTTTGGAGCTAAACGATTTTGCTTAAAATTCTTCCCTTTCTTGGATGAAAAATAGCAAAGCTGCTGTCACAAAAAGGCAATTTAGGTTTTAACAAAAATAGGAAAATGTATGTCTTCTAAGATTTTAGAATTATTGAATTAGTGTGAAGGATATCTGTTAATATGAAAATATTTTTTTAAAAATAAATTTTAGAATCCTAGTCAGAGATGTCCCGTGGTGTACACAACAGGCTAGACGAATAACTGGGCCCACATCATGAAATAATGTCTAATGATAATCTGTTTTTGATGCCTGAGAAGGGAAAATGTCTTTCTGGAAGTTAAGCATGTCCTCAGTGCCATGGGGTACTTATAAAAGTAATACACTCTCTCTGCTTGCCTTATTAAGCTTACTGAGAGTTACAAGAAAGAATTAGAGAATAGTTTTGGCTCGTATTTTGGGGATTTCTTTTAATGAACTTATTTTTGTGGCCATGTATTCTCTACATACTCTTTTCTTCCTTTTGTCTATTTTAGGTTAAATGTCCAAACTGTTGTTAACTGGGGTTTCGAATGTTAAAGTCTCCAAAGCCTCTGTGACACTCGTATGCCTGAAAAAATGATGCGTTTAATTAACACTTGGGAGCCAAATTGTTGTCTGATGTGTTTGTTCTGCCTCCAGACCCCGCTGATGTGTCTGTACCCTTAAATGAAGACCATGCCAGTAATCCTCCTCAGTGGTTGTGTCTCTGCAGCGCTGGGTACTTGCGCTAATGAGAGTAACATCATTAGCTCAACTGGTTCTGTGCTAGATTGTATTAGAGCAATAGAGGAAAAGGTCAGCTGGACATTAGATGGGAACTGGGATGGGAGGTTAATGTGAGATGTTAACACCCTGGAGGGTTCTTCACACAAACACATGTCCATCCTAATGTACTTACACTTGACAGCATGCTTCTTTTTTTTATCCTAATCTGCCTCTTTGGCTTCTTTTCTATGAATTTCAGTACATGTGGTGGAAAGAAACAAAGATGCTTGAAAGAAAAAGAGGAAAGCTACTGGCTCAGGTGGCCAAAAGAAAGGGTTGAATATGAACACAATAATGAAGTGCGAGAACCTTTTGCTTATGTAAAAAAGACACAGAGTTAAAGACTTTGTTCTGAACAGTGTCGTTCTATGGTGGTAAAACCTTTACACGTTCTATGCTTTATGTACTGCTCCATCGTCATTATGAACCTATGCTTTGTCTCTTCACTTTCATTTTTATATGTTTATCCATTTATTCAATTCACATTATTTAAATATCTCAAATCCAAGAACAAAAGCCCTTACTTTTAAAACAAAAACACTTTGAGAAAAGATGGAAAAGTTGGTGCCCCTGAACAATTAGTCTAATTTAGCATCCATCTTACATCCCCTCTCTTCTCTGAGCTCTGTCCAGCCAGTAAAAGTCAGTCCACTGTCGAATTTTGTGTCATGTCTTGCTCTGTCACTTTCTCTCTGTCTTTTCCTCTCTTCCTCCGATAATTTCCTCTTGGGTTTCTTTGTTGATTAGCCGAGGTCCGCATCCAAAACAGCCAGTGTGTTGATAACCAGTTGCTGGTTTGTGACACAATGGCGTAGAGGATCATGCAATCCTCCGGGCTGGAAAAGAAATACGTGAAATGCAGTTTGTCAACCTTTAGGAGGTTACAGGGGGGAACGATGACTCCAGAAATGTACATAAGTGAGTCAGAAAGACTAGGAACTTGTGTAATGTTGCTTTAATTCCCAAGAGGAAATTCTTTTGTAACAGTGCTCCACTGGAGATAACAGGAAATAACAAAATATTATCCAGCAGAAAAGGTTATTTGAATAAAATATAAGCAATATGTATATTGCTTGTTAAATATTAATCACTGAGGGTGTAATTGTAGAGTTTGATAGCCACAGGTAGAAATGACTTTCTGGGGCATCCCGTGGGGTGTAATGGAAAATTTATAGACATGTCTGTACTTTGAATTGTTACAAAACCTTACTGAGGAAGGAGGATGACTTCTACCCAGATGAGGACTGAGTGAGCTCTGTTTACCTCCCCTTCCAATCTTCTGATAACATTCTTTTGAAACAGAGGACTAATGATTTGTCTTGATGTGATCGACTCATGCTAGTTTATAAAAACCAGACCCAGATGCATTTGTGCAGACTCGGCAGCCAAACTTCTTTGACTGTCTGATTCTCATTGCTGATCAGCTCTTAATAAAAAGAATTATTTGATTCTCACTTACTGTGTGATATTTCATAACTAAAATTCCACAACAGGGGCCGCATGGTGAAATAAGTGAAATAAATAATTAAACATCTGAGATCATCTAACAGATATTAAAAGACCTCAGCCAGACTCAGGAAATTGACCTTTCTTGTAGACAGCATTGGTGTTTTGGTTCCAGTCCAGTTCATAATCAGCGTGTACACTGAAGGTATCTATGATCCGCCAACCTCTCTGCATTAACCCCTGGGATAAAAACAGGGGTCACAGGTCTCCGAATCCTCCTGAAATCCAGCTCCAGCTTACCAGCTACTTTGTTCTTGCTACCTTAAGCTGAAGATGGTTCTGCTCACAACAATGTTATCCACCACAACCCCGTAATCATCCTCATCACCCTCTGATACATCTAACCACTGCAGAGTTGTCAGAAAACATCTGAAGCTGGGTGGTGTCTGTAGTGGTTGAAGTCCATGGTGTAGAGGGTGAAGAGGAAGTGGGGAGTCCAGCCCCCTGAGGGACCCCAGTACTGCTGATGGCTGTCAGCTGCTCACCCAGCAGATCCACCCTGATGCTGCTGAATGAACAGGAGAAGTAACAAAACAGCTTTAACTATCTTTCATCATTCTGTTCCAGTAAGGAGCAACGTGACTTTTAGCTGCCCCTCTTACCTTGCTTTTATTGATTTAATGTGATTTATGATTTTATTGTGGTCTATGCTTTACTTTTTAATGCTGTCTTTGCACCATCTGTAATGCTTTTATTGTTTTACGTGAAGCACTTTGAGTTGTTTTCTACATGAAATGCTTGCCTTGCCTAAATAAAACGTCAAGTTTTTGCACTGCTAACAAGACATGGACAAATTTGAAAAGTACCACATGACAAACAATGATGAACCAATAAGTTTTCAACCAATAACCAGTGCTCTGCATTTCATTTAAAAAAAGTAATTAGTAGTAGTTCCTAGCTTTATAAGTGTAACTAGTTACCAGGGAAAGTAGCTATTGCATAACATTATATTTAAAGCTTAAATTGATGTTGACAGAATTGTTACAGGTTGAATTCAGGATTGTTCTTTCCACCACATTTTAGATTTTGCTTTTACACGTCACTTTCTTTAGCTCTGCCAGGACAAATGACTTAATTTATTTATAACCGAAACTGAACAGCAAGTTTTTAGTTATTCCTGTTAGAATCAATTTTAACCCACATTTGGTGGGCGTTCATTTAGAGCCCTGGATAAGAGTGATATAATAAACAGGAGTTTGGTCACACTCCTCATTAAAGCGTTTCTGGTGTTTCTACAGTAAAAATTTTCTTCTTTACTCAATAAAATATTTAAATATAGAAAAAAGTTTAATAAGAAGCTGTGTTTAATTTTGACTGGTTATTTATTTATATTTTAAGATATTTTGATGCTGATGAAGTCTCCTTCTCTCCAGCCATCCTGGTCTACAGAGTGTTTCGTAACGAGGCAAAGAAGAACGTGAAGCTGCTTCATGGCATCATCCACCTGCTCGCCCTCATCATCAGCATCGTAGGTGAGAGAAAAAGAAGCCCGTGTCTGATAAATGAAGATGGTTTAATGAAAGTCTGAAGGTGTATGCGTGTGTTTCTGATTGTGCGTGCAGGTGTTGTAGCTGTGTTTGACTTCCACAGAGCAGCCAATATTCCAGACATGTACTCTCTGCACAGCTGGTGCGGCCTGGCCACCTTAATCATGTTCAGCTTACAGGTAAACACAGAGTATAACGCTAATCTAATGTGGACCAAAACATTCACCTTCTACTCATCTGTGTCTGCCAGTGGGTGATGGGTTTGCTGTTCTTCCTGTTTCCTGTCGCGTCGTCACGGTTGCGAGCCATGTACCTGCCCATCCATGTGTTCTGTGGCCTGACTCTGCTGGTCATGGCTATTGGGACGAGCCTGCTCGGCATCACAGAGAAACTCCTTTTCAGCATCTCGTGAGTGTTTTATTGTCTGTCAGCATCTATTCGTCCAACTTGTCTGTTTTTATTATTACTATTTACATATTTTGCCAATAATCTCTAACGTACTATTTTGCACATCAGCTTATGCACTTTGCACATTTACTCTTTGTTTTTATTCTATTATTTCCATGTTTTATGTTGTGGCTTATTTATTTTTAAGATTGTGGTATTAAACGTTATCAGGTCCACCAATCTAGTTGACGTAATAGCATCATACAGTTGCTACACATGCATATTGATCCCAAAGCTGCTCGATGGAGATCTGGTGGCTGTGGAGGCCATCATTGTCATGTTCTAGAAAGCAGGTGGAGATGATCTGAGCTTTGTGACATGGTGCATTATCCTGCTGGAGGTAGCATCAGAAGATGCTCCACTGTGGTCATAAAGGGATGGACATGGTCAGCAACAATACTCAGGTAGGCTGTGCTGGTTCAACCAGGCCATGCTGGTACTAAGGGGTTCAAAGTGGGACAAAATATCCCCCCACCATCATACCAGCGGCAACCTGAAGCATTGATCCAAGGCAGGATGGATATTACCAAGTGTTGGTGTGTGTGTGTAAATTGTAGCCTGAGTTTAATGTTCTTAGCTGACAGGAGGCACCCGGTGTGGTCTTCTGCTTCAACCATGCAACACCCACAGTCACTTAAATCCCCTTTCTTCCTCATTCTGATGCTCAGATTGAACTTCAGTAAGTCATCTTTATCATGACTAAATGTGTTGAATTGCTGCCATGTGATTGGCTGGTTAGAAAACTGCCTGGCCAAAAAAAAACAGTCACCAACCCAAAAGCAAAAGGTCACACTCGAATTATTTCTTTGAACTGGNAAGTCATCTTTATCATGACTAAATGTGTTAAATTACTGCCATGTGATTGGCTGGTTAGATAAACTGCCTGGCCAAAAAAAACCAGTCACCATCCCAAAAGCAAAAGGTCACTCTGATATTTCTTTGAACTGGCTTTAGCTATGATTACAGCAGCATTCACTGCGTTATTGTTTTGATAAGCTTCTGCAATGTTATAAGATTTATGTCCATCCAGTGTTTTTCATCAAGATCTTTGATTGATGATGGAAGAGTCGGACCACTGCACAAAGCCTTCTCCAGCACATCCCCAAGACTGTCCATGGGGTTCAGGTCTGGACTCTGTGGTGGCCAATCCATGTGTGAAAATGATGTCTCCTGTTCCCTGAACCACACTCTCAATCTGAGCCCTCCTATTGAGCTCTTCTGGATATAATTATATAAATGCTAAATGTTTGAATACAGAGGTGGAAGAAAGTTTTCGGACACTCCATGCCTTTGTGAAATATTACATTCAGAATTACTCTTGGGTTTTCGGGTGCAATTTTTTTAGTAGATCACAGTCAAAATACTAAACGAATCTTGAAAAGAATATTAAAATTAAAATATTTCATGATAACATTTGAGCTTGTGTAAAATTTTAATGGTATCCGAAAACCTTTTCCACTGTAGAGCAGCCTCATTAATTCCACTTCCTATTATATAACTTGCAGGTTTGCTCATCTATCCTTTTTCTATACCTGTTTACCACGTTCACTTTTACAGTCAATATAGAATCCCAAGTTAACAATGAAAACCTTGCTGTGATACAACGAACCACCGAGCGTCCCGTCACAGCTCACCATCTCTGCTCTGCAGACTGATTCAACCAGGATGTGAATTTACTCGAAAACAAAATAGATCCCAGGAGCTGTTTTAAAGCTAGTGAAATATGCCCAGATAGAAGTATAGAAAAGAGTCAAACTCTTTCCAGACTTTTCTGGGGTGTCTCCACCTTCATTATTGCTGCAGAAATGAATAAAATGCTCTGTTCTGTGAACCAAATCTCATGGGCAGCATCATCTGTCTGCTACGTTGGATTTGTGACCTAAATCAGACCCACTAGTGGAAGAAGTTGTTTCTTCTATCTCTGGATCTGTTTGGACTCTTTCTACAAACATCTGCTTCATTTTCTCTGTCTTTGGATCTCCATGGGCAGCTCAACATAATTTTAGCTGTTTATATTATTGGAATAATAGAACTCTACACTTTTGAGGGTCAGACTTTCTGTTAAATCCTTCGGACTCACGTCCTCAGCAGATGTCTCTGATCTCAGAGCTAATCAGACAGTAAGAGAAGTTAAAATCATGCCAAGATTTTAACTAAACAGAGCCAGCAAATCCCTGTAAAACAGGGAGCACTACTTTATCAATAACAACCAGCTGTTAACTAGCTGGAGCAAACTGCAGCTTACTTAAATTTTTTAAAAGACTCCTCATATATTGACTGACTGGATTTGGCTACTGGGATTTCAAATGGGAAACTTCACTGTGCTTTTTTCCAGACATCCCTGAACACAACTCATAGATCACTAACACCACGATCATTAAATAAAAAATTGAAACAATAAATTTTAGGGCTGAGTATCTTCATTAATTTCTTGAATCGATTCAAATCATAACAGCCTATTTCAGTTCAGTTTCTATTAAATCTGATTCGTTTCAGCATTGATTCATTTACAGCTAATTGTCTAACACCACCTTTTTTTTTTTTAAAGACATTCTCCGATTTTTTTTTATAAAATACTGAGGACATTTACTTGACAATCAAAATCAGAGTAATCAGATTACTGTAATAATCTGATCTGACACATCTACATGCATTTCTGAAATACCAGAACAATGAAATGTTTCCACCAATTCACAGCAAGTAATGCTGTAATAATACCCCCCCGCCCCCCCCAAAAAAACAAACAAGCAAAAGCAACACGTTTAAAACGTCCTGTGCGAGTTCCCTGACGACCGTGAGGCTATAGGCGGAACACCAGAGCAGGAGAAATACTCCATCTTCTCTAGTTCCAGAAGATATGTGACTTTAAATGACCAAGTTGGATTTATTTCAAACTGTGTACATGGGTGATGACATTACTTCCTATTGTGGAACATGGTGGACACTGCAGTCTTAGCGTTAGCTGTAAACATCAAAGCCCACTGCATTGACTGCTAAAACGAGAGCCTGCCGCTTAGCATTAGCTGCTAATGTGAGAGCCTGCTGTCTTAGCATTAGCTGCTAATGTGAGAGCCCGCTGTCTTAGCGTTAGCTGCTAATGTGAGAGCCTGCCGCTTAGCGTTAGATGCTAATGTAAGAGCCTGCWGTCTTAGCRTTAGCTGCTAATGTGAGAGCCTGCTGTTTTARCGTTAGCTGCTAATGTAAGAGCCCACTGTCTTAGCATTAGCTGCTAATGTGAGTGGTAATACGCTGCAAAATACTTTATAGGTGAATATAACCCACATAAAAACATCTGAATGTGATATTATCTTGGTAAGAAAAGCTGAATTTGGATGCAGACAACACAGGAAAGCAGATGTGTGCATATGCTAAGATCTCACTGAGCCTCAGCAAGTCACGCAAGAGTAGGCTTATGCTGCCGGAAAAGGGAATGTATAAAAAAACTGATCTCCAAGTTCTTTAAATTCATATTGGATTTATTCAATTTGAAATGATTCAAACTGATACATTGATTTTTTTTAACCTAGCTCAAATAAATTTATAATTTTTTAGGGGGGCTTTAGAACATTTTAGTGGCTCAAGACCCCCTACAATAGGCCTAACGATGCCCATCCTGATTCTTCACAGCTGTTCAGTCCCAATTCTTTGAGTTCCCTTCCCGCTGTTCATGGGGAACATAGTCCTGAGTTCTACTGTTGTTTTTTTAAAATTTAATTTCACCAAACGTTTAAGTGATTATTGATCACCATCATTTAAGATTTTTTCAGACCTTTTTCAGACCTTTTTTTTCTTCCTAGAATACAGTGGTTCCCCACTATGCTTCCAGTTCTTATGAGTGTTACTAGCTTCTGCATCTACTTTGATGTTCTCTCTGCTTGATGCCAATGATTTTACTTTTCTTAAAAACACACTAACATCTTTTCCACAACCACAGGATGTGTCTTCCCCTGTGGTTGTTTAAGAAATGATAAGCTACTCAGTGCATCAGTTGGGATTAAATAACTTGTTGCAGCTAAAAGATAGTCGCCCATGCAGTAATTATCCAATATGAGGCTCACACCTGTTTGTCTTTATGCCAGGCAGTGTGTTTGTGTTAAGAAGTAACGATTGATGTGATAAAATGGCTGGTGAGTGTCTATAGTTTGTGCCAGCCTCCCAAAATCTGGTTTCTAAATTTTTTCTCTCTTGGTTTTTAGGTCTACCTACTCTCAGTTTGCCCCAGAAGGGGTGCTAGCCAACATCCTTGGGCTCTTGCTGGTGTTGTTTGGGTTGCTGCTGTCTTATTTGATCACCAGAGAGGAGTACAAACGGCCACCAAACCCAGAGGAAGAGTCTCTATCGGTCCATTTCAAGACACTGACGGAGGGTGGATCACCGACAACACCCTGACTTCCTTCTGATGCCTCGCTTCTAATCTGGACACAAACAATGACCACAGACTAATTCTGCTACTCGTTTCTGTTGATATGAAAAACAGATTTACTGTAAGCTTTAATTAAGTGAAGTGAAAAAGAATGGACAGGGAGTTGTAATGATCGTAACTCTGCTGTCACAGTTTACCGACAGCTTCATCAGTCTTCTCCCCAAATGATTGATTTATTTTTAAGTTATAGAGTAATATTTATAGAAATAAAGCATGGAGCGCAGTTGACCTGTTGATGCTGAAAGACAATAGTATTTGGTGAAATTCTGTATGATCATTCACCTTATCTTTGAGTAAATACATTGCACTGTGCAGACGATCTCCAGAAATCGACAAAAACGTTTTGACTGTTGGGGTTGTTAGATTGTATTGTAGCTCATTTTGAGATGAGCAGCACCTCCTAGTGGCCTA
This sequence comes from Melanotaenia duboulayi, assembly GCA_026261665.1. NCBI lineage: Eukaryota > Metazoa > Chordata > Actinopteri > Atheriniformes > Melanotaeniidae > Melanotaenia > Melanotaenia duboulayi. The sequence continues at coordinate 3,661,551 of CM047976.1, forward strand.
ATCTATAACTACAGTTCCCGGAAGAACTGATCCTATGTGAGACACTCCATAATCCGGGCTGGTCTGATCAGTTGTTAGGGCCTACATTATGTTCACCATCAGGTCTGAAGTTTTTTTTGTGGTAAACATTGACACTGCCATCAACTTGCTAAGCCAGATTTCCAATTTGTGAAACTTTCAACCTTATACAGCNTGCTAAGCCAGATTTCCAATTTGTGAAACCTTATACAGAAGCAAACTGCAATTATGATTTTACCAGAAGAGCTCAGTCCCCCTCCCTCTGTGTATGTCATTTTCTATGTTCAATGGTCCGCTCACACATTTATGTTAGCTGCATGTGAGATTCTCCCATGCAGTAAAAATCAAGTGAACTGAAGTTGACTACAGTAATTTTAACTCTGTTTAATTGATAATAGATCTACAAGCTGCATGAAGGGCTCCATGTTAGCATTTTGTTGCTTTTACGTTACACCCGAGGTGTCTAAGGTTGTATAATGTACCCTTAGAGTATTTTAAAGTGTCTGATCTGCTTGCTGGCTTCACTAACTTGTAATCTTTAGCAAAACTTTCAAAGGAAATATTAGGTTCCTGTCAAACATATAGAAGATAGTCTGTTCAGACTTGTGAGATGGAATTAAAAACACTTTGAGTGCATTCATCTTATTTAATCCAATCCCAAATCCTCTTCTTGGCCTTGCCTTTCTGTTTTGAAGAGATAAAATGGCTTTTTTTGTTTAATCAAGGAGTAGTGGTCATCTAGCAGTTTAGCTGACGCTTTGAGGCTGATTTAATGACTACTTTTAGATTAATATTACTCCTTGATCACTAAAAAAACGAGAGGGATTCTGCTAGACTGAATGGTAGGACCAACCACTGGACTGGGATTGAGCCTTTGCCTGCAAAGTTTGAAGTGAGTATTACATTCTTTCCTCTGAACTGACATCAGTTGTTATGCTGGAAGTTTTTATTTGGCTTGGTCTGGTTACATTATTCCACTGAAATGCAACAACTTGCCAACAAAAGCAGGAAACAAAAAGAACACATAATGTTTAAGTCAATGTAAAGAAAATCAGTTGCGATAAAGTTTAATGATAGAGGAAATGGACAACACTGTATTTTAGAGTTTTCAATGAGCTGCATAAATATAAATATTCAAGATTTCTGCTTTTATAAGCAAACTCCAACAAGTTTGACGAACTTCTGTTGCTGAACAGGTCTTACGGTTTCCACTGCAGCTAACACACAAAAGCTTGTGTGAGTACTTTTGATCTATTTATTAATAATTTACTTAAAATAATTGATAAACTAGAATGATTATGAGTAATTTATAAAAGTGGATTGGTGCAATGCTTGTTTTGAAGAAAGTGGGAATTTGATAAAATGGACATCCAGGTAACCCAAAATGTGTGATGTTCCCAACACAAAAACTAAGCAGTACTAAAGAGAAACCTAAAGTTTGAGACCCTATCCATAACTCTGAACTAAATTACTTTCTAAAAGATCTAAATGTAAATAAAGTCATATAAAAAGTTTCCTGAAATGCTGCATTATGTTTTGATTCAAACAATATGGTCTGATTTTTTTCCTTTGGTTGCTCTCTGAGCTGATGTTTTTCTTTTTGCCACCTCTATGATCCTGTGATGTTTATTTGTTCACTATGATTGCATGTCTTTGTTCACTCCATCATCTTGTGTCTTGTTTTTCATGATTTGATTTGATGTTTTTTTCATTTATGGACTAGGATCTGGTATCTTGTC
>CM047976.1:3680755-3694646 GCA_026261665.1 Melanotaenia duboulayi
AAAAATAAACAGAAAATTGCTTTTGAGTTTAATTTGATTTTTTTAATTAAAATCAAGTAGTAAAAAATATAGAAAAACAAAATATAAACTATATATTTTTAAAACATAAATCAAAAATTGTTTAGTGTTTATTATAACTGTTTTAAATTGAAATCAAGTAGTTAAATATATGAAACAAGATATGAAATAAACTCTAAAATAAAACATATAAAAATGTACTAGAATTTAATTGTTTTTAATAAATTTATTTAAAAAAATCAAATAAATAAAATATAAACTTAATTATTAAATACATATAAAAGTATATTTTTGTTTTATGTTCATTAAAACTAAAAATGTAAAAATAAAATAGTAAAATAATTAGTAAGATATAAAATACCACATGAATATATAAAAAAACGTTAAAATAAAAGAAGCTGATGCTGGTGTAAGGCCTTTGTATTTGGTAAAAACTGAGTGCTGTGGACCAGAGAAGTGAGGCCAGACCTGCTGGTCGGTCAGCGGGTGCAGCGAGGCCGTCGTAACGTTGAGCAGAGGCAGGACTCTCTGAAAAGACGACTGGGTGGGAAACCGCATGTTGAGCTGCAGCTGGTACACCTCTGCCAGGCTCACAGGAACCACCTGGAAACACACACATTTCATTTCCCTCAGAAAAAGTAGCTCTCATGTGGCTCCTTCATCCCGTCCTTCTCTTACCTTGAAGCTCGAGCTCTTCAGGACGAGGTATCCTCCTTCTATCAGGTCAAGCGTCAGCTTCAGGTAGAGGTACGAGCCTCTGCTCAGGCTCTTCAGGTGGCTGATCAGCTTGGCCAGCGCCGTGTTGTCGAGGCGGCCATTACTCAGCGACACGTTGCTCTGGATCTCAGCGCTGCTGTGAATCCGCTGCATCAGGTAGCCCTGAAAATAAACACATATAGAGTTCAGGTGTACAGACAGAGATCATGAAACGGATGGAGAAACGGGTTCATGTTCATCCTACCTGCAGGTCCTGGTCTATGACGCTGCTCTCCTCCAACCGGTCCAGAGAGATCCGGTGAAACGGTAGAGAACGAGTGATGTCCTGATGGAATAGAAACACAGTAGCTCAAGTAAACTTTGTGCCTGTTTAATGTATTTTCTGCTAATCAAAGCAGCTGAAAAGGATTTCCACGTAGCATTTTTAATCAGTTTAACCTCTTCATCACAAGGCCTACTTTTTCTGCCTCCTGTCCGAAATGACACACCCAAAATAAATGACGCATGTCTTCACAGCTACAAGGTCTGTGGGTACACTCGTGGTCTCATAAGAAAGCTGAGACGTGAGATCCAGATATGTGTTACTGTGTCAGAGTAAATTCACATGGAACCCAGTAGAAAATGTAATGTTATCTCTTTTTACAGTGAAAACCAGAGGACAGCAGCCCAGTTCATCCAGAAATGAGTGTCTGATGAGGACCTGTGCTACAGTAGAGGCTAAAAAAGTTAACCTGAGCAGGTTTCAGGCTGTTTTAATAGAACCTCTATCAATGGTTGGAAGCAGGAGAACTTTTGTTCCACAGTGATGAGACAACATGTTTGTAATGAGCTAAGTCTCTGCTGTCGTATGGTTCCTGTTTGTGTGGTTTGCTTTAAGTGGAGAAATCAAAGGATCTGAAGTGGACAGTGCTGTTCTCATGTCTTTCTTAACATTCCCACATAATTGCTTGAGGTTTCATCTGTTTGGTTTGGATGCCAGTGCTTGGTCGAGTCTTCTAGCTGAATTTGTGGAGTTGAGAGGCTGCATGTTCTGTACAGCGCGCATCTCATGCTTCACCCTGTACATGGGAGTCTAGACAATACCAGGTTATTAGTTCAATCAGAACAAAAATGCTTCATGTAAACAGTCGAATCNGGTTATTAGTTCAATCAGAACAAAAATGCAAACAGTTGAATTAGCTCTAAATTTGATGAGAAAGTTCAGAATGTGGCGTCTCCCCCACAGCCTCCTCCTCCACAGTGAGTCCACGCTTACTCACTGCTTCTTCATAGTCAAAAAACTACTTTCCTGTAAAGCTGGTGATAAACTTGGGAAAACAGCTTTTTTCTGTGTTAGGATTTCCACACACAAGCAGAAAGGACAGCGTCTCAAAATTCTGAAGAGACTTGTTTGGATTAAATGCTTTGAAGCACGTTTCGTTATTGGACTTATTTATCATATACGTTTCAATCTTAAACAGGTGGAAGAAAAATACTTGTCCATGTAAACAAAGGAAAACAACTGCAAAGAGGATGTCAGAAAAGCTGCTGTACACAGGCAGAGCGAAGAAGAGTGAAGACGAGTGCACGAGGACAAGCAGATGAGGTGTTAGACCTAGTTTTCGTGTAGTGAAGACCTAATTTGGTCTCCTTTTAGCGGCAGCCTCACACTGTAATCAGATCAGACTTTACAATCAAACACATGATCTTTATCAAGACTACAGCACAGCTCAACACAGTGACCAAGGCCTACAAGAACTTCTAATCCTAAACCAGTGAGCAGTGGTGTACTTCAGGGCTCTGTCCCAGGGCCCCTCCCACTCATTATTTCTGTTCATAAGACCCTCAGGTTGACTGACCAGCAGCTCCTGCAGGTACCAAGATCTAAGAAGAAGCTCAGAGGGGACAGGGGCTTTTCTATTGCTGCTCCCTAACTGTGGAATAACCTGCCCATGCACGTTAGAGATGCCCCTTCACAGCATTTCTCTTTTTAACCCCTTCCCCTACCCCTCACGTTTTCCTACCCCTAGCCCATTAAAACGTAGTGGTAAGGGGTGAAAACATTTGAAATGAGATACCCCAACTTTACATTCGTCATCATTAGTTTTCACGAGTTGCTACATCAGACAAAGCAGCAGGTATCCATGACAACCAAATCGCAACAGACCGATGTTGACAAACAGAAATGTCGTATAGTTTCTGCCTAGTAATTGCCTGCGCTGAGGGAATATTTTTCTGTTTGTCTTCAATAAGACAAATAAACAAAAGGAGACGTTATGTTATTCTGTTATGATACACACACTCAGAGGGCTATGCCGACGACCGTCAGCGACATTAGCAAAACTAGCTAACGTTAACGTTGGTGAATGTTCTTGATTAGCGCTGTGTTTAAACCCCTTCGTTTGGAGTGTGGTCCCGGGCTGTCTGCGTTTTTTTTGATTACCTATTGACGGATTGATTTATTGCCCATCCATTCTTTCAGGTTTAGTCTGGTTGAGTCCCCCACTACCCTCTTCTGTACTGCAGACATCAATAACATCCCCTGGTCTGCTTCCTGCCACCTCTGTAACATCAACCTTTCCCAGTCATCACTCACCTCTACCAGCGCTGCCATACTGGTTAAAGTCCTCCTCATATCTCTTCTTAATTACTGTAATGTAATTATTTGGTTTACCCCACAAATTCCTCTAAAAACTTAAACTGGTCCAGAACACACATCATCTCCACCAGAACATATCTGTCCTTAAACAACTTTCTGCCAGTTAAATTGATTTGTTTTGGTTTTTGTCATGTTCCTGCTCATCTGGAATTTCCACTGTTGATGTTAAAGGACTAAATGTTTACCTGCTGACTTGTTCTGATGGTGGAGATGACTTTCAACCATGGAGGAAATTTCTGGATGTTCCGGGACAGGAAGGATGTCAGTGTGTCCCCGTAATCCGGCCGGTGGAATTCCGCCTCATTTAGCCCATCAATCAGTACAATAAGCCCCGACTCGTCCACGTGAAACTTCCCCTCTGAAAGAAAAGAAAACGGAACGATGGGGGTCACGACAAAATTCACCGTCTTTAACTTTTCAGAGTCAGCAGTAAGATCTGAAGCCACCTCTGTGGAGCGCATCCAGTGGTTCCAGGATTCCTCTCTGGAGGGCTGAGCTTGGATCCTGGATGCAGGAGCGGAGACTGAGCATGCTCTGTAGCTGCGGCGACCGGTGAAGCAGCTCTCGATAGGCAACCAGCTGAGGAGCGTCGCTCAACGTGGCCGCCATGTTGTGGACGAACTCGGGGACCAGACAGGTGTGACAGTTATCGGCCTGACAGAAGTGATACGACACCACCTGTGAAAGACAGACAGGTGGGGGGTGTCAGTGGGGGCTTCTTTAACCAGCCTGAAACAACTGCAACTGGAAATCAGTGCTTGTTGGAAATGTAGTCGGGCTTCTTTCTTACAAAAATTGAGGGTTGTGCTGCAAACTGTAGTTGACTGAAACAATAAACATTTTGACTTTATTCTAAAATAAGTCAAACCTCAAACTATTTCAGAGTTCAGAGTTGTCATATAAACAAGAGAAAATTACAAGCTGACAATATCGCTGAATACCTGGTTTATTTTACATTTAAAACATCCTGTATGGTGGTAGTGTTAGTTCCTCAGGGTTCAATGGGTAAGTTATACTTAACAATGGCTTTTTTTAAATTAGTATGTTAGGTAACTTTGTCTAATAAAATCAAAAAGCCTAGTTATTTCCTGAGTTTTCCTAAAACTATGTAAACTTCCAATATATTTAGAATAAAAGTACGGGGGAAATATGATTATTTCCACTGATTTTGGCCACAGAAAGTCATTTTGACCAAAGGGGGCTTCTTGCTGTTCTATTTTTAGTTTGCCGACATTCAGGATAAGATGGCATGAAAGTTTTCCATCAAGCGTGGTTTGCTGTGATGGCTCATTGCTGTATTTTATAACATTGGAACTTGCAGGAATAAATGCCGACATCATCTTTAAGATGTGCTCTGAGGATCGAAATAGCTTGAAGGAAGTTTGCAGGAACGTCTGGTGGAGTTTATGGATGGAAACAGCCAGAAAGGCTGGAGGAACAAGGTGGGCGGAGCCGTGTGCGGAGGAGCTGCAATAACAATAAAACCTCCAACACCTGCAGCTTTATGATTTTCTTGTCTTCTTGGAGCTCGTGTTACTGGCTGTTTGTGTTCTCTGTCACTTTATTCCACTGTTCAGCTATAATTAATATTATCTGTTTATTTATAAAGAGAAATAATTAAGCTGTAAATGTAGCTTTTAAAGTGGCCAAATGAGGCTGTTCTAGAGTTAAAACAAAGGACACTTGCTGTAAACTGTTAGCATGTTAACATGGTCTCTACTGTTTATATCAATACAGAGGTTCCCAGCTTATTTTCTGTGGGGACCTCCTTCACGCCCCTGCCCCCCTCCATGTTGGTTTTATGCTCCTGTTCTTTGATAAAGCCAAACTAAATGAACATATAGCCATACATTATCTTCTTAAAATATGGACAATGTGTGGACACTAATCACAACGACTGTTCAAAGCCTCGGGGACCCCTTGTTCTCTTTAGGAGACCCCAATGGGGGGTCCTGGACCCCAGGTTGAGAACCAGAGGTCTAAAAGTTTAACTTTTGACGCTAACAGCTCAGACTCTTTTCATGAAAGAAATGTGTTAACATTAATTATGACCTCTCCTATTGTTTGTTGCTCCAGTAGCAGAGATGTGTTCGTATTGTATCGTAGTCTTCGGAATAAAAGCCTGATCAGAAATAAAAACGCTTAATGTTAATGCAAAATTAAACTGAACTCATAAGTTTATAAACTTACAAATATATTACATTTAAATTATTATAGATTTTATGTTTTTTTCATGTTTTTTATTGTTATTTTCTCAGGTACCCCCTGGAGTGTCTCCAAGTACCCCGGTGGGTACATGTACCCCCTTTTCAGAAACAGTGGTCTACAATTCCTAGAATGGTTTAGGACCGGGATCCTTCTCTGATATGTTCATACAACATAAACCTAGCAGGGCTCTGAGATCCAAAGACTCGGGTCAGCTAGTCCAGACTCAGACTCACTTTATTTAGCTGTTACGCTGCAAACAAGTGGAACAAACTAGTGGAGATTAAACTTTTAMTGCTTCTTGTGCACCCTGCTGTACCGTTTTTAATGTTTTATGTAAAGCACTTTGAAGCGTCCTGTACATGAAATGTGATATAAAAATAACTTTGCCTTGCCTGATGCTCACATGTCACTGATAAGCCCAGCGCTTTTACAAAGGAAACTAAGCACGTAGGTGAACTCTTCTAGTTTATTTTCAAACAGAAACTCACTGCAGGAGACTCAGTCCTGACCTGGAACAGCAACCACCTTCTAGTAAAAAACACCGAATGCTCCACATACGAAACTATCTCCATCCTTGTTTGGGTGGATTTTACTTAAACTGTCTTCGATTCCTCCCGAGGAGACTAGCTCTGCCTATCAGGCCGAAATGAGCGCTGCTTTCTGTTCCTGCACTCAGACCGTTGTGATGACGATGTACAGAAACCNTCCCGAGGAGACTAGCTCTGCCTATCAGGGCGAAATGAGCGCTGCTCAGACCGTTGTGATGACGATGCACAGAAACTGGTTACTGGAGCAGCTAGCATGTGGTTCACTTAGTTTAGCACAAAGATTTCACCCATGAGGAATTAATCTGGCCCACATTTAGTGTAGAACTAGTTTCTGATTAAGGCTTTTGCATAAATAAGTGAATATTGGGCGAGAAATTTTCCTCACTTTTAGCTTCATGCTAAGCTAACACGCTGTAGGTAAATTATTCTTTCCACAAATTGCTCTTGTGTGTAATTGTAGATCTCCATTAAGTCAACTGGGACATTACCTGTCCAGCTAGCCTCCTCAGTGCCTCCTCTTGTCTCCTCCTCATCTCGGGAGTTCCTGGACAACTTCCTCCTCCTCCTCCTTCATCCCCTCCTCCTCCTTCTCCTCTTCCCGGAGAGTCGTGGGAAAGAGAAATGGCCTCCACATCTGGAATGTGAGTTGGGATTTTAGCACACCAAACATTTCCATCTTCTACGGCAGCTTGCGCTCTCTGACTCTGTTCCTGTTGATTTGTGTTTCTTTTTGTCTTGTTTGCTTCAGCTTCCGGTTTTTATTGTTCTGATGCATGTAAACATGTTGTTTACATGCATTTCAAATGTACAATTATGAGGAATACATATGTTTGTAAAGGGACCAATATCTTCTGGATTTTTAACAATTATCATCACCTAATAATCTCAAATACTAATAATAGCACCACTGATAGAAATATTTAGCAGTATATTCAGTAAGTTTCTTGAAAATGCCGAGTCTCACCTCAGTTCCTTGTTGCAGTCGTTTGTAGCAGCGATTACAGCTCTGAGTGTGACTGAATAATTTTTCTTCAGACAGTACAAACCTGATTTTGGGCCACTTTTAAAGTCCCAAAGAACATCAAGTCTTTTCTTTGCTGCATACTTTCTGTAATTGATGTGCTATCAAGTCAACTGTTGAGCTGCTCCCCTTTATAACTGTTTTTTCCTCAATAATCTGCATTTTTGGCTTCACCCCATATCATGCTGCTTCCACCACCATGCATAGCTGCAGGAGATGACTTCAAACTGACATAAATGAACAATTTCTGTTTTTTCTGATTAAAAATGTAAAATGAAATAAGACAATCAGAATAAAGTTGTAAAATCGAATCAGATCTGATGCGACTTACATTTAGGCATGGTCTGATTGCCGGCTGAGCTTGGCCACATGCGGTTTCCGTGACAACTGAGTGCCACCAGACGGGCGAGGATGGCTGTTTTACCAAAGCCCATGTTTCCAATGATCACTACCCCTCTGCTGGTCGCTGGGTCGTTGTTACGGAGACAGACGTTCACTTCCTGGAAGAGCCACTCCCTGCCGGTGAACAGCCAATCAGATGAGAGACCAGGGATTTCAAACTTGAGTGGCTTCAGGTTGAGAGAGGGCGTGAAACGAACTGCAGCAGGAGAGAAAAAGAGCTGTCAGTTTGGAAAACGATTGTGTTTCTGAGTGTTTAATGGGGTGTGTGTGTGTGTGTGTGTGACCTCGGTGGTCTTGTTGACTACGACTCCCAGAGTTCTGTCTGGGCATCCTGAGCGGCGTCCTGGATGGGAAGTGTCTCTGCTGCTCATCCAGATAGGCTAGATCTTCAAGGTGAGCTGAACTAGTAGCTAAAGGGGAGAGAGTAAAATACAAAATTTAATTTTCTACTCTGATATACAGCAGCAGGTACAAGTGCTTGCTCCTGGTTATCCTAGATTTTTTTTTTATGAAAAAGTATATTAGAAAGTATCAGGTTCAGCCTACATCCACATGGAGAAAGAACCAGTTTCATTTTTAAAAGTTTTCAGTGAAGAAAATCAATTGAAGAAATGTAAAAACATGAATCCACTGAAAGGGCTGCAGCTTACATGCCAGGCCTGTAAGAGGCATGTAACACGGTCACAGAAAAACACCAAAACAGAGAACAAGACATGGGACGTGTGCAGAAACTGCACTTTTCTCTGTCCACTTGTTGCTGACAGTGGTAGCAGATAAGTAGAGGAATTCACTGTAAAATCCACATCATAATTTAAAACACCTGACCTGTTCACATGCCCATCAAAATACAATAATCAGCTAACTGTAATAATAAGATCCGACACATCTACGTGCACTTCTGAAACGAGATATTTAAAAAAATCCAGTCTACATCTTCCATCTACATCTAATCCTTTCAGAGTACGTACGTGGTGACATAACTTCTTGTCTTCGGTGAACATGGCAGGTCTCAGCTTTAGCTACTAACGTGGGAGCTAATAAGAAGCATACATGTAAAAGCTTTATTTACACCCAGATTCCTGCTTCTGCACAGAAATGTGTTTTGTGTTTCTCTCGTGTTGCAACTGTGTTGCTTTCGTCTTTTTAATGGAAAATGTTGAAAAGACGGAAGTAACACAGTTTTTTGGATATGTGCAGATGTAAAAAAACGACATAAATCAGATATACGGATCTAAATGCACGAAGAACTCTAGATGTTAATCTGATAACTGCCATTATCTGATAAAGTATAATCCNAGTTTTTTGGATATGTGCAGATGTAAAAACACGACATAAATCAGATATACGGATCTACATGCACGAAGAAATCTAGATGTTAATCTGATAACTGATTATACTGATAAAGTATAATCTGATTACGCTGTCTACATGGTAACTGTAATCTGATAATCTGCATGTTAAGGGAGAGGTGGGGCTTGTTGGTTCAGGAAATATGAGTCTGGATTGGAAACATGGAAACCAAACAGTGGTGTTTTCAGATTTAGACAAGTTTAGGTTAATCAGCTAAAGTTTTTTTTCCTTCTTCTTCTTTTAGTATTTGGTCATTTTGTCCACATGGAACTGCCGTTTCAGAAGCCTGAAAAAGCTCAGTTAAAAAAAAAAAAAAAAGTGGATAAATCTGAAAATTTTCATACACTCCTCATTTAAATCCACGCAACCATTGGCCCATGTCCTCCTAGCCTCCATGCACAAAGTCTGCCAACACACGGTTCTGTGCATGTCTGGGTTTGGTGTTTTTCTGCGTTACAACGCCACTTGCAGGCCTGGCATGTGTCGTACAGCATTTTCAGTCGTTCTGTTTTCATCTGTACAGAAACGTTTTGAAAATGAAGCTGCGGTTTTGTAGGAAGAACCGGTCAGTTCATGGTCTGAGTGAATAAGTTTGTGGTAAGAACATGAACAAGTCAAAAAAACACAGGACCCCAGTTCAGCTGTGTGTTTAACGGAAAATTAAATAGCTTTATATGGATATATTTCTATTATACTAATTCATATTTCACTGGTGGATGAAAGACAAAAATGTAAGTTTAACACAGTTAGTGTCACATGAATGATAAATATGGAACTTAACAAGGTGCTTCCAGGATGTTGTAAAAAGGTCAGACTAAATAGAAAATGTGGGGAAATAAAATATTATTTAGCATGATTTAGAAATTACAGCTTTGATTAGTTTTTAGGCCAAACTTAACCTCTAATCAGACATTAAAATAGTTCAGTAGCAGCTCCGCAGGAAGAAGAAGCCTCTAAAAAGCAAAGTGTTTTAATCCAATGCAGAATAATCCATTTATACTGCCTAATGCAATAAACTTTTTTAACTAGGTCTAAACATCTCTTCCATTACAAAAGTAAATTTAGCCAAATTTTATCTGTGGAATATTTAAGACGTGTTTCCAACCAAAACATGCTCATTGGGTTAGTTTAGCAGAAAACAGAACAATATTCATATAGTAGCATCTCTACTTCTAATCGTCACTATATTTTGTAATTAACGCCACAAAGTGAAGCAGCATTACAGCTGTTCTGTTGTCACCTGTTGTTGCCTGGCAACCATACATTCCTGAGGACTGCAAAACTTCCTAAACTGTGAATTCAGGCAGATTTTTGTGTTTTAAAGTACAAACTTTACAAATAGATCTAAGTTAATGAAGTGAGTGACCATATAAAAAGAAAGGAGTGTTACACAACCACCAAAAACATCATCGGTCAAAAACACTGACAGCTCTGCTCCGGCTGTGTGGACGCCAACGGCATTCGGGCTGATTTCAGGTGTGAGGGTCGAAAAAAGCTACAGAAAGTTAATCTAACAAAGTTACAAGTAAGAAGCCTCCAAACAGCAAAACCTACCACAACTTTGATCCAATCAATCCAAAAACAATCCTCCTACATGTCAGAGAACATGAGCGCTGCTGCGCCTCGTATCCTGTGTGTCATACATGTCACTTCCTTCCTCTCCCAAAGTGCTTGTGCTTTTGTTTCTTTTGATTGTGTGCGNCCAAAGTGCTTGTGCTTTTGTTTCTTTTGGTTGTGTGCGACACAGAGAGAGAGAGAGAGAGAGAGAGAGAGAGAGAGAGAGAGAGAGAAAGAGGAAAGGGAGGATGTGATGTGACCAGATGTGATCTGGTTCTCAGCTTGGGAACTTTACAGGTTTTGGTGGGATTACCTTGTAATAAAACAGCTCAGCTCAGAGCGAACATGCAGCACATGATTAATCTGCTCTGAGTAAAGAAAAAGTGGAAAAACTTCTTACATTATACACAACTATCTGCTTTCAGGAGTTACCAGATCATGTAGATACCACAATCTGATGATGATATATCCAATAACAGCAGTTATCTGATTATAAGAAATTAGATTAACCCAGATTTCTCTGTCTTTTGGCATGTAGACCCATATATCTGCTTAATTTACATTTTTACATTTGCAAACATTGCAAAAGAAATCAGATAATGGATTAGAAATGTAGACCAGGTATTTCTGAATATTGCTTTTCGGAAGTTAGAAGCGTCAGATCTGATTACTGCAGGTTATCAGATTATTTTTCTTTAAACCTTGTCCAAAGGATAAATGGATTGTAAGGTAATAAAGCCTAGTGGCTATGAGGGTTCCCTTGATACTTAAGAATATACATATGCATAAGAAAAAGAAAAAACCAAAGTACAAAAGACCAAAAACAAGAAAAACAACTGTACATTAAAAACAAAACAGAAAAAACAGAGAACCGGCTGCTACACCGATAAAGAAACTTAGCAGACAATCATCGGGAGCCCCTGTAAGAAGATGTCATATATCTCATAAAGCAAATCAGATTCTGCTACCGACATGATTATTTGAATAATCTGGGAACTCCTGAACCAGATAACGATCAGATTTTGTGATGGAATAAAACCTCAAACATACAAGCTGAGATGAGACTGCTGAATAGTCATCATCATCATCATTATCATCATCATCATCATCATCATGGTTTGCTGACTATCACTGCTGAGCTCACTGTTGTTGAGACTGACGAATTTCCTTCCCAACAGGAAAGTGTGTGTGTTGGACTGGAAACAGCTTGACACACACACACACACACACACATTTATCTGACATCTTACCAGCCACTGAGTTTGGGCGTGGAATGAGGTTGAGCGTGACAGAGTGGGCGGAGTCTGAGGAGCGGGCTGAGCCAAGGCCTCGGTCCGGGTGGAGTTTGTTCAGGCTGTAAGTGGAGGCAGACATGTTGTCCTCCACCCTGTACAGCAGGCTGTTGTTCATGTTTCCTCCAGCTTCCACGCAGGAAGACGAGGTGGAGGCCACCACCGACCGGCCACCTTGCTGCCACAGGTTGAGGCTGCTGCCATGGTAACAGTCGTTGGGGTACTTGGCTCCTTCCTCCCGCTCAGCGGCCGAGTCAGCAGAGTAGCTGGTTAACGTGGCTGAAAGAGAGATGGAGGAGAGGGTGGAAACTGTGTATAACACTGTGGTTATATTCCTCTCTGGTTCCCCCGTCTCAACACTCTGAGATATTTTATAAACATTTTCTATCTCACCTATGATTCCACTGTCTCTGCTCTCCAGAGTTGAGGTGGGGGAGGCCACAGAGGCATGGTTGGAGGAGGTGTGCTTGCTGTTATTGTTGCCCTCCCCCCCAGCAGGAGGCTGCAGTGTGGAGCAGGGGGAGGTGTTGCTGCTGGCCAGACTGGAGGAAGGAGACATCCGCTGTGAAAGATAAGGAATGAAATGTCTTCACGTTTGTTTAGAAATTCATATTATTTTGGAACAACAACAACTTAAAAGATGGAGAGCACATAACGGTTATTTCCCAAGCCCGTGTTTAAATAAGGTCAAGAGTCTGCCTTGAACTACAGTAAAAAAATGGACCTGGAAAAATCTAAAACTGGAACTGGAGCAGCTGAGATTTTTCTTGGTGTTTGGACCTTTTCGTCCCTCATTGAAGCACTGAAAACAAACTTTTAGGAAACAGTGTAGTTTATGTGTGGACAGGATAACTCCTGTTTCTGGTTAGCATCGTGTATAGCGTCATATATGTCTACATGTAAATTAGTGCTGGGCAGCCTAAGCCCAGACTGCCCTTTCCTGGCTACTTCTTCCAGCTTGTCCGGGAGGATCCTGAGACGTTTCCAGGCCAGCCGAGAGACACAGTCCCTCCAGTGTGTCCTGGGTCATCCATGAGGCATTCTGCTGGTGGGATGTGCCTGAACACATCACCAGGGAGGCGTCTAGGAGACATCCTAACCAGATACCCGAGGCACCTCATCTGGTTCTTACGGCTGTGGAGGAGCAGCAGCTCTCCTCTGAGCTCTTCCCGGATGAGAAAGCTTCTCATCTTATCTCTAAGGAAGAGCCTGAGGAGGAAAATCATTTCGGCCACTCGCAGACAGAGATTTGTTTATTTCATCCGCCCAACACAACCTGGTGTAGAAGAGAGGTAGAGTTACATGGATACCTGTCCATCATCCTGGGCATGGTAAGGCGAATCCTGCTCTCCACTGACGGCCTTCTCCCCCAGCAGGAAGCCCAGCCTGGTCATCAGAGCATCAGCTGCCTCATCAACGGAAGGGGGCGGCCCTAACTCCTCACCTTCATCTGGAAAATGAGGGAGTGAAGAAAAAAAGGTATTATCATACATAAATAGCCCACCTTTCATGTGGTGTCTTCATCTGGTTACTATCTCCAGCTCTGAGATTATCGACAGCATCTCTGATCATCTGAAGACTGAGGAAGGGGAAAAAGTTTAACATGATTATCTGGAGATGTTTCTGTTTTAAAAGGTCAGACTTGGACCGAATGTGACATCTAGCTCTCTGCTAAGCTGCCTGACTTGACATAAAGTGATAAGTTTCTGAAGAAATAATGAGACACGTTCTTCTGTCCACACTGCTCAGTATGATGTCAAACTCTGGTCTTCTGGCCTCAGGGTTTAAACAAGTTAAAAGTGAGTGACCTTTGACAGCTGCATGAATTTCAGCTTTCAGATAAATCTTCTCTCAGTTTTTGCAACCTTTCTCTCTCAGTTCAAGACTGTCAGTGTGTGCCAGACAGTTTTCTTATATTCAGCTCGTCCAAAACATCTTTTAACCAACACATCCGGGTGTAATCCTGGTGCTCAGATCAGTTCCAAGATATAGATGTTTATACTGTTGCTGCTTCTAAGATGTGGAGCAAGTTACCGCCTAGCTTGCACACCGTTATAGATGCAGTACTTTTTAAATCTAAACTTTATTTACTATCTACTATTTATTTAGAATCTGCTGCACTGAAGTAGCTGCAACCAGA
>CM047976.1:3741301-3752215 GCA_026261665.1 Melanotaenia duboulayi
TCCAGATGTTCTTTAAGTGATAACAGACCGACTTCACAGCTGTCTTAATATAACTGCTAAAATCCAGGTCTGAGTCCAGGACTACCCCCAGGTTTCTGGCTTGGTTTGTAGCTTTGAACTTAGCTGTTTGAATCTGAGAACTGACTTTTAATCTTTCTTCCTTGGCTTCAAAAACCATTAATTCAGTTTTGTCTTCATTTAACTGAAGGAAGTTCTGGCACATTCAGTCTTCAATTTGATCATTGCAGTTGATCAGATTTTGGATCAGACTGTAGCCTCCTGGTGAGATGGTTATGACCACATAATGCATACACACACAAATCCATGGTGACTGCATTTCAAAGACAGGATGGAAGAAGACTATTGCTGCCCTTGCTGAAGTTCATCTATTGCTGTTGTGTCAAGAACTGGTCATTTTAGTTTGAAACACCTCAAAGCAAGTGAACCCAAAGAATCACACTCTTTTCAGCCAAACTCAGCTTTCCATCCACATCTCCAGGACAAAGAACATTTTTGTGGACATTAATGTACTTGTGTTGGAAAGAGAAAACACATGGTTTGAAGGAAGTCAAGGAGGTCTACATCAAACTGGATATATCTCTGAACGAAGGAGTTGGTGTCAGGTATCGCCTACCCACCACCTACTATACAGCCATGATGATCACAACTCTTTACATGTCAGATCTTGTGATCAAGACATGTTTAATCAGGTAGGTAAACAACTTATAGGTGACATTAATGACCCACTTATTGTTCAAGTGAGTCAGTGACACACATGCAACCTTCCAGTGGCTGTCCATAAGCCAGAAAGTCCCCAGGAAGTCCGTAGAACTAAAAAAGTCTTCCACATAAGAGCCAAAACATCTTCATTCTTCATCTTCAAACTTCATTATATAAAATTTCTTGCAGTTTTCCAGCGTAATTCATCATATCTAAAAGTAATGATGGACTCTCTTTGACAGGATATGGATAATTTCAGTTGTCGAATAGGCCTGTTCTTTGGAGAGCCTGTACTCAGCACAACTGGTTAACTGGTTCCTCCTCTAGTTGGGGAACAGAATGACCTCATAAACTGGCTCATAACTATAGTTGAACAATCTAGAAAACATTTAAAACAAAGATAAACATTGTCATTAGAATTAGTATTTGACTAGTTCTGTAGCCTCATTTGTCCATCCATCCATCCATCCATTATCTTGACCGCTTTTTTTTCCATTTCGGGTCGCGGGTGAGCTGGAGCCCATCCCAGCATTTTAACAGGTGAGAGGCAGGGTACACCCTGGACAGGTCACCAGTCTGTCGCAGGGGCCTCATTTGTCATGTTCTTTTAAACCACAAATTGGGATTTCAACAGTTTTTACGTTACATTCTGCCTCCTCTATCATGAGAAGACAGTTGTCACTTTAAGTACATGCATTAGTAGAGACATAAAAGTGGCCCACAGAGGCCCCTAGAAAACAGATGTTTTTTGGTCCTTATGATAGATGTTTATTTGCAATGTCATGTAATTTAGAGTGGATAAAAAAANTTATGATAGATGTTTATTTGCAATGTCATATAATTTAGAGTGGATAAAAAATCAAACAAATCAATCAATCAAAAAAAGAAAGTCCAAAAAAATCAATTCAGAGACTGACATCAAGGTTTTTTGTCTATACTGAGTCTAGGATTTTTTAATGAATGGGTTTGTTATGTCACAAAAATAAAGAAAAAACAAAACAAATACAAACATTTGCTCTCAATCAAAGGCCTCACCTGTAACCCTGTTTCTCCACCTCTCCACCCTTTTCTCCCCCTGCCTCTCCACCTCTTTCTTCACCTGCCTCTTCCCCTGTCTCGCCACTTGCCAACCGGACCTGTAATGAGTTTTTTTTTCTTTCTTTACTGACAAAATTCAGTCAGTCAGTGCTTCCATGCCAGGGGCAGGACATATGTTCCTGTGTCCACTCAGAGACATGAACACCATGMCACACTTTTCTCCAATCAGTCCTAAAAACCTGGATGAGATCATTAGCCATCTGAAAACCGCCACCTGCTGTCTTGATGCCCTACCAACAGTGTTTTTTAAGAATGTTTCAGGATGCATGGCCTTAGATACCTTACAGATGATAAATAAGTCTCTGTTTTCAGGTGTCTTCCCTCAGACCCTAAAAACAGCCGTCATCAAGCCACTACTGAAAAAGAAAAACTTAGACTCGTCATTCAGCAGCTACAGGCTAATATCAAACCGCCCCTTTCTTAGTAAGATCATAGAAAAAGCCGTCTGTCAACAGCTACACAACTTCCTGGCATCAAAGATGTCTACCAGTCAGGTTTTCAGCCAGCACTGACCCCGCTCTAGTTCAGGTCTTTAACGACATCCACTTGCGTACCGACAGCAAAAACATTTCAGTCCTGGTACTGCTGGATCTCAGTGCTGCATTGATATGGTTGACCAGAACATTACTAGACTAGACTGGCTGAAAATCTGGGTTTTTTTCAGCTTCTACTTTCTGGCACTGCAATTAATTGCTTTGAGTCCTATTTAAAAGACAGGGACTACTTTGTGTCTATAGGTGACTATAAATCTGAGCAAACTAAGATAACCTATGGAGTTCCCCAAGGGTCCATCCTGGGCCCACTGCTGTTCAACATCTACATGCTGCCACTTGCTCAAAATATGAAAAACAACAATATATGTTACCACAGTTATGCTGATGACACAAAATTGACATCTTACCAGGATACTACAGTCCAATCCAAACACTAATCCACTGCATTGACCAAATTAAAGATTGGATGTGCCAGAACTTTCCCTGCTTCTCCTGTTTCTCCTTTTGCCTCTCCACCTTTTTCTCCACCTGTCTCTCCCTCTGCCTCTCCACCTGCCACAGCATTTCCTTTTCTCTCTAACCGACCTGGCTGCTTTGATTCTGTCACCTGACAAGATAACACATTGGTTCATGCTAGGAAAAGAACTATTTTGCTTAGTGAAAATTATTTTCACCATTATTAATGATTCAATAGTTGATCTAATAACAGTGGCCTAAACTTTAAAGTTGACTCATTTTAAAATAACTTCTGATGTCAACCCTTGTTTTCTTTGCTTCTGAATTTCTAAAGACACTGGCTCTATCTGCCACTAGCTTGCGCTATCTCTTCCCACAGAGTGAATGACAGCAAGGACAGCCAATCAAGTTAGCAAAAAAACAAAACAAAACAAAACAAAAAAAAAACCAAAACAAAAACCAGAAGAGCATAGTGTTTCTTTTTCCCAAGCTATCTGTACCAATGTCTACATTTAGGATATTAAAAAATACTTAACTATATGGCTATGCTTAGACTAAAGTCCTGGCTGAACTTTATAGACACATTATAAAAAGTGCTTGATAAGAGGGTGCAACTGCATGTTTTTTCAAGGTCAAATTAAAGAGAGGACTTTTTGAAGAAAAGTGTAAATAATGTAAGTGGAATTTGAAGAAACAGTGTACAATGTGCTATTTTTCAAGCTCATTTAGTTGTACTAATAACTTGTCAGGTTTAAACTTCTGTTTTGCCCGTTTTTGAGGCATGCTAGCAACACTGTCAACAACGTTTCAAGCTAGTTAGCATTAGCATTCAACTTCATACTCACAGCATCCTCTGCTGTGAGTAATTTGTAGTTATTTATGCACAACTTACTAACAGTGTCGGACTTACTTAAGAGGTTTTTGTCTGAAATGATCACTTTTTGTACTTTTTAAATTCTTTAAAATACTTTTCTGAATGGCTACGCTCAGACTACAGCCTGACTTTAAACAAATGATAAAAAAGTGCCTGATTAGAAGGGCGATGTTTCTTTTTTTTATTTTAGGTTAAATTAAATGGGGGACTTTTTGAAGAAGAATTTAAATAACTTAAGTGGAAGTTGAAGAAACAGTTTGTACAATGTGTTAATTTTTTCAAGCTTATCTATGAGTTTTTATTTTTATTATCTATGAGGTTTTATTTTCTGTTTCTTCAGATCTGTTTTTTGGGCATGCTAGTGTTGAGGTGTAAAAGAACTGGACTGATTTAGTCAGACATCAATTTTTTGGGGGGTATTCTAAAAAGTCGGTCTACTGGTTTAGCTGGGTATGTTAACCAAAACTAAATAATTGGGTTTTTATGTTCCAAAATGGCTAATCTACCTAAATTACTATGGAAACATATACTGTGAACACTGTTAGCGAGTAGGTTTTGGTAAAATGGTATTGTATTATATGTATTTATATAGTGCTTTACTGTACCTGAAATGATACCCAAAGCACTTTACATTACATTCACACACTGATGGCATTCAACCACAACCCTCCAGGAACAATTTTGGGGTTTGTTGTCTTGCTCAGGGACACCTTGACATGAGAACGACAGGCCGAGGATTGAACCGGCAACCCTCAGGCTACAAGACGACCACTCTACCCACTTCGTCATGCTNATGAGAACGACAGGCCGAGGATTGAACCGCCAATCCTCAGGCTACAAGACGACCACCGTACCCACTGCGTCATGCTGCCCCAGCTTGTTCAGGCTATGTCCAACTAAGCTCCAGCATAATGATTTTAAGGTTAACCATATGCGTGATCAAATCTGTCAAAACCATTTTGATTTAAAGAAATTAACAGACACTTTTCATTATTATTTTTTGTCTGGCAACTTCCCCATTGCAAGCATTTATTACCTTAAATGAGAAACACTGTGATGCAATGTCATCATTCACTGACATTTTGCTCTATATCTCCATGGATTTCTCATAGTCAGTTTGTATTCCAATTCCCGGTCTGCCTTTGCAATCTGGTGTGTAGGTGGACTTTATAGAGTTGCTTTGCAGTCATCTGGACCTGGTTCTGATGATGCAGCCCCTTGGGATGCTCCTTATCATCGGGCAGTCCCACGAGCTCCTCTACAGGGGTGAGGGGCTGTTGTGGTTGCCCCGAATGGGTCTTCTATCCCCAAGTCTTCTGACTGCCTGTGAAAAGGGGATACCCTTCACAGGCGCAGTGAGCCTACAGCAGAATTTATTACTTACTGGGTACCGGAGGAATTTTTTCTACGGTGCAGATGAGAAAATCTTAGCAGCCTGAAGAATGTTTTTGCTGTTTTACTTGGATCCAGGAAGGCTTGGGAGCAGATGGGTCACATCTATTCATATAAAATAGGCTAATATATTTTATTATATTATTAAATTAAGTCTTGGCTTTAAAAAAATGAAAAAAAGGTGCCTGATGAGAAGATGGGAATCATGTCTTTTAAGTGGAATTTTAGGAAACAGTTTGTTCAGTGTGTTTGATGTTGTGACATACTGAACGAGCGGAGAGCTAATGAACTCACTCTGAGTGAAGTAATAAAGTTACGCTTTGACATTTGAGTCACTAATAGTCTGTAGCCAACACAGAGACGTGTATTTCCTATATCTGCTCTGCCTTGTCGTAATAAATGTGCCATTAATGTTACATGCTATTCTACTGAACCTACAGTATGGACATCGTTACCTACTAAACAGTACAATTAACTTCTGGTTATATTTGTTGAGTGAGTTTCAAATCAATACAACGTTTCACTAAAGAACAGTCACAAAAAAAAAAATGACACCTCTTTATTTATCTCCCCGTATTCATACACCGTCCAGTGAACTTTACCACATATTAAAGGGGACAACACTGAATTACATACATATGACTGGTACCTGACGAGGAGGATGTTGTAGTGAGGCAGTGAAGCTGTGTAAACAGACTTTAACATTAAGTGGTGCAGACTATTTAAAAAAAAAACTAAATACATTTAGATGTTTGGCAGCATGAATGATCACTGATGACTCAGCTTTGGTTGAAAATGCCCACCTACAGGCAGACAAGATGTTAGCATATAAAATTTGTGTCACAGTTTTTGTTAAATTAATTCCAGTGAAACAAACTTAATCCCAGACTTATTCGTCTCAGCCCTCACGTGCCTGTGAGGAAAGGCTGAGGAAGCTGTGTGTGTTTCTGTGTTTGTGTGTGCAAAGGGTGGGGTGTAAATGGGATAGATAGCTGCATTTGAGAAACATGGTACAGTATATACACATGTACATTTAGGAAAATAACTTTGTGTTCAGTCTGTCTAAGTTTCGACTTCTTTCACAGCCTTTCTTCTATACACTATATTACATGTAAGGATTTTGTTTTAATGGAGGACATCCTCTTCATTCACATCTGAAAATCCAGTTCATCCATCATTTAGACTGCATATAATTAACTTTTAAAATCAGCCCATTTAAGAAGGTGGGGCAGCGTAGAAAATACAGGGATTCCTTCATTTACTATGGCCAAGAACACACTTGTTTTCAACTTTGCCTTCATTTGAAGCGTCATTTGTGCACGTTGCCAGAAATTCATTCCACAGGTTTGCAAGCTGCAATATGCTAGCAACTAGTAGGGGCAGTGTGGAGAGTTAACCAGATGTAAGGTCATGGGGGTGACAGCGGTAAAAATGATCCAAACATTCAAAGACGAGACATTGCGTGCTTGGTTTAGGGGTCTTACTCGCCAGCTATGATGCAGCTGCTGTTTTTTTCTGCTGAAATCTCAAAATGAACCAAACACTAACTTCCTCTATTGTCGCCAGTTTTGTTTACACCATAGAAAAATCAGCGACTCTGTATGTGAACAGTTATGCTCTCAAANTAGAAAAATCAGCGACTCTGTATGTGAACCATTATGCTCTCAAACATGAGGTTAAAAGCAGGTATATTCTCAGCCTTGTCTTTCATTTAACTGCAGACAGGATGAACTAAAGATAATTTGTTTTGTCATGTTAACTTCATTTTATTTGTTAATATACTTGGATCAGGTCTGCTGGGACAAAGGTAATTTTATGTGGGTATAGGATTGCATCGGTGCACTTTAAGAAGCTGCTTTCTACGTCTGTGATGGCAGCATTAATGTAGCATTAATGTCTCCTGCTGCAAACCCAGAGATCTGTTCGAATAAAGAATGGATCAATAATCACCTGAAATTCTCCATTATTTCGTGAAGTTATGATCAGAAAGTGAAAAAAAACACTTTGATATGATTTGCAGGCCGGAAATTTAAAAATGGAGGAAGTTTCTGAGGAGAAACCGGAAATATTCTGGTTTCTTTCTGTCTGCAGTGAACTACAATCTTCCCCTGCTCCTTCTGATTTGGGCTTTAATATAATGCAAGAAGAAAAAAGTGACTGTTCGTGAGTCCTCACAGCGTCGCTGAACATGAACAAACGTGTTGCCAGTTACTGGTTCGGTCCACAGGTGAGGCTCTGCTAAATCCTCCTGTTCTTAGTAACCAGGTAGTTTCAGGTGGGAGGGGAAGGGGGAGAGTAGGGCGAGGGTCTCGGGCTACAAGAAGCGGCAGATTTGGGCGACGGACTGGGATGGTAGTTCCCAGGCTCTGCTTCCTTCTCCTCTCTGCCTTCTCCTTTTCCCTTCCCTCCCCCTGCTCCTTGCCCCTCCAGCCCCTCAGAGTTCTCCAGCATCTCTTGGATGAGCGGCGGCATGGAGCCGGGGATCTCCATCTTCAGAGTGATGACTCGTTCTGCTCCTGGAAGTCGGGATAACAAGTTAACGCCAGGGAAGCTCCGCTTTCAGTGTGTGGAAATGATTGTGTGTGTGTGTGTGCCTCACCCTTCACACTGATGCTCCTGAGGTCAGTAATCTTCATCAGTATCTTGGGGAACATGCAGGGTTTATCAGGCCTCCTCCTCCTCACGTAGATCTACACATACAACAATCAGACATAATCTGTGTAATTTGGCCTTTTTATTTCTTTTTTAAACCACACTGACTCAGTTTTTCTTTATGACCTAAAATAATTAATTGGCTCCTTTCAGCCAGAGAAAAGGCTCGTCTGCTCCAACCTCATCCCAGAAAAGGCTAGAAATAAGGTTAAATTCCTCCATAATGAATTTTTCTTTAACCAAATATGACACATCTAGTCTACATGATCTCTGTTTGGTAACTTATTTATTACCTAGTGGCTGAATATCTCAGTTGGCACAGCATCCGAATCTCATGCAGAACACCCGACTTTGAGTCCCACTAGGGACGAATATTAACATCTTCCGGTTGGGTCTCTGAGCAAGAAAACGCTGCTACCTAACCACCAACAGATCCAAGTCTTTCTGGGGAAAAGTGTCTGTTGTAGAACTGCAACTAATATAAAATAATATAAGTATATAATATATATAAATATAAAATAATTTCAATTCAGCGATTCCACTTTTCCCAGCAATCATTTCAGCAACAAATTTAGATTTTTTTTTAGCAAAAATTTAAATGAAGACTAAATGATAATTTAGTTTTATTTATGATTTAATAATATAAATCCTTTTAATTTTAGTCAGTTACATTAAACCAAGCAGATTGCATCTATGGTAGATTTAGTCAAATATAAAATATCAGGGTGATATTTCTGAAGTTATAATTTAACTGGATAAAATGGCACAATAAACTTCTTATGGATTGGATATAATATTAGTTATAATTATGTTTCTTTAAATGTGCCAATCAATTGTTGAAATAATGCTTAATTTGCTTCTATGATTATTAATGCTGAACATGGTATCATTACGTTTGCAGCCATGTAGAAGCACCAGTAGCTAATGCTGTACAGTTAGCTTTAGCATATTTAGCTTAACAAGAATTTTAGGATGATCGACGTAAAAATAGTTTCACATTTGTTGTGTTTTCACCTGTGTTCGTCGCTCCACAGTCTACAAAGTGTTTTACTTTACCCCAAACGTGAAATGTGTCCATCTGTTTACTCTTCTCTTTTTCTCAGATGTGGACTTTTTGTCACATTAGTTTCATGAGAGCATCTAAGCTAACTGTAGCGTTAACCAAGAGGTAGATTAAACGTGTGTCTTTCTCTTTACAATCCACAAACATTTTGTCAAAGTCCTTCAGTATTAGATTCAATTTACTTATCTTTTCTTAAAATCTATTTAATAGCTCTGAGACTAAAAGCCTTTTTAAGGGAGTCTTGGTCAGTACAGCAGCAAATACAGCAGTTACTAAATAACAGTAAAAAACACACTCACACACACACACACAAATAAAGACTATAAAAAGCGTTTTCAGAGGTTTCAAGCTCAGACATTTTCAGCTCGGATTTAAAAGCACTTNTACAGCAGCAAATACAGCAGTTACTAAATGACAGTAAAAAACACACTCACACACACAAATAAAGACTATAAAAAGTGTATTCAGAGGTTTCAACCTCAGACATTTTCAGCTTGGATTTAAAAGCACTAAATACAACGAGCTCATTAAAGTCTCCATAAGTCGCAGCAACAAGCCGCTTTTTTACATTAGAAGAAAAACCCAACTTACGACAATAAAAACCCAACTTCAATTAAAAGCTCAGTTTCTTCACCTCAACACGCAGCTTCAAAGTGCGGTAGTCATAAATCAGGAGTGTGTCAACCATCGTTAGATTAGTTACTGACTGCATCATTTGTGGACTCTTCCTGGATTTAGGAAACATAAGCTTCAGCTGGTCTGCACTAAGAAGACGTTTAGACGAAGTAATGAAAACAAAGTCTTTCTACGGGGATTCAGTGGCCTGAAAAAGACTTGATCCACCACAGTAAATAATAATAATAAATGTAAAACTGCATCTGACACATTTAGACCCACATCATTAATATAAATAATGAATAAGAGGGGACCTATTACAGAACCCTGCAGGACCCTTTTACTGTTTGTGAGACTGTGATGGAAACTTTAAAATGACAAAATAAAAACTCCTTTGAAAACCTCGGATTTAAACTAGTTAGTTAGCACATCTCCTTTAAACTACTGTATACTTTCTATTAAAATATTTATCTTTGTTTTGTACCTGCATGTGTCAGATAATAAACTAATTTTCTTTATAGAGAAACAACTTGATGCCAAACCTTCAAAGCTTCAAGCATTGGCTCCTGAAGAACGTCCACCTTTTCAGATTCCTTCAGGTCCTGACGGTCTGCACACACATGTAAACAGAGCAGAAATCTCTCCAGCTGCACACGGAGCAAGAAATATCCGTCTGTTGCTTCAGTACTCTGAAGACTTTGTGCAGTACCTCCACAGAGCAGACAGATGGCGCTGAGCAACCCCGTTTCTGCGTCGTCCATCTCCAGCGGGAGCAGCTGGTTGGCGAAGGAGAAAACCAGGTCCGTGAGAGGTCCGAACCCCGCGTTGTGCATCTGGGTGCGATTCAGAGTCAGGCCATCGGAGAACGTCATGGTGTCCTGGTCGGGGGTGTAACGGGTGCAGATCCTCAGAATCTGGGAAAATGAGGAGGCAGAGAGGTTAAATTCGGAAGGAAAAGAACTTTCTGTTGCAGGATGGAGTAATCTCGGAGGATTATGTCACCAGTATGTCGAGGCAGGCGGCTTTGAGCAGCGTGATCTGATCAGCGATGGTGAGCGTGGTGAAGCCGGGAAGCTGCTTGGCGAACTCCACTGTCTTAATGATGCATTTGGTGGACAGTTCGCTGAACTTGTCCCAAAGACTGACGTCCAGAGCAACACGGTGCTCAGAGCTGTTACTCTGCGGGTTGAGGAGGAAGAATCAGTTTGTAGAGGGATTTAAAAAGAAAAAAAGAGCTTCTTTTTGTTGGTGTTTGTGAGAATACCGTGGTGTATTTTCCCAGCTGGCAGAGGGAAGGGAACGTGTCCTGATGGGCCCGGCGGACCCGTTCGATCATCTGCTCCGTGTCTGCTGACAGCACATACACCTCTGAATCCACCTGCCGCTTCTCCTCCTTCTTCTTCTTTGTTCTGTCATTTCGTACCACTGTTGGTGGAAATCAAGACGGGAAAATGAAGCGGGACATTTTCAGCTGGTTTCTGTGGATACTTATAAAGAATTTGCTATAATAGCGTCATGATTTTATTAGTCACTGTGTGCTAACGTTATGC
>CM047976.1:3815268-3829050 GCA_026261665.1 Melanotaenia duboulayi
CTCTGACCTACATAGTAAACCACCTGATCCCAGATCCAAAACAAACCTTTTGACATCGAGCGTCTTTCTGCTTTTGTGAGCATGTGCACGGATGCATATGCAAAGTGTTATTTTGTCACGTTCAGTTGACACCCACGCAAAGATGATCAGTAACTCAGAAGGCAGACGAAGAAAAGGAGGCGGACAAAGAGGCAAAGATGGAAGCTAATGGTTTTCAGCAGTCTGACTCTCTGTTAATGAAACCAGCCACCCCCACAAGCACATCAGGGAGGGGAGGGTGTGAGTGCAAGCTAATGTACATTCATGTGCGTCCATGTGAGGCATTAAGCATCTGTCAGGGGGCCCCAAAGTATGCCAGGAGAGAATGGAACGTTGAGTCAAAGAGTAAACTGACCTTTTTCTCCCTTTTACACTCTGTCACTGCCCCCCTTTATTATGTTGCTTCTGTGCATCCGTCCCCCACATCAATGTCTCATTCTCAAATATAGACGTTTTAAGCATGAAAAATTACACAAAAAATGTATTTATTTATTTTTAAGAAGGCAAAAAGAAACAAATGATTTATTATCAAATAAGCAACATGCACGTTAATCCTGGTAGAAAAAAAATAGATGCATCCTCAAAAACCAACAAAAAACAAATGAAGATAAAATGAGGCAACATCCATCCATCCGTCCGTCCATCCGTCCATCCATCCAGCCTGTAACAACNGTTCGTCCGTCCGTCCGTCCATCCATCCAGCCTGTAACAATGGTACTCAAACTTTATTAGCCATGAACCCAAAGATAACATATGTTAACCCCCCCGTGTGCATGACAACTAAATGGGTGATTGTGTGATCTATTAAATGGGTCATCCGGCATCCATCCTCTATGTGAGACCTGAAAACTGACAGACACTTAATAAATAAGGAGGATAAAGGGGTTTTTGGGGGATTAGGTTCACTGCTATAACGAAGCACCTACATGTTTAAAATCGGCTTGTCTCACCAAGATAATAAATTCAGATTTTTTATATTGCATGAGTAAAAACTTTATTTATTTTTATTTGGGTAAATGCAAAAAAAAAAAACAATTAACATGTTAATTTAAGAGATTAATCTCTTTGAATTAACATGCTAGTTCTGACAACCCTAATAAAAATTCTATGTAGGCTATTATTTATTTAACAATTATCTGGTGACGTCCTACAATTATCTTGGGACCGGCTCTTACCGCTTATCTGGGATCTGGTTTTGGTTGCAGCAGCCTAAGCAGAGAGAGCCAGTCTTCTCTCTCCTGGACCCCTTATTCAAGCTCTCCTAGTGGGGATCCTGATGTGATTCCGACTGAAGACCATGGTCTTGGATTTGGAGGTGCTGATTCTCATCATCATATCTGAGATTACTAAAATGATGTTTTGAGACGCCCATAGTCGTGGCAAGTGGATGTTGTGAACAACCTGTTAGTCGTATACTCAGTATAATAAACAGAAAGCAGTCAATAGTGCATAGACAATTTGCCAGCTGTGCATACAAATGGCAGATTTTTAGGCATCATACTTAAATGCTGCTCATAAAAATACAAAATTTATTAACACATTTCATGTACAAGACAAATCAAAGTTCATTGAATACATTTTAATTGAATAATAAACAAAAAGAATAAAAGAAAGTGAATTAAATTTTAACTCAATCATTTCTTTCCGTCACCCAGTTTGGTGATAAGTGTTAACCATATACCTCTACCATTGGGCCTTCTATGGTTTTATCATCACATTTGCTGTTTGATGTGGACTGAAACTCAGAATTCCTCATCTAAAATTATACAAAAGCGCAGTAGTCACTGCGAGTCTTGGTTCTGTTTTGAAGGCACAAAGATGTGTGAACAAGAGGGTAAAAGGACTGCTATGTGCAACTTTACCTTCATCCACCCCCTGGTCTTCAACGTTTTTTCCTGCAGTAAAAGTTGCAAGAGCATAAATCAGATTGATAGATACAAACTAGAAACATAATAAACAGATAAAATGCAATAAATATTAGCAGTTGTTTTGATAAAAAGCAGCAATGATTTAAAACTGCTGAGATTTTCAGCAGACCTGCAGTTTGAAAAGGTGTTAACACAGCGCAGTGTGGAGAGAAACCTTCAACTTCCTTTGTAAGTGGTGTTTCTTCTGTGGCAAAAAGGCTAAATTTATACCCATCCAGGCTGGACTGAAGGACAACACAGAGGCACTAATCATGACAGCACAGTACCAGGGCAATCGCTCTACCACACCGGACAGGACCCCAGGTGCCATACGCCATAAACAAGTAGCTGGCATAGTGTACAGAAACATCTGTGCAGAATATGGACTGGAGACCCCAAGGTCACAATGGGCAACACATCCCAAGGTGGTGGAAAATGAGAGGGCTAAGATCCTGTGGGACTTCCAGATACAGACCGATAAAATGGTCATAGATGATCACAGATAAGCAGCAAAGGAAAGGTGTAGTGATCGATGTAGCCACCCCCAAAGATGTATCAGTAAGAGNATCGATGTAGCCACCCCCAAAGATGTATCGGTAAGAAGGAACACGAGAAACTGGAGAAATACCAAGGACTCAAGGAAGAACTGGAGAAAGCCTGGAAGGTGAAGGCAACAGTAGTATTGATGGTCATCAGAGCACTTAGGGCCATGTCCCCCATGGTGGAGAAGTGGCTCCAACAGATACCTGGAGAACTATCAGACATCGCCATCCAGAAGAGTGCAGTCCTAGGGACAGCTAAGATACTGCATAGGAAACTCAAGCTCACAGGACTCTGGCAGAGAACCCAAGCTTGAGAGAGGAACAGCCACCCAACCTACCCAGGGAAGATGGTTTGGGGGGTGAGGGAAGATTTTTTTTTTCTTATATATTTCTTAAACTATCCCCAAGTCTTGTATGCTGTATGAACAGTCCTTTCCTAGTCTGATTGACTCTACATTGCAAGACACATTCCCCCTTTCACACACCACACAGAAAACAGGAATTTGTTGTCTAACCTAAGGACATGAGAAGTTGCTGTTGAAGATTTGTGGACACTGCTCTATGAAAATTACAGAACTGAGAAGCATGCAGGTCTGAATGATGGCTAGGTTTGTTTCCTAAAGTAGAAATGCTTCAGTATGTTGCAGCCAGCAGTCAGTCCCTGCAACAGGAGGTACCAGCTCGTAACTCTTAACTCTTGCTTCATCACACACTGTTATACTCATTTGAATAATATGTATTTAAGCTTCTGCATGTGAAAACATGGGAGAATAAATAAATGGATAAAACTATTTAAAAAAATGTCAGTGATATGCAACATTGTTAATGATCAAAATGTAAACAGGAAGATGTTTTTCAGGTGAAGGTCTCTAATGTCCAGCTTGCTTTGTCCAACCATGCTGACCTTAATCCACAATGATGTTACAGTACTGTCCGACTTTCTTCTGGAAGTGGATTAAAATGGCACAATGGACACTTAAAATGTTCTTCTGTCTAATCTTCTCTCTGTATTCATCTACTCTCCTTTTTCCCCTCTTTCTGTCTTCCCATCTCTCTTCCTTCCATTCCTGTCTTTCTACACCTCTCCCCAATGCGTCTTTGAAAGGGACAGTAGCCTTTTAGCAGGGAAAGGAGTTAATGGCTTTGGTGATGGCTGCTGTTAATGTCTTTGAGCTAATGGCCTTGGCCTGATGATAACCGTGAACTAATAGCATGAATGACAGATAGCCTTCTGCTCTTAGACTCTTGGTCTGTATAAAGATAGATGGTCTCAAGGGAACAACTGGTAAGTTAGTATCCCTGAATATGGCAATAATTCCCAGAGAAGCCATATTGTTAGAGATAAGATAAAAATGTGTAGGTGATGTAACCGGGAAAAACATACAGCCAAGTACAAGATAGAAATCTTGTCTGGGTGTCACAATCATGCACAGCTACTAACGAGCTACAGTTTATATTATAATAATTACAATATGTGATAGTTATACTTCAAATTGTGATAGTTTTATATGTATTTTACAATGAACAGCAATTTTCAGTCACTTTCTAGCCAAAAGTAAAGTACAATGGTGTAATGAGATAAAGTGGTCTGAAAGAAAGTTCCTGGTCATACCTACACATTGTATTTAGGATTAAGGATTAAATTAGGCTGGGAATCTGTAGGGATGAGCTGTGGAACATATGTTATGTAATTACTGGATGCTTATTACACATTTATTCAGCAGTACATTTTTTAACACTTTCTGGGATTCAAGGCAGGTAAAATTGTCATTTTCCATCACTGCTTGCAAATACAAGATGAGAAAGAGTGGCTCCTTCATGTCGGTTCCCAAACCAATTTTGAATTAACAAATGCAGCAGTTCATATATTAAATAACAATAGAAAACTCAAAATAAATTAAATTATTCACAAAATTCAATTACTATGTACATGCATAAGAATAAATTAAAGTTGATTTCACAACAGGAAAGTCTCATAACGTGTAAGTAAAGCTGTTCTTAAAGAAGTAGTTGTGTGTAGCATTTATGGGCATGTTCTCAATCTCACATAGAAATCATGGGTTCATGTTGTGTGCATGTGCAGAAAGCACAGGTCTGGAACTTGGAAAAAATGGGTTGTCAACTGGAACCAAAAACAGTAGTTCTTGAACTTGGGCAGAAATTTGAGCTGGAAGTGGTGCTACATGTCCATCTATAGAGCTGCTGGACAGAATGATGGGTCATCGACCAGCAAACCAGGGAACGTGGGCACAGAATTCAGCCACGGCAGCAGCCACAACCAAAGAAGAAGCAGACCAAGTTCAGCCTCCCACCCCTGGGTTTTCCACAAATAAAGACAGCAGATTGACAACAATCAAAAGGAAAGTTTGCAGATAATCTACTTCCAAAGTCGGTCTTTGAGGGCCACTGTCCTGCAGGTTTTGGGTGTTTCCTTCTGTAGAACACCTGAATCTGATTGATGGGTCCATACAATTTCACCATCAACTTTGTAGACCAAATCTCCATGTTTACGTCTGCTGAGTAAAGTCCTCCCACTTTGGTTCTGGTTAAACTAGTGGGAACGCAGGCTGGTTCACCAGAGAGCATCAAGGTTCTGAGACTAGACTAGAAAAAGTCAGATCGTTGTCTGAATACAATAACTGGGTGAAATGGAGTTTCAGAAAATTAAGCTTGCATTTCTCTATCACTTCAAAGTGGTTTAATAATAACATCGACATTTCTACACACATCCACACCACCCAGGTTTCTAGTTAGTGGCTTTACCAATTTACTTTGGTTCCTTTGTTCTCCATTCTCATAAGACACGGACAGAAAGGTGAAGTGTGAAAAGTGGATGGAAAGGTAGAAAGAGAAAAAGTGTAACAGCAGACATTAAACAATACTTAAATGTTACAAATCAGACTGCATCTTAAATGTTAATTGGAGAAAAGTTTCCTCCATTAACTATAAAATGAAACTAGCTATTGTGACGCAAGCTAGCATAAATTCCTGCTAGCAGTTTGAGTGTAGTACCGGAGTTAATTATACAATGGCTAGGGGATATATGTTGTAATACTTCTTGACATTAAGTAATTATGATCAATTAACTTTAGTTCTATTTTAACGACTTCATTCATTATTAGTTTAACAAACTTTGTTTCAGCAAACTATTTCATTCCTTCATATACTGAACCAGAATTAAGACTGGGAGTGGATGCTAACTTAAGTTTCAAGGTTCAAGGAATTTTTATTATCCCGTGTTGTACAGCCACATTTTGAAGCATTGTAGGGATATTTAACCCACAACAGTTCTTTTCTTTGCTGTGGCAGCTTAAAGAACAGTTCTGTGTAGGATGCCTGAGGAGATTGCTCCTCAATCTGTGACCTGGATCATTATAAAATATTGGAAGTGTCCAAGGGGTAACCAGAATTTTTCTATACTTTCACAAGACTATTGTAAAATGAATTAAAAACAAAGGAAAGAAAGCATGATAAATGCATTATCCTCTGTACAACGTATGCTGTGAGTAATCTTATGCATAGATGACGTTTATGTCTTTAGTTTGAAGGTCATCTAGTATGAAGACTAAGAAGTCTTGGGGAACAATGAAGACCTGAAAGTCCCTCTGAGACAGGGCCACTTGATAGAGAAACACCATTACAGTGACATACGGTCATTAGCCAGCTCAGCTCTTTGCTGGCAGCCGATATGTGCTACAGCAGTTAGCATTCAGCACGCGTTAATGGGGTAATTCCCATTCAGTCGGGATAGCAGCCTTATGAGGGATGTGTCACATCTATAGTCAGCTGGTGTAGCAGCCATGCAATAATTCCTCCACTCACTCCCGCATTAAATGACACTCAATCTTTGCCAGGTACGGACCCCCACTCCTCTATTTTCCTCCTGGCCTTAAATCACACCTTACTGTCTCTATTATATACCTCATCCACACTTTAAATCACTTTCTTTTGAATAGGCTTTTTCTTCTGTATTTCACCAAAGCTCCCCTTTCTTTTGTGCATCATAAACACTATAACCTTTTCTCTTTGAGTAAAACAGTCCTGTATGCGTCACTGACAAACATTACAGCACTTTAAAAATCACTAAATTGTTTTGAGGATTAAACAGTTGACATTTGAGGTACATAATGAAAGTGTAAGTTTCTGAAAACGGTTGAGGTTCATATACAAGGCAGATTCTTAATAAAACCCTATGCTGTATGTATGTAATTTAAACATAGTTTTTCAAATTTATTCTATGAGATTGGTATATTACAATAGACTGGTTGAAAGACAGTCGTGGTGATCCACACAAGATTCTCACACACTAAAGAAAAAGAAAAAAGGTTGATAAATTATGAAACATACACCGTGACAAGTCTAAATATTAATAGCATCCTGCTCTATCATGAGGATGAAAGATTCAATAATTAAATACCATGTTATTTACCCCCATCAGGTTTCAATTACCTCTTTCCAGCATCTTGTGGTTGGCAAAGCTACTTCTTAACAGACCAGCATGGTTTTGAGGGATATACCTCACACGAGCAGCATCATGGCAACTTCATCCACATTTTAGCTCTTTGGAAGCAGCTTACATGGCACATAGAGATGTTGCAGGCAAAGAAAAAAAACTCTGAATACTAGTAATTAAAGTAAATATGGTTACAAATAACTAAAATATTTCTTTAATTCTGTATTACAGTAACTGGCTTTTCTCAAAACATGCACTTATATGAAACTCATGTCCATGCTGTTCTCTCAGCACCCAACTGGTCAAGGCAGATGTCTTAACTTCCTGAATCTGGTTTTGCTGGAGGAGTGAAACAGGACATTACCTAAAACAGCTGACANGTCCATGCTGTTCTCTCAGCACCCAACTGCTCAAGGCAGATGTCTTAACTTTCTGAATCTGGTTTTGCTGGAGTGAAACAGGACATTACCTAAAACACCTGACAAACAATTGTTTCCAACCACCCAACACACCCTAAACTACGGTGGCTGGGAAGTGCAAAACATCGAGTGAAACATTTTTACAGTTTTTTTATTTACATAATAGAAACCACATTTAAATTTACAAAACAAAAGTACAATGCCAAAACACTTTTACCAACGACAAGGCAACTTTATATTTACGTAAAACACTTTAACAAGTTTACAGAAACACAAAGATCTGTGCTCCATCAGAATCTGTGACCACAGGGGGGCGACAGTGTACATTTCTCTTCATGTACGTCTTAGAACATTTTAACTCAAAACACATTTGTGTTGTCAGAATGTGTTACTTTACTGTACCTGCATTACAATGAACTCAGACTCCAACAAAAGTGTTTTTAAGACTTTGCTCATCTTCTAAAACGTATGTGCAGAGGGCTCCCTGCAGTCAGATTCTGATGGATCACAGATCTACACATTACACATTTTCTCTTGTTTACTGGCCAAAATGAATGTCTGCATGTATGTGTTATCATGGTGTATTATGATATTCCGCTGAAGATCTGATACATTCTTGTAAGGGAAAAATTTTAGATTTGTTCATCCATATGTCAGGTAAGCCTGTAGGAAAGTGCAATGATGGTCTGCCATCTTGAAACTACAAACGCCAGCAAGGGACAAGTAACACCAACTATGCATTTTCCCTGCGAGCCAGCGCACAGTGAGACGATAAACAAGAGTGGCTTACTACCCCAGCAAGTTGGAAAATATGTTAAAGTTTTATTCACAAAAATGTAGGACCATGCATATGCAGCAGCAGCAGCATGGGAGCCGTTTTCACCATCGCCAAGAAAGCGACAAAGAGGGACTTAAAAAGCAGCGTGACCAGACGATACAGAAAGGACAAATAAAAAACAGAAAAACATCGGGCTAGACTTCCCCAGGTAGAAGGTTTTAATAAGGGATACTGAAGTTGCAGCTTTCTCCTCAACAATTTAGTCAACGGTACTGCCTAAATTAGCATAAAGCTAACTTTTTTCAGACAGCGTTGTTCGTTACCATGGCAGCATAAGAGTAGTTTTTCCTAAAATACACCTGGCTCGTTGGTACAGAGGAGTGTGTTTACCGGATGAAATTCTGACAAGCTGCCGAGGGCGTTTAGAGATACAGCAGCTACCGTTGTTGTAATGCGTGTTTGAGAAAGTGAGATGCTCGAATACACTTTACGTTAGAGTGATAGAACATGATTCCAGCGTTCGATGGCAGTAATTTCTACGCAATGTCCCTTTAACTACACTCTTAGCCCAAATTTAGTTTCAACATAAACTTTTTAATAGTGATTATCATTTAATGTTTTGTGTAAACAGTGTGTCATTACTAAAACAAATATGTTGTTTTTAATAATTTTCTACACTTTGCAGTGTGATTATAATGACTAGCCAAGAACACAGAACATGTTATGACATGTTAACAGGCTATTTTCAAAATTTAACATATATAGATTGCAAAGGCTCATGGGAAATGCAGATTCAGCTGAAATGGAACATTTTTTTTATTGATGTGCTATAAATTTGAGCTATGTGCTTTTATTCTTGTGTTATGTTTACAATTAGACAATGTTATAAAGTTCTGCCCTGTTTGAATTTTAACGTTGGCACCGTAAGTGAGACAGCAGAGCAAAAGAAACCCANAATTTTAACGTTGGCACCGTAAGTGAGACGGACAGCAGAGCAAAAGAAACCCAACACCAACCCCAGCCTTTATATATGCATCATTCATTCATTCATTCATTGTCAGGATGTGATGACTTTGTAGTTCAAACGTATATTACTAGTGAAGCCAACCTGGTGCAGGAGGACAGATTACTCTTAATTAAAAAGGATTAATGGGAACCAAGAACCATGGTGATTAGGTTTTTACACTGGAACACTGCTCCCTCATCCTACTAGAAACTGTTTCCAATCTTTAAAATATATCAGATGCTGAACTCTACTTTATTCTCACAACTTAATCCAGTAACCAAAAGGCAGGACACAGAGGCCAACAGGTTTATCAGAGTCCAAACACACGATCCACCTGCCCCCTCCCTCCACCGTTCGTTCACACCTCCTGCTCCTCTTCTAGCTAAGGTTTTGGGTTTTCAGCTGTGATGAACAGAAAGCCTATTTAGACCTGCATATATGTGTGTGTGTGTGTTCACATATGTGTGTAAAACGGTCCTTCTGTGTCCATTTTGGGAGGCGAGGTGCGTCAGAGCGTGAAGGCTAGCTGTCGGCCCGGATTACATTCACTTGTTGGGCACCCTGTGTGTGTTTGTGCTTGAGTGTGCATGTGTAGGAGAGAAAATGAAGGAATCTCATGTTGGAAATGCATCTGTCTGTCTGGACCCACAAGATACAAAATAATTTACCAGTAGACTGTTTGTTATTCATGACATGTGTATGATTATTAAGAAAATAAAAGAAAGACACCACATAGACACGCTAACTCTGTTAACTGTTAAATTATGATGATTTAAAGAAGTTTTCAAATAACCCCCAAAACATACACACTCTTACACACTCATCCTGTTATTATGATTCAGTAAACTCCATGATAAATAAATGTTTTCAGCTAAAATAGTAAATGTTTTTACATTTCTTTCTCTTCTTCATTTAAAGTTTTCTTTTTATAAATGTGCTTTCCAAAAGTAAAAGAAAATCAAAGCTTGTTTATGACTGTAAAAATATGCAGCTAGTAAATCAAAACAGATAAAATTTTATTTTGCTATACATTTCTTTTTCTTAAACTGCATGATTGAAATGGTTTGGATGATAGACTTATAAATTATAAAAATAAATAAAAAAATAGTATTATTGTTTATTATTGAGCCCTCTCTGTGGAACCAGCTCCCAGTTTGGCTTCAGGAAACAGATTCCCTCTTTACCTTTCAGATTAGGCTTTATTTGAATTAAATTTAGCTTTATTTGTATTGCACCAATTTACGACAAAGTCACCTCTAGGCACTTTACAGACACAGTCCAACTCAATTCATTGCAGTCCAGATATAATCCAGTAAAATCTAAAATAGTATAGTTTATAAGAACTGGTTAGAGTTTTGGTGCTGCTGACTTGGGCTGAGGCAACTTGTCCCAGGATGTTGTTGTGGAGCGGCTGGTTAAAGTAGAAATATTTGTTAAACCTTGTTTTCCGGTGGCGTGCTGGGCAGCCTGCCCTGCTGGGATCTGCTGTTGGCCAGTGTCTCTGCTGCTGCAGCCAGTCTCCCCACACCCGCCGTGCATCTAGCAGTCATGAGCTGGTTCATCAGGTTGGGTGAAATCTCAGTACCAGATTGTCTTTACTCTTGTCTATTTATAATCTACTCAGACCGTTACTGTAACCAGATGTCCTCATTTGTCCCAGTTGCCTGAAAATCACTCTTGTAGAACTGCAGCTTTCCTCAGGAGACCTCCATGTGGACTCACCAGTTCCTCCACCTGTTCACCTGCCTGTCCACTCTCCACCTGCCAGCACCTGCCCCTGAATTTCTATCAGCTGACCACTTACTCCCTTTTTTTTTTTTTTGCTTCCAAAAACCTAAGTAGGACAGACTGATTTTTTTTTTTTTTCGAACCATTGTGACTCCCTGCTGGGACTGCAGTTAACTCTGACTCTCTTCGGTGACAGAAGTCCTAAAAGGAACCAGTGAACTCCAGTTTCCTTCCCCACTGCTGTTAAACTCTCTCTCATGCCATTAAAATAAACCCGCTTCTAGTTTCCCCAACCGTGGTCTGAGTGTGCTCTCTGGGTCTGCTTCTTACCACATCATGTCAGATGCACTGAGCAACTCCCTCCACTGATCTCTCGACTCTTTATTCTCCATGTGTAAATATGACACTGCCATTAAGTTTTTCTTCTTCTGTCTCAGCAGGGTTAGGTTTAGGGTTTTAGCAGGTTTACCTGGCTTAAATTTCTTCTTGTTGATCCTTCTTTCCTGAACCTACCCCCAACCCACTTATCCTGAGTCTGGTTCTGTTGGAGGTTTTTTTTTAAGAGGGAGTTTTTCTTCTTCATTGTCGCTCACAAAGAATGAGATTAAAAAAATAAATACATTTCTTCTGTTTTCTCTATTAAAGAGATGATTATGAACAGACATCCATCATGATGAAGAGGTATTTGCAGTTCTGGAGGCTGCTACTTTAGAACTGCAGTATTTTTCCCAGTTGCTGTTTTGTATGAGTATGAATTATTAAGAGTGAGAGTGCTAAAGAGTTCATGCCATGTACCGTGAGACTGCCGTCCCTGCCCTGTGCTATTACCCTTACCACTTTGCAATATTAACAACTTGAAGTGACACACACACACACACACAAAGAAAAAGTTGGCAATGCTTATGAATGAGAGCAGAAAATTGTCAGAAGAGACGCTGAAAATCAGGTCCTGAGACCATGGCCATGGTACACAAGCTAATACTTGTCCTACTTCAGAAATTTAAATTAGTTATGATTTACTATTGCACAGTTTTAATTGTTTTTCTGCAAGATGTCAAATTACATTTATTTAGCTTATTTAGTCTTTACATTCAGTAGTAAGAGCAAAATTGAGAATTTAGGAGGCATGTCGTTAATTCAGTTTAATATACTCACTTATTCCAGTTCAGGGTTGTGGGGATCTGACGTTTATCCCAACAGTTAGTATACAAGAGGCAGGGTACACCCTGGACAGGTCGCCAGTCCATCGCAGGGTCCACACGGAGAGAAACAGTCCTAGATAAGGCTCGGTACATTGATCCAAANCAGGTCGCCAGTCCATCGCAGGGTCCACATGGAGAGAAACAGTCCTATGTAAGGCTCGGTAGGTATTGAGAGTATCGATATCAAGGCTAGTGTCGGTATTGTTCGATACAAGAGTGAGGAGATCAATATTTTTCTTGCAGGGAACTTTGGGGCAAAAAGCCAAAGAATGTGAATGAGAGCCAACTAACAGTAATTTTGCTTTTGTTCAGCTAATTTACACTGTGGACTTTTTTCTTCAACAATTGCGTAATAAAAGGGAGTAACAGAGTTTATTATTTTGTTTTGTTACATTGTTGATGTGTTTTTACATTGTTTACAAACAAAAAAGCTAAAGAAAAAGAAAAAATCTTTATATTGTGTTTTATTGTGATTTTTATAATGATCAACAATTAAAGGCAAATTCATTCATCCATTAAATGATTGTGAAATTTAAGCAAAAGTTTCAGAATCGTATCATGTCAGAGGTACTTGCGCTGGATTTTCTTGGTATCAGATTGATACTCAAATTCCCAGTATCGCCCAGTCCTAGCCCTCGGGTGAATTTAGAGTGACCAATTAACCTTTCATGTTTTAGGACAGTCAGGAGAAAGCTGGAGAAACCAGAGAGAACCCACACATAAGTGGGGAGAACGTGGCAACTCCACACAGAAAAGGCCACTCTGACCCCTCCCTAGACAAGACTCAAACCAGTGGCCTTCTTTCTGTCAAAAAAAGCAGTGCTAACCACCCACGTTACCCTACACCCCATTTTAAGAAACTCTCACATTAATAATAATAAAAAAAAAAACATTCATTTAATTTTTTGTATCTCAGAAATTCAGAAACACTGAAAAGAAACAAACTGTTACAGTGTTTTGTCCTCCATCCACTAGGGGGCAGTCACAATATAGGAGTGAGTCAGCCCTTTTTGGTCAGAGGGTGAGTAAAACAAGAAAGAAGAAGCAGAAGAAGCAGCAGCAGCAGAAGAAGAAGCAGAAGCAAAGGCAGAAGAAAGAAAGAAGAAGAAGAAAAAAAAAAGTCAAACAAACTGTTACAAACCCTTTTTAAAAGTTAAGGAATTTGGGGTCTTTAACAAAAACAAACCAGACCAACTTAAAGATACAATTTATTACAAACCTAGGTTTTAACAAAAGATCTTCAATAATAAATCAACAAAAGGTGTCCCATCAGGTAATATCTTGTCCGGTACAAGCAAAAAGAAAACAATTAAAAGGTGTCCTCACTATAAGGTAACAATTAACACTATTAAATATAGAGAAATAAAAAAACTAAATCACAGTCTTACAATTATCCTTAACGTTACAAATTAGAGCTTTCTGTACAAACCAAAGATCAACTACCAAAACGTCTTCTAATGAGATAAACCAAAAATCCTATACAAACTCAACACAAATGGCTACTCACAAAAGGTGATCAACACAACACAAAAAGCACAATCGTGCACTAACTACAGGGAATTACTAAATGCTCTTAAACCACAAAGGCATTCTCAAAGACCAGCGTCTTAACCACAAGTTACAATCCCAAGTTGGCAAACTAAGCACCTAATATAATCCAGCTGCCCTGACTGATGGCGCTTCCTCCTTTTTAAAGACCTGGAGTCCT
>CM047976.1:3949107-3959848 GCA_026261665.1 Melanotaenia duboulayi
AGAACATAACTGTGGACATCATGAGGATGGTGGTGTCGTCTGTTCAGGTAAAAGTCATGTTTACAAAAATTCTTTTGAATATTAAATGTACACAGTTAAAAAAAAATTACATATGTTAGTTCTGAGCAATGACTAAAATTTTTAAGAGCGATTAATCACATGACATGCTGTGAATCATCAGAGACATCAGAGTTCTTCAACCTGCGACTCTGGAGCTGCAAGTGTCTCTCTGGATCTTCCACAACGCCTCTAAATACGTGGCTTAAATATTTATTTTAAATTTATCTTTCTTGTCTAATGACAATTATGTAAAGTAAAAAAAAAAGTCCCTGGTTTTGACTGATCAGCCTGAATGACCTGGTTTTGATTTAGTGCATTCAGTTTTAATATGTTTTGTCTTTTTTTTCTTGCTTTGTTATTATGTGTTTTTTTCCTGTTCTTTGAACTGTCTATATTGTAAAAGAAAATCCTTAATGAAAATAATGTTAACAAAAAACATTTAAAAATAGTGTCATTAAGCAATTAACGCTTCTCAAATTCTGCCCATTAGATTTCTTCTGTTACTTGTTTTACTATATTGAGAAAATTGAAACCAATAAGTATTAAGGTACATAAAATGGAGTATGTTGCTCTAAGTCAATGTTTCTCAATCCTGATCCTCGGGGACCACTGCCCTGCCCTAGAGTAGTTCTTTCCAACTCCACCACNCCTGCATGTTTTAGTTCTTTCCAACTCCACCATACCTGATGCAGATTAACTGAACTTAGCAAGCCTGCTAATGAGCCATTCATTTTAGTCAGGTGTGTTAAAGTATGGACACCTCTACAACTGGCAGGGCAGTGGTCCTGTGGACCAGGATTGAGAAACTTTGCCTGGAGTTAAACAATATGTCCCTTTTTTCAGGGAACCTCTTGAAGCCCAATATCACCATGAATCCTGCTGGTGAGGTCACCTGGGGTCAGGATGTCAACATCACTTGTACAATGTCAGCTGAACTTTTGGGAGGAACATTTATTCTTGAAATGACCCCGGGTTCATTCAGACAGCCTCAAACATCAAATTCCAATGTTGTCACCTTCAACATACCTGAAGTGGATGTTGATCATTCCGGATCGTACCGGTGTCGGTATGAGAAAAGCTTTTCTAGCCGAACGTTCACCTCCCC
The DNA here is from genome assembly GCA_026261665.1 of Melanotaenia duboulayi. Classification (NCBI taxonomy): domain Eukaryota; kingdom Metazoa; phylum Chordata; class Actinopteri; order Atheriniformes; family Melanotaeniidae; genus Melanotaenia; species Melanotaenia duboulayi. The sequence goes on from CM047976.1 coordinate 3,950,273, forward strand.
CTTCAGTGACTCTGTCACTATAATTGTTACTGGTAAGAAAAAAAATTCACTGCAGCATATTTATATATAAAAAAAATATTTAATAAAGGATTTACTGACTGCACATTCAATGTGTTAACGTGCTTTTCTTATTTCAGTGAATTTCTTAAAGCCCAGCATCTCCATGAATCCTGTGGGTGAGGTTACCTGGGGTCGGAAAATTGGAATCATGTGTTCAATCTCAACTCCGGTTTTGGGAGGAACATTTATCCTGACCAGGAGCTCATTCAGGAAGAATCAAACATCAAGTACCAACTCTACTACCTTCTGGATCCTTGAAGCAGACTTTGAAGATGAGGGATTGTACCAGTGTCAGTATCACAAAAGAGCCTCCAGTCGTGACTTCATCTCGCCACTAAGTGACCCTGTCAGACTTTCTATCACTGGTAAGACAAACAAGTAAATCTGTAAGATCAGTAGTAGGATAATATTTTGTGTAACATTGCAGCAGGGCAATAAACACAATAAAGACCCATCATTCTGGTTAGATCTGCCAGAAAGAACTTTATTTTCTTATTGGTTTCAAGTAAAGACGGCAGAAAATTTCACTGAAGAATGTAAAAAATGTCATCTGATAAAAACATGATGATTTTTTCATTTAAATACCTAAAATCTACATTTTTATAATAGCGATGTCCTGTTAATGAAATCTGCTCCACAGAACTTTATGGTGATGTGACAGAAGGTAGTACAACAAACACGAGCAGAGGGGTAGCATCCAATACTAGTGATTTATTTGAACAGATCCATTTTCAATCCTAGACTACATTCACTAGTCCTGGTAGTGCCTCTGGATACTCTGAAAGAAGAAAACATCAGATTAGAAAAGGGGTCAGTTGTCTAAGTAGGGAAACTTAGACCAGTGTTTCTCAATCCTGATCCTCGGGGACCACTGCCCTGCATGTTTTAGTTCTGTCCAACTCCAGTACACCTGATTCAGATTAATTGAACTGCTTGTCAGGTTCTTTGCAAGCTAGCCAAAGAGCCATTCATTTGAGTCAGGTGTGTAAAAGATGGACACCTCTAAAATATGCAGGGCAGTGGTCCCTGAGGACCAGGATTGAGAAACACTGACTTAGACTGTCCTCTCCCCAGCCACATTGACCAGCTCATCTGGGGGTATCCCAAAGCATTACCATGCCAGCTGTAAGATGTAGTCCATGTGTGTCCTGGGTCTTCCCCAGGGTCTCTTTCAAGTGGGACGTGCCTGGAACACCTCACCAGTAGATGCCCAGATGCCCAAGCCACCTCATCTGGCTCCTCTCGATGTGGAGGAGCAGTGACTCTACTCTAAGCCCCTCTGAGCTTCTCAACCTATCTCTAAGGGAGAGTCTGGCCACCCGGTGGAGAAAACTCATTTTGACCGCTTGTATTCGTGATATTGTTCCTTCGGTCACTACCTACAGCTCATGACCATAAGTGAGGGTAAGAACGTAGATTGACCGGTAAATCGAGAGCTTTGTCTTTTGGTTTAGCTCCCTTTTCACCACAACGGGCTGATGCAGAGTCCGCATCACTGCAGACGCCGCACCAATCTACCTGTCAATCTCCCACTCCATCCTTCCCTCACTTGTGAACAAGACCCTGAGATACGTGAACTCCTATACTTGGGGCAGGACCTGACATGCTCCAGTGAGAGCTGAAGATCATGGCCCGATGAAGCCAACAGATCCACATCATCCGCAAAGAGCAGAGAACCAATTGTGAGGCCACCAAACCGGATCCCCTCAACACCTTGGTTGTGCCTAGAAATTCTGTCCATAAGAGTTATGAACAGAATCGATGACAAAGGGCAGCCTTGGCGGAGTCCAACCCTCACCGAAAATTATTCTCATTTTCTGCTGCAATGCGGACCAAGCTCTGACACCTGTCATACAGAGACCGGACAGTTTGTACAAGGGGGTCCAGCACTCCATACTCCCGGAGTACCCCCCACAGGAGTCCCCGGGGGACACAGTCGAATGCCTTCTCCAAGTCCACAAAGCACATATTACCCCTCCAAGACCCTGAAGAGAGTGTAGAGCTGGTCCACTGTTACACGACCAGGACGAAAACCACACTGCTCCTCCTCAGTCCGAGGTTTGACTATCCGATGGACCCTCCTCTCCAGCACTACTGAATAGACCTTACCATTAAGGCTGAGGAGTGTGATCCCTCTGTAGTTGGAGCACATCCTCTGGCCCCCCTTTTTTAAGAGGGGTCCACCACCCCAGTCTGCCAGACCAGGGGAACTGTCCCCGATGTCCACGTGATACTGCAGAGGCACGTCAGCCAAGACAGCCCTAAAGCATCCAGAGCCCTAATGAACTCTGGGCAGACCTCATTCACCCCCGGGTCCCTGCTACGGAGGAGCCCTCACCAGGGACATCAATAAAGCTCTGCCGGATATGAGAGTTGAAACTCGCATGTCACCCTTTGAGCCCGATTGAGCCCCATGGGCAAAGGCCAGGCCACCAAGTGCGCGCCTCCGTGCCCCACCTCCAGGCATGGCTTCAGATTTAATTTCATGCATGAAAGCTGTCTTGTGTATTTTGCAGGTTGATTTCTAGCAGCTTTTTAATGTATTCAAGATGCATTGCATCAGTTTCATCTTATCTTGTGCTTTCTTTCTGTCACAGTGAGACTGCAGAGGCCCAACATCTCCCTGACTCCATCTAAAACAGGGATGGTCTGGAGTCCTGAAGGTGCAATGGTTACCAGGGGTTCCAATTTCACCTTCACCTGCTCCATCAACTCCAGTTATACTCAGGGACATTTTTTTCTAATCTTTTCTGGCTCTAACGTCACGGACGCCAAGCCTGCAGTCAACAACACGGCCTCCTTTAACTTCCCTGTAGCCGAGTCTGAACACCAGGGTAACTACAGCTGTATGTATGAGCTCACACTGTCTACACGGAGATTCAACTCGACTGAGGCAGCACCAATTACTGTTGTTATTAAATGTAAGTACAGTGTTTTATTTAAGTTTTTTTTATATTCAATGAGGCAACAGGATGAAAAATTGTTACGTCCTCTAGGTTTGATCTCTGTATGTTCAAAAACTTTAAACGAGGACTTTGGCATAAACTTGACAGTAAAAAAGAAAAGAAAATGAGTAATACTTAAAATAATGTACAAGGCCTTTTCCTGTTTATATGTGTTAGTGTGTTAAAAAAGCAGTCTTTTGCTGTACTCTGAATCCTTTCTTTGCCTGAATCAACATTTCTTGTCCTCAGTTTAGAAGTTTATTTCAATGTAAATATTTTACCACAAAGAAAATAATTAATTAAAACAAACAGGATGCTAATTAGTGCTAAAAGATGCAGATATTCAAATTAACTGTAGCCCTGACAGAAGGTCACACAATCATGAATTACTGAAACCCAGTTTGCAGATCATGGAAAAAGGACTGAGTGTTGTGAGTGTTGTGTGCCCAAGTCCAGTCCTTCACAGCTACCATCCTGCAAGTTTTAGAAGCGTCTCTTCTTCAACACACCTGAATCAAAAGAATGGCTCACTACCAGGCTTCTGCAGTACTAAGGACATGCAGAAGGAATTTAGCTATTTGATTCAGGTGTGTTGGGGAAGAGATGCATCTAAAAGTTGCAAGGTAGTAGATCTTGAGGACTGGACTTGGGCACCCCTGAGTTAGTGCATTTCTGCTACTGCACTATGGATTTTGCAATTAGTTGAACAGGAGAATCAGAAAAGTTACTGATTATGAATTGCCAACAGCAGGAGTCAGTGTTCTCACTGAAAGTCTGTTCATTGAGAAAATTAAAGGGTGTAGTTTGACTCAAAGTGGATGCAGCCTAACATTAGGTTGTACCAGCTTTCTGCAAATTTGAAATTTGTGGCTGAGTGGATTAAAGATAGAGCTACAACTGTTTGGTTGGATATTGAATCAGCTCTGCCATAATGCAAGTTATATGATTTGTTATTTTTTAGGAAATTGAAGAGTGTTGGAAACTTCTGTACAAATCCTATAACAATCAGTGTTATTAAAGCATGGCAAATGGTACGCCAACTTGAGGATAGATCTCTGTTAACTTCCACATTTAACCCAATAGTAAATAATCCTGATTTTGTACCAGGTTACCTGGACCCCATGGTTTTCAACAATAGTACAACAAAAATATTAAATCACTTGGTGACCTTTTTACAAATACTACATTTATGACTTTTGAGCTGCTGCTTAACAATTATCAACTCACAAAATATTATTTATTTTGCTTTCTACAGTTAAGACATTATATTACTCATAACACGACTCTTATGAGCGTCCTGATATATCTGCTGTTGAAGAGATGCTGTTTCAACAACAGTGTAAGGTATCCTTGAGAGCGCTCTATCAGGTACTCAATGGCCTTTCGACAGCCAGTGCCAGGGGGTCAGGGGCATGTGGGAGAGGGAACTGTCTGACTATAGGTGACGAAACATGGAAGGAAATATGGTCTTATGCAAAAAAGATATCATTTTGTGTCTGGACGAAAGCAATATAGCTTAAAATTATCCATAGATTGCACAAATCCCCCCATCGCAGACATTGGTTCAACCCTCCCGCTGCCCTCTGGACTTGTTATAGACTTCAGACATATTGATTTGAAATTCTATGTGAAATTAAGTGTATATTTTGTATTGATTTAGAAATGGATCCTATATCTCTATTCCTGGGTCTCCAAAGTAGACATATTACGGACTTAGCCAATAAGAGGATATATTTTTCGTTACAGTAAAAAGTAAAAGTCCTTCGATTAATGGATGGCGTAAAATAATATTTGAGCTGATTCCCCTGGAATATCTTATTTATATTTCACAAGATAATGTAGCTCTTCATTACTATTGGATGGATTGACATCCCCTTGACTTAACTTGTATTTGTTAACTCTGTGAACTTCCCCTCCACCTCCTGTTTGTTCATGGTATTTATATCTTAGCATTAACTTGTTTTTTTTCTGTGTTTTTGTTTTTCATTTATGTGTGTATTGTTGTGAGTTGGAAAATGTACTAAAAAATAATTTAAAAAATCCAACAAATGCTGGCTTTATAGACTATAAAAAAGGGTGTAGTTGTGTGTTGAGAAAAAAAAAGAAAAGGAGATCCTCATCGTAACCCAATGATTCTAACTTAAGCTGCGTTCACGCCAAATGTGAATCAATGCCAGTCTTTGAGAAAAATATGGTCCTTCAAAAAGGCCACATGACATAGTGCTATGTCCAGATAATACCCATTATTTAGCGCAAGTTTTCTCTGGCTTAGCATCTGTGCTAATTGTTTGACCCCTCTTGGATGAAATCTCTCCCTTTGCTTTCATATTGCTGCTGCCTCTGGTGAGGCTGCAGAGTGAGCTTGTGGGACCAGAAGCCTGGCGAGTGGGATGTGTGTGATTTTCCTACCTGGAGAAATAAAGGAAGTGCAGAAGACCAAGAGTTTTCTTTGTGAAGTTTGGGGTGTTGATACCTAGACACAAAACTGCTTTTAAGAGTTCACATTGGTTCAGTGTGAAAGTGAATGATTTTAGGGTTTTAGCACATACTACAGTGACACATGAAAACTACTGGTACTAATGAAAATACTTCCTTATTTGCACATTTCCCCAGTGGGTGGTAAAGGCAGTATCTGGAACACCACCCTAAGCTTCTTTTTGACCTCTATACCACATTAAAATATTTCTGCTAACACCCACCTACTCTGTAATACTTGTTAACTCACAACACAATGCTTATTCCAAGTGGAGAGTTATTTCATGGATGCATTAAAACGTAACCTGTGTAAATTAATACAAACTAGTAAAAGAACTGCTCTGGAGCGAATATCTACATCTGATTGAATTCTCTCTCCTAGTTCCTTCTCTGCTGCTGATTACTCTGTTATCAAGTGGAATTCTGCTGCTGCTTCTACTGGTTTTGATGGAGGTCTGTCTGGTCTGCAGGAGAAGACGAAAAGCCAAGTTGCCCATATCCCAAAGTGTGTGCTCACCGGGAAACACAAGCATTGCATAATAAACACATTTCTTAAAGAGAGATCATACAGATTTACATTTTCTTCTGGTTGTTTGTGTTTCAGTGGCCATTGGAGAGGGGAGCGCTCCTAATGAAAATGATGATAAAGAGGATGATGGGGAGGATGATGAGAATGTCAGATTTGTAGACATGACACAGAAACGTGGCCTGGAAGAAAAGGAAGAGCAGAGTGAGAATTATGAAAGACCAGTTGGTGATGATGACCATGATAGTGAGGAAGAGGGCCCTGATTCAAACTGCGTAAAAGCCAAGAAGATCTGCGTGACTGTAGAAGATAACGGAGAGGAAGACAATGACAACAAAGAAACCAGTGATGAAAACATTGACTATATCGATGTAACCCCATCCTGTGAAGAAACTGTGAAAATGTATCAACACGAGGACATAAATCAGAACTGTTAGCTCTGGACACATCCGCATAAATATAAAGGACTGAACTTTCAACCAGTCTCTAAAGTTTTGATCTAAATACTTAAATAACTTGTATTAACACAGTGTAACAGGGCATCAAACTGGTGTACYGTATACTCATATGTGTAGAGCTGGATGTGTTGTAGGGGCCAGAAACGCATGTTTCAAAAAAAAAAAAAGTATCCCAGGATACTTAGCTTTTGTTTGTTTGTTTTTTGTTTTGTTTGTTTATTTGTTTGTTTTTTTGTTTTGTTTGTTTGTTTTTTTTTGTTTTGTTTTTTTCTAAGAAAGCTACAAACACAATTCTGGACACAATCTGATRGACCTATAATGAATCAGAGCTACAGAACATATGAGGGATTTCTTTGTATAGTCTTTATCAGAATTATACACATGGAAAAAAATGATTTCTCAAGCTTGTATTCATAGATTTTATGTTTATGACATTATTTGGGATTATTTGGCTGTACTTGTGATTTCTATTTAGTTACATTTTATTATGTTGTTAACGCAGAAGGGACGTTCTTTTTTGCAGCATACTCAGATCAGAACAAGCAAGATGAGTTTATTTAGACAGTGACCATCCAGATAATCACAGGTCACTGCATTGTAAGTCTCCAGCTTTTTGACCTGAACTGATGACCATCATTCTGTTCAGTCTCACCCAGAGCTGCTCGCTTGTACTGAAGTGTTTTGGTTAAAGTTTTTGTTTCATTTCAACAGAATCATACATGTTTTCATTTATTAAAGTTATTTTTTCTTCTCTCTATATATCTGTATATTACCTATGGANTCATTTATTAAAGTTATTTTTTCTTCTCTTTATATATCTGTATATTACCTATGGGTAATCAGTATTCTTTCTGCAGTAGACAGGTAGTCAGTGAGCTCTGGGTTTGGAGAATTTAAAATGAATCCTGTAGGACAAGTTGAACTAAACGTTACTCAAAGGGGTCGTGAGAAAAAGCACCTTTTTCCCATTTACAACCACATTTCCAAATAAGATGGGACACTTTGTAAAATGTAAATTAAAACAGAATAAAATGACTTGCAAATCTCATCGACTCATATTTTATTTTCAATAAAAGATAAACAACACATCAGATTAAAACTGAGACATTTTTCATTTTCCATTATTATAGAAAATGTAGAAACTGAGCATGAAAAAGGTCTAAATAGCCAATGTTGTAAAAGTTAAGGAGAAGTGATGGGCGTTACCCTCAGTGTTTATTTAAGTGGATTGTGCAGAAGTTGAGGGTAATAAAATATAATAATAAGTAAATGCAGACTAGAAATCTTTTGGCTAAGTTGAAGTCCTACTAATACCAGGATATAAACACTCACTGGCCACTTTAATAAGTCTACGTTGCTAGTACTGGGTAGGACCTCCTTTTTCCTCCAGAACTGCCTTAATTCTTGGATTTAAAGATTCAACTAGGTGTTGGAAACATTCCCCAGAAATTTTGTTCCATATTGACATGACAGCATCACACAGTTGCTGCACATCCATATGAGAATCTCCCGTTCCACCACATCCCAAAGTAGCTCTATGTGACTGAGATCTGGTGGCTGTGGAGGCCTTTAGAGTCCAGTGAATTCATTGTCATTTTCTAGAAAGCAGGTGGAGATGATGTGAGCTTTGTGACATGGTGCATTATCCTGCTGGAAGTAGCCATCAGAAGATGCTACTCTGTGGTCATAAAGGGATGGACATGGTCAACATCCTTGTGGCTGTTCAGGGCAGCCTGGTTATCCTTGGTGTCGGGTGAGGCCTCTGCCAAGGGCTTAGTTATTCTTGGGCTCATGGGATCCTGCACTAATCTCACTCTTGGGTGGCCAGTGCTTGGCAAGGCCGGTGGGTCATCCTGACCCCTGGGGCCTGTGCTCCATGGCCTAGGAGACTCTGGCTGGGGTGTTTCTATGCCGTCTTCTTGGGTGGGTAAATGTTTTGCCGGGTTTCATACTCTGTTGAAGCTGCTGGTTACCTGGGTCTTGGGGCCCTCTGTGTCTGCTTCTAATCCTTGGATGAGGCATAGCTACAGTACATTTGAAAGAATACACTGATAGTTAAACAAGCTGCTAGTGGCTCTCTGGATCTCCCACAATGCCTCTAAATTCGTGGCTAAAATATTTTTTTTAATCTCTCTTTCTTGTCATTAGGCTGGAAACCAGGGACTTTCTTTTGTCCTTTTCATAATCACAAATTATCTATATTCCTTAGAATAAAGTATGTTTATCCTCTTTTTTTTTTTATAAAGGTTTTATATTTTTCTTTATTTTAAAACCAAAAAACAGAAATAAAAACGTGGTTCTTAAAAAATAAGAAATATGCTATGGTGGCTCTTCATTAAGAATATATATATTAAGTTGCCTTTTTTGAAAAGTCTCCTAACATTTGCAGCTCAAAAGGAGTTTTATTTAGCTGGCTGAGGGAAAARTGGCTCTTTGGATTGGAAAGGCTGCAGACCCCTGTCCTCTTCACCCCAACCAGTCAAGGCAGATAGCTGCCCTCCCTGATCTGGGTTCTGCAGGAGGGTTTTTCTTCCTGTTAAAAGGGAGTTTTTCCTTTCCACTCTCACCTTTTCCATTCTCAGGATGGGAGATTAAATCGAATTCAAGATTTAATGGAATCTGTTGGTTTTCCTTAACTAGGACACTCGTACTGGTGTCTGTAGAGTGCCCTGAAATGACATTGTTTTTAGCCTGCTGCTCAGCTTTTATTTTACTGTGCTACTGTATTTATTTATGTTTATTAAGAGAAGATTCTTATTACTGAGAAGGACTTTTATTTCCTATGTATCAGACAGCAGAAACTATCAGTTAAAGCTTGCAGTTTAAACTTTGGTTTCTGCACCAATGCAGTTTTCACTTCAATAGACTAAATGTACAAGCACTTACCAACACACACACATACACACACACTGCAAAAACAGGACATCTAACTAAGATATTACAATCTTATATTCAGCTCAACAGTCTTTTTGATCATGTTTTGAGAATAACACACTCAGAAAGAGAAAAATGTGTAAGATTATTAACCAAGTTTTGAGAATATATGTCTTTTATTTCTTACTTAGTTACTGAATCCTAAAATAGGTTATTTTACACACATATTAGGATAAAT
>CM047976.1:4172329-4188064 GCA_026261665.1 Melanotaenia duboulayi
GCTAAAATTGCTATATAAATAGCAATCTTCATCATCACATCACACATAATACTTCCTGATTTTCCTGCTGCTTTTCCAGCTACTAAACTCACACAAAGTTTGTATTTGGTCGTGTGATCTTCTGAAAAGCAATATGGGCTTTGACACAGCCTTCATTTGGACACTCTCCCTGTGTTTGACACATGCCTCTGAGCTTCATTGTCAGATGTAACGTCACAAAGAAATGGTCAGGTACAAGAACTGAACTGGAAATTAAGAAAAAAAAAAACAGCTAATATCCAAAGAAAAGACTTTCAAAAACATTCAGAAAGCGGAGTGACAAATTGTTCAGTACCACTTAAAAAGCCAAATACGTTTATGTTGTCTAGTTTTTAGATTTTTTTCAGTTTCCTGTTTTTATCAGACACATGATTTGTCATACATACCTGACATGTTTTGATGGTAACCCTTCCATCTTCATCAGAAGTGTCACTAGATGGAGAGTAATGTATTCATCATCTGATGTTCACGTGAACGTAGTTGACCTGCCATGTTTGACAGGCCATGCCCCTTGCAAGCAGGAAAACCATTTTATGGACAGGGTCACCTGCACCAAAAACAGCAGACATCAACCCTGGATTATGGAGGCGATGGAGATAAGGAAAAGAGCCCAGACGAGCATGAACCGGGATGAGTGGACCGTCCTGCTTTCACACACCTGGAGCAACGTTGTAGAACATCAGGTGTATAGCAAGGGGCGTGGTCGACCTGCAAGGTTTGACAGAACATGAGTCGATAATTATGGCACATGTCGGGTATGTCTGACAGATTACATGTCTGATTAAAAAAAGAAAGAAAATTTGGCTTCTTGGGAAAAGTGAAGAAATGAGGAATGACTCAATACTTAAATTGTTTGTTTTTTTTTTTCTGCTGAAAAGTTTTTGTTGTCCACTTTGTTTTTGCTTTTTCTGGTATTTCACTTTTACTTTGGTGGTTGCCCTGTAGAAGTTCTAGTTGAACACAAACAACTTAATTTATTTGTGTTGTTGCCATGTACTGTTTTTCCTGTCAAAAAAGTCATACAATTTTACTTGTTTCATAATTTTTTATTTAACAAATATAACAATAATTTTCTAATCAGACTTTATTAACTTAATACCTTTTGTTTGTTTTGTTTTTGTTGTTTTTTTGCTTGAAGAATGAATAGGTTAAACCACGCACCAGGCTCCCCCGAAGCCACTGAGCTGAGGACAAAATCAAAAGTAAGAGAAAACATTAGTGGTTGTGTGATTATGAATTGTTTTCTGCTTGCTTCTTGTGTATTTGCAAATGTGTGTAGGCTATAACATCTGAAGTATGGCAGTTACTGTGTATTGAAGTGTGTTGGATTCTGGTTACCTTGAAAATTAAAACTGGAATTTTGTGTCTGGGTGTCTACAGCTGCGGAAGCTGATTAGGCAGGAGATCCACAGGGCAGCGGCAAAACAAGAAACCAAGTTGAAGGATGTAATTGAAAGTATTCAACCGTTGAATGAAGTTGACTTTGAAAACTCAATTCAGAATCTTGAGGTGGGAGAAACTTATTTAATCTTTTGTTCCCTTCCCTTTTTCTTCTTCTTCTTCTTTCAGTTTCCCATTCAGCAAGTTGTTTACACACATCTTCCTGCTTTTCATTTTCTGAAACCCACTGGGAATTTTTCAGTTGTCTTTTTTTATTTTTTTTTTGCTTGCAAACCAGTTTTAAGAAATTCTTACTTAACACCTTTTGCCAATTGGCAGACCTTTCCCAGCTTCAGGGTTTTGAGTGTTAATACTGAGTGGAAACAACCGTGTGACTACCTTCCTCCAGTATCCATGTAGTCATTCTAACTCTAGAATGAACGTCATGTCTTTGATTTTACTTTTCAAACAGTGAATGTTTTTTGCTTCTGTCGTGGAGCTAAACTGTAATCCAGCAAATGTCCCTTTTTATACCAGTAAACCTTACAGAATGCTCTCTTCTTCTTCAGGCTCGAATTAATACCATTTCCAAGCGAGCAGAAGCAGCGCTTTCTTACATACGAAGGACAGAGAAAAAGGTTTGCAAACATTAACATGCATGAATACACAAAAGTACAATGGCTGGGCACTGAAATCCAAACGTTGTACCAGTTCCTAAATTTATATCTACCCGAATATTTCAGTGTTTGTTTGGGTAAGAGTCTGAGCTGATTATTGAAAAGCGTGTCCTCTGATGTCCCTAAGAAGCATCCAAGCATGAACTGCTACATGTCAACATTGCACTTAGAAGAAGAAATCAGAATTTTTGTAGAGCTCCTTCCACTTAACTCATCACTCCTGTTCTTAGACAGTTCCACTGGCTTCCAGGTTGCTTCCGTATCAACTTCAAAATCCTGCTCCTAACCTTCAAGACCCTCCCTAATCATGCTCCCTCTTACCTCGCTGAACTAACCTCAGGACATCCATGCAATAACAGCTCTACTCGTCTTAAAAACACACCTGTCCAGACTGTTTTTACTGTATATTGACCAGTCAGTACATGGCTAATTTAAATATTCTGTTTTGTTTTAGAGTCCACTTCTTAATGTTGACATCATCAGGTATGGAAAACATATCCAGTGTTTTGTCCTTATTGAATGTTAAGAATTTATGTCTGGGATTCATTTGAATTTAACAACATTTGTGTGTTGTGAACTCTGCAGGGGAAACCCGGAGGATAACGCCACGGAAGCGCTGGAAACAAAGTGTAAGTGCCCAGCAAGCTCATGTGACCTAATCATTATTTTACTTTTTGTTTGGTCGAATTTTCCTCTAATTCTGTGCAATCTTTCTATGCAGCCAATAAAAACATGACTGACTGTGCAGCCACAAACGGAGGACTTTTAAAAATGATGGTAAATATCAATTTTTCATTTTCCACTGCATCAATTTGTCAAAATGTTAAACCTGCAGTTGTCATGAACGTTTGGGGATGATGAAGTAAAACGGGTCTCTTTTTTCCCCCAACATCAGCACTCAGACCTTAAATGACCTGGAACTATTTTTTAATTTTAACATTTTTATTCCATTTCTGCCTACCAAGGCCTTTAGAGAGGACAAAGTAATTCCACTGGAACTCTGTTTCCTGCGGTGGAAGTGGAGGGGGTAGTGGAAAGCTCTTCTCAAATGTCCCCAGTTCATGGAAAAGCTGCTGTTATCACACGTTCTGCAGCCATACATGAGTACAAGCTGCTGTGTGTTGAATATTTAAGTCCTTTTCCTCTTTTTTTATGCAGTAACATTGTACATTTTATTATAAAACTTTCAGCCTAATATTCATTGGTGGAAATATTTTTGAATAAGTAATAACACAAGTACAAGAACCTGAACACAATTTAGGATATAGTTTTTAGTCTAGGGTGGACATTTAGTAATATGAGCAGCAAACTAACCTAACGAATATCTGACGTCAGGATTTTAATCCATTCCATAGGAGAAACTGGTTGTCATGAGAATAATAAAGAATAATGATGAAGATCAGTGTAGCCACTGAGGTTATTTTTCTTTTACTTCTGCGTAGGAAACAACAGAAAACGCACTAAAGAGGATCCATAGGAATAAAGAAGGTCAGTATCTGTTTTATCTCGTGTCTGTTGCTGTGCTTTATTTAGGCACAATAAGTTGATGATATAAACAAAACTGTTCAAAGCAGCTGGTATAGAAATAAACATTTGAAATGTATTTAATTTTCTTAAAGCTTTGATGGCTGTAATGGCAGATCCAGAGAGGCCTCCACCAATTCTCAGCCCTGAAGTGTCTTTGGAAAAGATGGTAAAAAGCTTTGTAACTTAACTCGATTTTAAGATGGATTTTAATTTAATAATATTTCAACACTCAGACATCTGCAGTGGCAACTCGTGAGCAGTCTCCACCAGTTCTCCTTCCTAATGGCTTCTCAGAGTGGATGGTAGGATTCTGTCACATTTACTGGTTTTAGTCTTTATTGTGTTTGTTGCTGTTTTTTAAACTTTGTATTTGATGCCCTTCATTTGATGTCGTCTTGTGTCCCCCGTCTTCTGCTGGATATACCACATATTTGCCATGTGCAGTCTTTTTGCTTAGAAAATATAAAAGGCTAAGTCAAACTTTTACTAATGCTCCAGTAGTTGTTACCCGTCACATGCCTTCTATTTTTCCTAAAGCGTAATTATTGGGGATGTCAAAACTAACACGTTAATGGCAGTAACAAATGTATGCAATTAATTGCGTTAATATTTTTAATGCAAGCCTCAAACATCCGTCATTTCTCTGTTATGATGGCGGGACGTGGAGAGGCGAGATGGACAAGATGAGCCACACTTTTACCAGATTCTTCCTTAAACTGAACCGGTTCTAGCGGCTCTCTGGTCGTCTCCATGTTTGTGCAGCGGCTGCTTCCTTCCTCTCCTCTCACGTTGTTCCGGGAATCATGACGGCTTTTCTCTCTTGTTGCGTTTGTTTATTGTTCAGCTGAGAAGGAGGAAACTAGCGGTTCATGGTTCACACCGGCACCTATTTACCCAAAAATGTTGTTTACAGCGGGTCCTTCTCCAACACAGTTGTTGGCTGGTGGTGCACAGGGTTTATACTTCAGCTATGCAGGGGCGGGTCTGGAAAAGTTTAGATGGGGGGCCAGGCGGGAAAAGGGGGGCACAAATTAGACCTTTTTAGGATTTATGAAATATTGAACTAACTATTACACCTAAAGTGATCATCTATTGTAAAAAAAATGATGAAAAACTAGTAAAACAAAGAGCCAATGATATAGTTTAATAACAGGTGTTTACTTTGGGTGATGCTGCTGTAGGACTTTTATCACGGCTGCACAAACACACACTTTAGTGATAAATGGGAAAAGATGTTTTTATCAAAGTTTCTTCATCGATGTTGGCTGTTTAACTTGAGTCGTCCCATCTGGTGGTTTTATAGCAGATGTTTTCACCATGGAGACGGTTGGTGAGACGGTGTTATAAGAAATCTGAATTATGAACATGGTAGAGATTTAGAACAACATATAAAAGTACATTACAAGCTGCATTACTGACCATTGGACATCTGAGAGACGAGAAGGTTAGTTAATACTAAGTATTTGTAAGCATTGGCTTGTTCTGCTGTTAAAATGCAGTAAAAACTGTACTAATATAGATATATGGATATTTTTTAGCATACATATGCTACAATTATGTCAAAGGCACAGAAATGTACTTCTGAGTCATGTAATTGCGTCCTGCTCAGACATTGCACTGCTCTCTTTCAGACTGGTGGATATATGCTCTGCTCTACCGCTAACCTGTCATGCACACTGCTGGAGAGAGACTGACTTTCTTTGATTTCCTTTCTTTCTGGTCTGTGTAACACAGGAGCAGAAGCCCATTAAACAAGAACCAGAAGATTACCAGGATACAGTAAATTATAATGACAAGTTTGAACAATGCGAGCCAAAAGTTAAAAGGTTTAAAGAAGAAAATTTCTCTCCTGAGCGAGACGGTGCTCCCAACATCAAAGAGGTATTGCAGATGCTCCATAGTAGTAATTCAGTAGATTGTAAATGTAAATGACTGATGCCTCGCTCTTTCTCCTCTTTTCACAAGAAATGGTTGTACTATCCTCCTCTTCCCGCCACCTCCTTTCCCTCCGCCCTGAGCATGGAAGCAGCCTCGTACAGCATCCCTAAGAAGTTAGATCTAAAATTGGCCTTCATCAAGAACCCTACTCTACTGTCTGTGATGTGGGACGTGAAGGAGAAAGACCCCTCTGACCCACCTATGGAAAGTTACACGTAAGAAACTGCTTCATGCTAAAAAGAATTTGCCTTTTAGTAATGCAACTGACTAATACAGCCTTAAAATCACTTTCTCTTTCCAAGTCCTATGTATTGATCTCTGTTAGCTTCAGGGATGCAACAACAAGCCGAGTGTGTGAGTGTAAAATCTGCCGTATGAGAAGGTTGAATTTGGAAATATGCAGCTTTTTAAAATGGTATTTTATCAGCTCAAATGATGCACTGCTTATAATTGTTATGCCAATCACTAATCTATTAATAGTTATCATATATTTCTCTGACGACTGTTGCTGCACTATAGAAGTCAGCAGCGTAACCAAGATGGAAGCAGAGTTCAGTCAGCTGTCGTCCTAGCAACGGTCTTTGCTTTGTACTTGATCTCTTTTTTAACATATTCTCCTTTTTCCGCTGCAGCATCCTCCTCACGATGGAAAAAGTGAAAGGGAGTGGTGTCTTCCCGAACTGGTATACCTACGATAAACTGGATGCCAAGGCTCTGCCCATGTGTGCGCTGATCAAAAAATACAAGCCTGGGCATAAAGTGTGTGCTGCCGTGGTGGGCAGAGATGTATTTGGTCGGTATGGACCCTATAGTGAAGTTTTCACAGCAATCATACCGGACTAGCTGGGAAGAATTTCTAACCTTCGACTTTGTTAATGCTAATTAAGTGTCCTTTCATTTCCACAGGAAGCAGTCTTAATATTCAGTATAAGGATTTTTAGGTATTAAATGTTCAGTGTTAAATTTATATAAGTATAATAAAATTCACTGTGATTTTAGTACACTTTTTAAAAAATGGAAGTTGACGTTTTAATGTTTGAAGGAAAGGAACAAAAGCTTTTTTTTTNGTTCACTGTGATTTTAGTACACTTTTTAAATATATGGAAGTTGACGTTTGAATGTTTCTTAAAGGAAAATTAATTTTCTCGCTTTGTCTCGTGTTGCAGTCATTTGTACAATAAAACGACTCAGCTCCACGTTTCTTTTCACAGTTTTATAGGTTATTTGTAATATTGTTTATACAAACATAAGATATGTGTCTGAGGTTGCCAATATAACCTTTAAAAAATAAATTGAATAAAAGTTTAAGACAATTTCTTGATTAACTGCAAATAGGAGCAGCTTGATGTCAGCAACCTGATGTGTGATGATGGTGTGTAGGCTACTCTAATTTCGTCATGTGGTATCCTAACAAATGGTCAACCTCTTCTGTGTAGTGATACTTGTCACAGTCTGCACTAATGGTCTGAAGCTTACCTATAAAAAATGGCATAGTTTAAAGTTACACAGTCACTTGGCTCTTTGAGTTTGATAATGAACCAACTCACATGTTGCTGTGGTTGTCTGGATCTCTTTTACATATAAAGTATACACAGTACACACAACTCGTACTTTTTCATGTAGTTTTTGTACCAATAAATGTTTAAGACAGAAATTAGATTCTGCTACTGTCTACTCACTGTTTTAAATTTACACTTTTCACAAGAGATTTCAGGTGAAATGTACAGAAATGATATATTGATATGAGGACTGTAGAGTATTTAAGTGTAATCACGCCATCTAAAACAACCGGTTGAAAGAAAAGCCAACAGTTGTGGGTTGAACCACAACATGGAGTGAACAGCGTGTTTAGTAGCGACAAATTAATTTCACCTGTAAATGTTACGTTGCATTTTAGGTACATTATGACATCATACAAAAAGCTCAACTTCTTAGCTAGGCTGGTGAAGGTTCATCCAGCTTTTCTTTATTTCCAAAACTGAACTGATCCAATTCGGGGTTATTCCTGACAGCTTCCTGACACCAGGGACCCCCTCACTGCAGTCCCATTCCTCTCCAGACATGTAATTATTTTCTCTGTTAAACTGGTAGCAGCTTAGTGTTCTGCTCTCTGGTGTTCAAGGAAGCTCTCCTGAACCACACCACCATAAAAATGCCTTATAGCTGCCTATTTTTATGTCCTTGGTCCCATTTACCAGAATGGATCCAATGTTAACTTTTTTTTACCCTCATGAGTTTCGTCTCTCACCATTTCAGCTANAAATGTTAACTTTTTTTTACCCTCCTTATGAGTTTCGTCTCTCACCATTTCAGCTAAACATCCCAGAATCTCATGTTTGAGTGCCTTGGCTGGTGTATTTAGCATTTCAGGGACCTTCTGACAGTCGTCTTTTCACTAAGGCAGCATTTGCTTATAAGATCTACGACCTCAAGAAAATTTCCCCTTGCTTTATGAGGAAATTACAGCCACTCAAAAGTTAAATTTCAGCCAGAGTTCCCATCAATCTGAGTACAGCTGTGTCTTTCTTCATCATACTTTTGTTTTTACTCTGTCATGGCATGTACACCGAACCCACTGTCTTGTGGCCTGATATGAATACGCTAGTTTTTAGTACTGAAACTTTTTTTAATACTGAAAATGTCTAGATGGGTCAAAGACAGAATATCCTTCACAAAGAGAAGTTTGTGTTGGTGAGACTTTTCATTCATGTTCATCAAATAATCATTTTTACTTTATTAATCCTGAATTGGAAATTCAGCTTTAAATTTAATCTATCAGAGTAGTGGGCTGCCATATTTTGGCAGAAAATGTACCACAGAAATTAAAAGTAATTTTGGTCCTCTTTAGTAATTTTATATCTGATCATCGTGAAGGCTAGTAATTTGTTATCTGGCTCCACTAACTCAAGAAATTAAATCCTGTTGTAAAGGTAGTTTGTACCAGAGATTTAAAAAAATGTTCTTCTAGTGTTTGGTATGTTTAAGAACAAAAAACATAAATAAACAGTTCCCTCTCACTTTCTCTGTTTAAATACTGTGTCCATGACTAAAATATCACATGAAGTGGTGTTAATCGATATAAATATTTGGATCCATGGTCTACGTCCTTATGAAGCCCCAGTGGCCTAATGGATAAGGCACTGGCCTCCTAAGCCAGGGATTGTGGGTTCGAGTCCCATCTGGGGTGAAAATTTATTTTACCTTCGCATTTGTCTTTTAGTAAAATCTGGATATTTTAAGCGCTAACCAGTGCTTTTAGTTGAATCAACGCCTAACAACATTATCCAGGTATTCGTGCATGTCTCCTTTTTCCGCCATGCAGCCAATCAGGAAACGCTCCGCTCCCGTGACTCTGGCTACCTCGGACTTTCCCTCCGTCACATAACATGTAATTTCCTCTTCGCCTGCACTTTTTAAAGTTGATTCAGTTCTGTATGCAACTCCAGTCTCAGTTTTTCATTATATTGTCTAAAACGTGATATCAACGATGAGGCTGGGTGTCTTTCTTTTCCTCCATGTGGTTGCGACCGTCGCCTCAGCTGAAAGTAAGTAGGACGAGTATGTAAATAATCCTGGTTGTGTAAGGATCTAATTGCTTTATTTCTCTGGATTTTAAGTAATAGTGGGTACTTTAAAGANTCGGCTGGTTGGGTAAGGATCTAATTGCTTTATTTCTCTGCATTTTAAGTAATAGTGGGTACTTTAAAGATTGCATGAGGAATTTCTTGAATGTTTTTTTTTTTTCAAATCCGACTGAGCTGTGATTTGAAAGGCGAGATTTAAAGGTCAATTTTATGCAGGGCAATCCCCAAAGTTATGTATATTTTAAGTTTCATTTTCATTCATGTATTAACAAGGGTTTATACCTAAATATGTAGGCTACATAAGCATGAAAAAACTAGATTCTCAAAGGTGAGCTGTAACATTTTTATAGGGATATAACTCCAACTTCTTTGCTTTATTTCTAGCAATGAATCTGTGTAAGTCTACACTTTTTATATAGACATTGTGTTTACATCTCCACTATATTTTTTTACTCAGCGATGACAGCAGCCACGGTTTATTGGGACCCTGATCACAAGCTTGTCCATCTCAAAGAAGGCGTGCTGGAGACTGAGGGTGATGCATATGGGTACCTGAATGACACCCTGCTCAGTACAGGCTGGAGTGTCCTGGAAATCCGTGCAGGATACGGAAAGACCCCAGAAACCGACGAGGTCACCTTCTTCCTAGCTGGATACCTTGAAGGTTTCCTTACTGCCCAGTAAGTGTCACAACATGCTTGTGGTCCTCGGCTGTATTTTAGGGGAAGACTTGGATTGCCTCTGAAACATGATGTTTAAAATAAACTTTAATCAAGGGCACTATATCTTGTACTTCACTTTTTTCCTTGAGGCAGATGATGGATCACTACACCAACATGTATCCAGCGCTGATCCGCGACCCAAAGGTCCTCGGCCCGCTTAAGACTTTCATGGCGTAAGTGCGTTTTCTCTTTAAAAATTAAAACCACAAAACCCGACTCACATTCTGAGATGTGCATCACTGTCATCATCTTTCATATCCTCTTCTCACAGAAATTCTGCTTTTAGCTGCTGATAAACACACCACAAATAAATAAAGTTGTTTGTGACACCCGCTGTAGGCCCAAGAGGATTGTATATCTTCAAATTCACCGACCCTCCTCAGTTTTTTTTAGTTTTCGGTAATGTAGCCAGTTTTTCTGTAAATGACAATGAATAAATGGGAAGTTTCACTCTTTTATTTCTGTAGGAAGCAGGACTCATGGGTCAGAGAGCAAGTGAAACTGAACAAGACCTCTGATCCTCTGTGGAAACATATGGGCTTCATCATGGCCCAGATGGATGGACTGCAAGCAGGAGTTGCCCAGTGGGCCAAGAAGCAAGGAAAGAAGGTAAAGAAGTTTTCACAGAATGTTCTAACTCCACAAAACAAGACTACAAACCATGTTTCTTATATGAACGACAAGAAAACAAAGGCATAATATTCATAAATCACCAGGAAAATAGTTTAATTTGAGGTTTCTCACATTCTAGGGTAAGTTTAGATGAAAGCCTGTTTGTTTTAGTCTTTCTAAAGGAAATTTCTTAATGATACACTCTTCCCCTGACCAGTCTAGTCTATTTATAAAGCATTTTACCAAGTTCTTATTCAAAATGAGGAAGCTTAAATGCCAACTAAACCTTTTGTAAAGGGACACAATGTCGTTTTCCTTTTGCAGAACTGAGATGTAGTGTAATATACAAATGTTCATAGTTTACTCTGAAAAACACCATTTTAAAGGTAAATAATAATTAAACAGTGTCACTAGTACTGAATTTTATTAGGCTTCACCCTCTGCTTAAAGCATCGGCCGAGGTCAGCTTGTATGAAAATGATACTCACGTTTTCCTTTCTCAGCTTATTAACGTTTGCTGGTTGTGTCTCTATTCAGACAACTGCACTTGTAAACTTTATTTTCTCACCAGCTGTTTATCTGCCGTCCTTCCCACAGCCGCTGTCGCTGTTCGCCATCCAGTTTCTGAATGGAGTGGGAGACCTGCTGGATCTGATCCCAGCCCTGGTCCCAGACTCCAACCCTCCGCTCCGAGACTTCAAACTTCCAGGGATGGGGCACTGCTCTGCACTCATCAAGGTAAACGTTTGAAACAGGTTTAAATCGGGCTTCCACACAGGAAGTTAGTGATGCACCACCGCCATCGGCTGGGATCAAATGATTTTCATAGTTCCTCATCTGAGTTACTCTAACATCAGCTGTGCCTCGTGTGCAGCACTTGTGAACATTTTTTTAAATTTCATTAGATTTTGACAGTAAAGCTTTAGAAGTAATCCAATTAAACTTCTTTCATAAACTCCACACTTTTTTCCCAAGACGTTAAGACAGTAATACCACACTAAGCAATGAAATACGAGTGTAACTGGTGTTTGGCATCAAATGGTTTTTGCATCATTTAATTCATATATTCATACCTGGTGTTTTGTGCATCTTTGGAGGCTTTTCAGAAATTCTCCACCTCTGAACCGTAAAGAGCGACTTAAAGTGTTGTTTCTAATGTCAATATGGGCAATAAATAACATTCAGATTTAGAGTTTTAGTAGCAGAGTCTTGTACACAATTACAAACATAACTGAGCAGGGAAGTAGCATTAATGCAGAGTTATCAAGCTTCATTAAGCATTGGAGCAAGAAACTGAGCTTAAATGAAGAAAGAAATGAATACACTATCTTTTGGTAGAGTGATTTTTTTCCCTCTTAAATATTTGTGAACATAAGCCCTCCTGAGTCAATTTTACCTCTAGGTTTGGGTATGTAATGCCAAAAGTGAGCACTTATTACCCCATTATTATTTCAAGTTTTGACCATTTCACTATTAGTTCTGTATTAATAACTGTTAAAAGAAACATGCTTTTTTCTTAACTAACATTAAAGGGTTGAATAAGCGAAGCCTCTAATAGAAGACTTAAAGCACCGCCTGCCATGCCTGTGGAGCTGGATGTACTGTAGCCCCTTTGCTTCACCAGTTTCCTGGCATGACACTGGTGCCAGGAACAAAGGTGGCTGCCAGTGGTGGCTCTGAAGCAACTGCGTGCATGGAGGAAACCACTGTTAGCTCTCTGTTTCTAGTTTTTACATGCAATCTGGAGCTCCGTCCAGTCTCTTTATTCTCCTGTTTAAAAAGAGCAACACATGTCAGTCACATTTCCTGTCGCTGCAGTTCTGTCTCTTCACCTGCACTTAATGCACCCAGACAGAAAGCTAACAGGAAATCATGGCTTTCTGTTGTGATCATGTGGAGTTTGTGCAACTCACAAAAACACTAAATATACTACTTCAAAGAGACTTGAAGCAGAATTTAGATCTTATGAAACTTAGTAAGGATTCCTTACTCAATTTTACTTTGATTAAAACAAAGATTTTTTAAAAGCAATGCTAAGAATGTTTTATTGTGAACTACTGCTCTTTTTGAACACAAACCTCCAGAAAATGTTATGTGTATATTGTGCAAATTAAACCACCTGCAAGCTGCTGTTTAACTGGATCATAAAGTAAAGGTTGTGGTTGAGTTCTATTCATTTCTTTTCTTCTGAATCTTGAACTCAAGTCCACCACGGTTTTCTTCTCTTTGCAGATGCTGCCAGGGTACGAAAATCTCCTGTTTGCCCATTCCAGCTGGTATACGTACGCTGCCACAATGCGCATCTACAAACACTGGGACTTTCACATCTCGGAGCCCCACACAGCCACAGGGAGACTGTCCTTCAGCAGCTACCCTGGTATGTGGGCCAGAGGAATTCTCTCTCTTCAACAAAAGTGCTGCAATAAAAACTGTAGCAGTGTTGTAGACATGCATGATCGCAATTATCCCAAACAGACAAAAGTGACCACAGCCAGGAGTCAATTATGTCCAAAGAGATAACACAGATCAGCTGATTTATACTCCCTATCACATGATTTCCTGCTAGTCTGTCCAAAGAATGTCTCCTCATCTCTCCTGCTTCTTTCATCAATCTGTCATTGTCAATAAATCTCATGTCCGGACTCTGAATTTTGTCCACAGGTTTTCTGGTGTCTTTGGATGACTTTTACCTCTTGGGCAATGGTCTGATGATGACCCAGACTACCAACAATGTCTTCAACTCCTCCCTGTTTGACACAATCACCCCAATCAGCCTGCTAGCATGGCAGAGAGTCAGGCTGGCTCACAGCTTGGCTCATACAGGAGAGGAATGGGCCAAAATCTTCTCCATGTACAACTCCGGTTAGTGGAGCTCATTTATCAAGCAGCACACTTACATATTTATGTGATTTATGCATTTTTAAGCAATAACGTATTTTAATTATTCTTTATAACATGGAGACTAAATCAACCTATTACTAAATTGCAGACATCATCTTTAAAGGATGATGTGAAGTTCTTCTTTTCCTTGCTTTAGTTATTTGAAATTGACAGAATGAATTGATTTTATTTCATGGCAGCAGTTTGATGCCATTTTTTTCTTTTTCATCACGCCTTCTTTATGAACCGGCACCCACCATCCCTTCATAAAGGCACCTACAACAACCAGTACATGGTGTTAGACAGGAGCAAAGTGAAGCTGGGCCAGAGCATTGATGATGGCGCTCTGACCGTGGTGGAGCAGATCCCCGGCTTGGTGGAGTATTCTGACCAGACACAGACTCTGCGCAGAGGTAATGGAAACACAAATTTCCCTGAGAACTTTCCAAAGGGATTAATAAAGTATTTCTTCTTATTCTTCTTCTTCTGATTGTTTATATGCAATGTCTATTTTTTTGGTCTGTTTAACACAGGTTACTGGCCATCCTACAACATTCCCTTCCACCAGAAGATCTACACACTTAGTGGTTATCCAGAAATGTGGAAGGAATATGGCGAGGACTTCTCCTACGATCTCTGTCCAAGAGCCAAGATCTTCCGCCGTGACCAGGCTAATGTCAAAGATCTGAACTCCTTGAAGTACATCATGAGATTTAATGGTGTGTTGCCCCGGCTGCGTGATTGTGGATGTTCCTTTCAAATTGCAGACAGATTATGTTGTAAAAATTCAGTTATTAACCCAGAAGACGGTCAGTGACCTTTTTTTTTCTACTTGTTTTCAGACTACAAGAAGGATCCGTACTCCAAAGGCAACCCCTGCAAGACCATCTGTTGCCGTAACGACCTGAAAGCAGAGAAGCCTTCAGCGGGAGGTTGCTATGACACTAAGGTATCCCCAGTCACCACTATCATCTGTTTTGCAGAATTGTGTTCTTCTTTTGTTTGTTTGTTTTTTGTAGCTTAGCTCAGATTTTATTCTCTCCGTCCAGGTGACAGATTTCCACATGGCGGGGGACTTTGTTACGGAAGCAGTGAACGGGCCAACCACGCAGGATGGACTCGCGCCGTTCTTCTGGGATAAATTTGGCAGCATCTCCCACCAGGGCCTGCCACGGTTCTACAACTTCACTTTTGTCAAGATGCAGCCTCTCCTCTTTGAACCATGAGGTGTGTGTGTGTGTTTGTGTGGCTGTGGATCTGTGTGAGAGATGAAGAGATGCTTTCTGTTTGATGATTTCAGAGTAATAAATGTCCAGGTTCAAAGGTAAAAGCTGACGCTTAGTTTGTGTACAATTTATATTGAGATTCCTTCTGTAACTTGATTGGAAGAAATCCTGTTTTTAATCAGTATCCCACTCAGGGGGTGCAGCCAGTGGTGCCTTGAACACTGACAGTGACTTTTATGATTTGATAAAAATGCCAAATCAATGCACCTAATCAGTTTATGAACTCATGTTTTGTTTTGTTTTTAAAAAGCTTGAATGTCCTTATACATACCAACACTATTATTAGAATCATAAATGAAAAAGTGCAATGCTGTACTCAGGTATCAATCCTCTCTGGTGATCTGTCTCTTGAACTATAAGAAATAAAAATACCTTAGGTGTATCTTTTTCTACAAACCCGAATGTTTCTGTAATACTGTGCATGTGAAACGTGCCTTCATTTTCTGTGTCTGCTGTTTATTAAAGTTTTCCATTTGCACCAACACAGTCCTGTTTGACTTCCAATCACTGAGCTGTCCTGTTTTCATTGTTTTCTTCTACCATCAGTGTGTTATGTTGCTGTTTTTGCATGACACTGTCAAGCACAGTCACGCTTTTGTACTAAAGATACTGCTCCTACATTGCCTGTAAACGGCCTCCTAAACTGTCATTTAACGACATCATAATGAAACATTTGCAGCTTGATGAGTTGCTAGTTTTATCAGCAGCTGTCTCACGCGACACCATTTAACCCCAAATCAGCTGACTGATCAGAGCAGGCTGGACCATTAGGGATGACATACCGGCGTGGTGTAATCATTGACGGAGGATTGTGGACCTTTTTAAATTCTTGGTAATTTGTTGTGACCACACAAGACCATTTATTGTGATGTTCGCCTTTCTTTACAAAAATCTATAACTTTATCCAGTCTAACCTCTCAGAGCTTTGTGGCAAGTTCCAGAAGCTTCAGCCTTTAACTCTAGGCGAGATGTTGTACTGTTAAGCAGAAAGCAGTGACAAGACAAAATTATTAATTGCTAATAAGGACACGCTTAAATAGCCTCCGCCTAGGGCTGGGCAGTATATCGAGACTTTATCAGACACAATATA
>CM047976.1:4188276-4198589 GCA_026261665.1 Melanotaenia duboulayi
GTATCGCGATATAAGATTTAGTTCATATCGCCCANAGTAAAAAGTATCACGATATAAGATTTAGTTCATATCGCCCAGCCCTACCGCCGCCTGTATCGGTACCGCTGAGTTGATGGCCGCCATTTCTCGATTAAGAATTGCGCTGCTGAACTGATTAACACGCTCACCAGGGTATTTGGCAGCGATGTAACTCTACAGATGTAACGCCATAATTATTCAGCTCTGGAAAACTGGTTGAAANGCGCCAAAAATTCAGCTCTGGAAAACTGGTTGAAAGCCCCGCACCTTCTGCTACGTCAGCAAGATGGCGTCTGTTTACTGCGCTTAGTGTCCATCGTTTCGCGCTAGCATCCGGGTACTTTCAGTGCACTGAGTTTTCACTGAAATTTCTGTGTCAGCGCACTAAACACTGAAATGTAGTGTTTGAAGTATAGAATTGGGACACACCCCATGTGTATGTAAATGTGTGTATTGGGTTTAGCATTAGCAGGTTAAGGCTGCAGCCAGGATATTGTTACTAGCTAAGTAACACTATAATGAAGTCTTACTAGTTCTGTCTCTTTAATGCAGGCCAGGTGACCCTTTTTGAGATCGGATGGATGACAACACCCGAACCTGCCTACTGGTCGGGAGGCTGGCAATGCCTGCGTACTGTTTCACTTACTAATTCACACAAACTGACATACACCCCCCCCCCGACATGTGTCTCTCTATGTCTCTGTCCCCGTGGGACACATGTAGTGATTCACTCTTTCCTATTAAATGAAGGAACTGAAACGTCTGTTAGACCTGCTACTTTAATTTCACAAACCCTCCCATCACGTCCCTCTTCTGTCTTTGTGTGTGTGTGTGTGTGCTTTTTCTTACAAACACAAGTTCAGAGGAGGGTGAACACTACAGCAGGTCTCATCATTTAACTGCTCCAGCCATGAGTAAGAAGAGCTGCCTTGAGGGTCAGAAATATGACATCCTGCTTCGCATGTGCGTCAACTGGACACAATCAAGCCGTAAGGTTCATCCAAAAGCAGGTGAGCTTCACAAAACCTGTGTTCTTTATTGGGTGAAAATATTTTTTATCCACCTCTTGAACAGAAAAATGCTCCCTCAGGGTTTGGTTGGTTGGTTTGGTTTTTAAACATTACCACAGAACGTCTTTAATGAAATAAATACCTTTGTTAACCAGAAACCTCTGAGTAACTGTTTTAGTTGGTTTAAACTGCATTCCTGTTCCTTCAGAAACATAACATTGGTAATAAATGACCAGTTTATGCATATTTCCTTAATGAAAACCTGACTTTTACAACCATATGTTACCTGTTAATGCAGCTGATGCTTCTGTTGGTCTCAGATCCAGTCCCAACGATTCAGAACCAGCTTATACAGAAGACCATGACTAGGTCTCATCATTTAACTGCTCCAGCCATGAGCAAGAAGAGCTGCCTTGAGGGTCAGAAATATGACATCCTGCTTCGCAAGTGTTTAAACCGGACAGAATCAAGCCGTAAGGTTCATCCAAAAGCAGGTGAGCTTCACAAAACCTGTGTTCTTTATTGGGTGAAAATATTTTTATCAATTTCTTGAACAAAACAAATGCTCCCTCAGAGTTTGGTTTTGGTCTCAAAACATTCCCACAGAGGGATTACAGAACGTCTTTGATGAAATAAATACCTTTGTTAACCAGAAACCTCTGAGTAACTGTTTTAGTTGGTTTAAACTGCATTCCTGTTCCTTCAGAAACATAACATTGGTAATAAATGACCAGTTTATGCATATTTCCTTAATGAAAACCTGACTTTTACAACCATATGTTACCTGTTAATGCAGCTGATGCTTCTGTTCCCCTCAGAGTCAGTCCCAACGATTCAGAGTTCAGCTCTGTGGGGTTTCCTGAGCCTGGCCATCATGGGGTCTGTCTTGTCTCTGGTTCTTTGGTGTGTGATATTCAGACGGCAGACAAGAGACAGCAGCAACTCCGGTAGGAGATGATATGATGTTTTAAAAAAGTTGATTGGTGTTTAAATACAAGTCTGAGAGATAGTTGCTGACATGACATATAGAAAATCAGATCCTTTTTTTGCTGTCAACCTTATTCTGAAGTCTTATGTTGATGATTCCCAAATCAAAAGATGTCCATTTCCTGTAGAAACCTCAGCATCCACTAGACGGTCCAGATATTTATAAAGAACTGTCAAAGAACTGGTGGGTTTCTTGGGTTAAGGTTAGCCAGATTCAGTCAAATGAAAATCAGCTTGTCCTCCCCTGCTCTGTCAATCTGTAACTTTAAAAGTCATTTTGCTTTGGTAGACCACAGAATCCAACCGAAATGTGTTTGTTTTTAGTTTAGTAAAATTAACCTTCAATCCAGAGGCAGAGTTGGAAAAAATACGGAACAAAAAGGAAGATAAATATAAAATAAATACAAATGTCCACTGTGGAAGACATTTCTTAAAACCTAAATATTGTGATAAAATATTTCTATTTTAACTTAGTACATGTGTTTTTATGATATTCATGTGAATTACAAAGATTCATATAAATATAACAACATTTTAAGACAAAATGAGCTTGATCAAAATTATTATGCATTTACATTTTCTTTTCCTCATAAATTGTTCTCATGGATCATGGACACCCTGGAGGGAAAGATGAAAACTCAACCCCTACAACTGTGGTCATTTAAAACTCCTAAATGCCCTCTTTAGATACCAAAAGGAGTTTGTGTAGTTGTATGATGGAGGTGGATGGAGGATTTTCAGGTTTACAAATGTCCTTCACAGAGGGCAAATTTGAGGGGTGTCTAAGTAGTGTGTTTAACTGAGAAAAGATAGTTTTCCAAACATTGTACCCCGACTTACAGAGCAGGCTTCTCAGACTCGTGTGGGGAAAATGTGGTCGGGGGCAAGCAGGTGATGAAGTGTGAGGTTCGTCACAGCAGAAACTCCACAGTTTCTGTTCTCTTCTTGTCAGGCGTCCCATGGGTCGGCACCACTCTCTTAAGCTATTCTAGTTTCAGCACACATCCGTTGGTTGGCCACGATAAATTAGGTCTCCACACAGGCTTGAAAACACATGAACTAACTCAAAGTATTTAAGAGGGTGGACTGGTTGAACAGATAGAAGTGGAATCTGTGAAGTTATAGATATTTTCTATAAGACTCCAGGGTGTGAAATAAGTCTCTTGTGCCATGCCTGCAGCAGCTGAGCTTCATGTTTTTGACTAACATGAATCTTTCAGTTTTAACACAAATGTACTAAAAAATGCAAAAAGAAAGAAAAAAAAAGAAAGCAGAGGAGACTCACTTTCTAGTCACATCTCATCCAGGAAATTAGAAAACTGCATTAGTCTATTTGCAGTGAAGCACATCATTGTTTTAATTATATAGATCTGGTTGGTAGAGTGTTGCATTTTGGTTGGGTATTCCTTTTCAGCAAGGAAAAGCTTAAAAAGCCTGAACAATTTTCTTTTTAAAACCCTTAAACTACCTTTGTATTGAGAAGACTAGTGAGAAAATGTATAGGCTCCCTTGGGAGTTTTGTTTTGTAAAAAAAAACTATAAAAGGTTGTCGGTGACATAAGCTTTGTGACTATTTATAAATGTTCTTTTAATTTGTGTAAATTCTTGTGTATTTATGTAAGATCTTTGCATTCATTCTGAATATTATCCTCTATTATTTGTGTTGCAGAGGAGGCACCAGAGCTGAAGCCTGTTCAGAAAACAGACGCGGCTGTTCCTTTCTGCCCACCACCCTCAGAAAGAAACGGCCAGGCTGAGACGTTTCAGAGAGCAGCAGACCTCCCTTCGGCCTGTCATCAGTTGCACCTTGGGGCCCAAATGGGCTCAGAGTGGGAGGACCACTTTGCTGGTTGCAGGGGCCCCGCAAGGTACGGCAGTAAAGAGGGAGGCGGAGGTCTCCCAGCATGCAGTACTGTGGCGGACCACAGAATCCCACTTCCTGCCACAGAGCTGGGTGGCACCGTGTTAGTTACAACTAAAACTGTGTAGGACTATGTGTGTCTTTTTGACTTTTTTTATTGTTAAAAGACCCAAAAAACTTGGAGTTCGTACTTGCCGGGTCCAAAAGATTTATTGGTGTCATGTTTAAAGAGATTTTTGAGTGTCATAACCTAGTTTTATGATGTTTATGATGTACAGTAAACCTTTCAGTTTTGGTCAGAGTACCTAGTTTAAGGTTTGGATTAAGGGGTTTAGTGATGTTCTCTTAAGTGATTGTATTGTTCCTCAGTGGAAGCTTTGAACACTCTTGAGTTTTTCTCTTATCTACCATGTTTTTATGGTTTTCAAGTGCTGATAAAATTGTCTTTCATGTCTTTGCATTGCTTTAATACGACATATTGTTGTGTAAGGATACCTCTGAAGGTTGTATATGTTGTGTTTGTATTTTTTTTTACAAAGTATTGTTAAAAACAAAACAAAAAATGCTTTGGCCAAATTTCCAACATTTAATAAAACACAAAACAAAAATAAGACAAATCAAGAAAATAGCCTAAAAACAATGTAGCACTGGATTTACTCACTAGCCAACTTATACTACACATAGACTAAACTGAAACAGTAAAAAAAAAGGTTTCCTACAAGTGGACTGCAAAATGTTTCCATAGACCGCTGTGCATGCTCTGTGTCATTGCATGCACAGTGGTTTGTGCTAATGCTCTTGAGCTGAATCTGTCAAGCGTTGTGTCTGATAGACCAGCTGGATAGCTCACTGCTGGGCACTAGTTTTGTACAGACTGCAAAAAGGATGCTATATTTTTCCTCTTTTTGCTCAAACATCCTGCAGCTGATCAGTAGCAGGATGTTTTGAAGCAGCAACAGTGCATGCAATGGCACCGAGTAACACAGACTTTCTACAGTTGACAAATATATGTGTCCTTGAGCTGCTGTGTAATTTCTTAGGTTTGAGTTGTTTAACAAGACCGAAATCTGTGCTCCAGTTTCCCACTTGACACTGAATTAACCGTCAGTAGGCTGGGGTAGCTAAATTTAAACAAGTTTGGTGTAACAACAACATTTCTTAACATTAACCTCTAAAAACTTAAAACACAAGAGAATCGTAAACCAGGGTTAATGATTTTAACAGGCTATAACAACCCGGTTCATTTTAATTCACAATTTGTGCCAAGATTGCTCCTAAAAGAGGCATTCATGTCAGATAATGTCAGATAAGGGGAATATAAGTATTTGAGAATGAAACTAAGTGTCTGTTAGTCTGAGCTGGTTTTGCTGTTTGAGCCAATGTGAGCTTAAATATGAGCAGAGGTGGAAGTTCGTGACAGAAACAGGAGCTGTTATACTGCATCTTTGTGGTATTTTGATCTCTATCTCAGACATCACATTAAGAATTCTGGAACTTGTGCCAACTTGTGAAAGAAAGGATATATAATATGTCTCCTTTCAGAAAATAACTAGAATACATTTATCTTGTCAACCTGCCGTCCTTCATGTGCAGGTTGAGTGAGAGCACAGATGTTAAATAAACAAATCTCATAAACTGGATGAGAGTTTTCTGTATTACAATAAGTAAGACTGATGCAACGAAGCTGTGTGTGATAGAGAATGAGTAAAGATAACGAGGAATGTGACCCAGGGTAAAGAACACTTATCTAAACAGCACATCAACCTCACCTTTACCGTGCTTGCATGCCAGACTGCTGCTCCTCTATTATCGCTCCACACCTTCAATCAAAGGGCTGTCCTGACGTGTTGACTCACACAAACACATTTTTCTATTGTCTTTTGAAGGAAAGCTCCTCTGTGCTGTATTCACTGGGAGGTACTGGGGTGGTCAGTGACAGCCAGGTGGAAGTACTCAGGCGGGCTTTCCTTCTGCATGCTGCTGTTGCTGTCTCTCCAGCGGACTTTGGCAGACAGGGTCTTTCGCCTTTCAAAGCCCTCTTTCCAACTATCACGCTTCTCCAGACTAGACACGATCATCTCTGCCAGATCCTGCTGGAGCCGCTGGAAGTTCTCCCTGAGACAGGAATGATGACATTATTTTGGAACACGGCAGATTAATTAAATCCTATGTTTGGAGTAAACAGAAATGATGTTTTTACTCACGCTGTTGGTGGTGTTGGCAGGCTGTATTTTCCTCCTGTCACGCCTGTCAACCAGTATGTCATCTCTTTACCTTTACCCTGTAAGAAGGTTCAGACAGACACAGACAAACCCAGAGGAAATGAAAGTAGAGTCTTCAAACACTTGGGTTTGAACATGTTTGGTGCCTGGATTGATGCAGTCATCTCACCTTAAGGAATGTCTCGCCTCTTTTTTCAAACTCAAACTTGCCATCTGTCCTTTCCAGGGTGTTGATAGTGGACTGACTTACATGAATTCTTAAAGCTTGAAAGACAAAAGGAAAGACAAGCAATAGTCTCTTAATTAGCCATTTGTGCAACTGAAGAATAAAAGCTGCATCTGAACGGCCTCTTAGCTGAAGATGTCGACATTTGCATTTGGCTTTCTTACGCAGGCTTGTTGACTCCATGCGTGAGGCAGTGTTGACTGTATCTCCAAAAAGACAGTATCGAGGCATCTTGTTTCCAACCACTCCTGCTGCACAGGGACCTAGTCACAAACCAAAGCATGCATATATGTTTAATTGATATCCAGACATTTAACTCCCTATGAATGTTTTTCATTAACACTACTCAGCCACAAGATGTCAGCAGCATTTGACAAGCAAGAAAAAGAACGGAGAAGCAACATGAAAGTGTAGCCTGCAAACCGTCTATGGTGTTTAACATAATTTGAAAAAGCAAAAGGGAAAAACATGAAAAGATAGAGCTGTTTGACTCTATTAAATGTTCTACCTATGCTGAATCTACTAATTTCCACATTTGCTTTGTTTATAAATCAAAATAAAACTTTCTCTTAGGTCATGTATTTTCAAAATATTTTTCAGCTGCAAGATTTTGAAAGACATCTATATATAATAACTTAGGTGATAAAATGCAACAAAATCACCAGGGGTACCTGAATGCACACCAATCCGGATCCACAGAGGGATCCCAGGCAAGTGCTGCAACTCAAAGGTCCCCACAAATGACAGAATGTCCAGGGCCATATGGGCGATGTCCACTGCATGCCTGCCGCCGTTCCGTTTGGGTAAACCTGATGCAACCATGTATGCATCTCCTATTGTCTCAACCTGAAATGCAAATACATCCTAATTTTATAAAAAGCAAGTTTTTAACTGTTAAAATTATTATAAAATACTTTTTAAATTTATTTCAAGACTGCACTCAGTTTAAGCTGCAAACCTGAGAGCAAGAACTGCAAAAGCAACCATACAGTTTACAAATCTACATGCACAGGAACCATTAAATGAGAAGCTAGTGTAAGCTCCAAGTAAAAGTTAGTCAGGGCTTAGTGCAGATTAGCAGCCTCTTTGGTAGTTTCAACTAGTTGCCAACTACCAAAAAAAAAAATCATGTTTAGATTGCAAAACAAAAAAAACAAAATAAGTGCACATGAACTGCACAACTGAGAGCAGTTTTGCTAAACTGAGAAACTTCTGTGGTATTTTGGCACCAGATGGACTTCATAGTCATCAAAGCCATGTCTCAATGTTTCTGCAGAGCACCACCAGTCTCAGAAAGGCCATTCCAAGCAACCTATATGCTGCATACAACTTTGAAGAAACAATTCTTATTTGTTGGTGAAACAATATTGCAAATTTACATAATCTTAACTGTTTTGTAGTGTGAGGTTGGACAGGTTATTTACATACACTGTGAGAACCTAAAGAGAAGAGAAGCTAGTGCAAACTACAAGTAGCCTACTGGTTGGCCAGTCGCTACTGGGGTTAAGGGGCTTTCTGAGCTGGCTGACTGAGTGGGGACTAGTTGCCAGCTGCTGGGACTCAGACCAGCCAAGCCCACTGACCTCCAGCCCCTGGTACTGGGTCCTGCAAAGTGGATGCTAGCTGTTAGCTGCTAATTGCTAGCCGTTTCTGGCAGAGTCGTGGGCACATTCAGATCAGCATATTCATAGAGCTCAATTCACAAAATGACCAAAAAGGCGTAGCATCAAATCCAGGCCGTTTTTGTGGAACACAGACAAGTTTTTAGGGATTATTATTTACTATAAACTTTAATAAATTCATTCAAAACGTCATTAAAGAAACCCTCAAAGCTCCCACCACTGCCAAATCAAATCCAAACTGACACGTTTATGCTAAACTACCTTGTACACATCATGATGGTCCAAGATGCTGTCAAAGTTCTTGTAGATTTCGTTGAGCATGTCGACCACCTCAATGGGGGTGCTGTAGTGGCACAGGGTGGTAAATCCCACAATGTCACTGAAATAGATGGTCACTTCCTCAAACAGCTCTGGCTGTACGCTGCCTGTTTCTTTTAGGGAGCGGACCACTGGGCTAAGGAGAGACAGAGAAAGTGGAATGAAACGTTAGTAAAACATTTCACATAATATGAGAAAACCCTTTAATCTCCACCAACTGCTTCAGGAGCTGACTGACTCTTTAGCTGCTGAACAGTCCACAGTGTAAACTTCTTTGTTTTCAAGACAACAGTGATTTTTGGTGCAACAAAAGGCCCAAATTTGCCTTTTCTTTGGAATATGTCTGACTCTCACAACACAACACAATCAAAGCCACGATTATGGCTTTAAACACAGATTGAGAAGCAGCATTTAGTTGTTATGCTTCANCCTCACAACACTTGTCGAAGCCCCGATTATGGCTTTAAACACAGACTACATGGAGAAGCAGCATTTAGTTGTTATGCTTCAAACAAGTGGAGTGAAGTACCACTAGAGATTAAACTCTCACCCGATGCAGACACTGTTAAATCCAGGTTAAAACTTTTTGAACTGCATCTTAGAACTTATTTAGACTTACTTTTAACCATTTAGTTAGGATTTTATGTATTTTACTGTGATTTTTGCATACCCTTTAAGTTATGTCTTAGTATAATTTCATTCATTTCACTGTTTGTATTTCTTTTTATGTTTTCTCTGTTATCTAAAGCACATTGAATTGCTTTTCTTTAATTAAATAAATTTGTCTTGCCTTGTCTTGTGACTTTTGGGCCACATCAGGCCAAAACAGCATGTGCCATAATCCAAGTTAAGCCCATCTTGTGTCCTTTAAGAAGCTTTTGGCCAACACAATGTTTGTAAGTATTTTAAATGACCCAAACATGATTCGGCAGCCTAAAATATCTGATATCTGGGGCATTGATCAGGAGGGTTTTTAGATTTTTGGCCTAAATGTTGCTAAAATTAACGTTAAAAGCAGGTTGTGAGCCATGAAAGCAACAAAAAATCTTATGGTTTCTCCAGAGCTACGGCTGTTTAGTGTCGCCTCTTTCACTTACCCAGGGAGGAGCATAAAGTTGAGGCGATCTGCTCTGTCCCGCTCAGCTTTGTACAGAGAGGTTCTCTCCTCCACCAGATTCTCCAGCGTCTTGGAGTACATCTGTAAACGACGAATCAGCTTGTCCATGTACGTCTCAGTGGCTTGATTATGCAGGTTACTGTTTAAATGCACACAAAAAGGACAAACTGAAGTTCAGGTGACAGCTTCTTCACAGACACGTGACACATTATGGAAATTAAAAGTCTCTCAAAATGAATATGCTGGTGTACCTGAAAATCTTTCCCAGAGTTAACTCTATTCTCTTGAAATCTGGCCTCCGCTCAGGGTCTTCATCCCAGCAGTTCTTTATCAGCATGTAGAGCTGTGTACATGTGTCAATTGCATAGAAAACAGTCGAAAACTTAAAAAAGGAAAAAAAAAATTTACCTTGATGGATACAGCTAATGATGTACTAACAGCCCTGTAATGTTTGGGGGCTCTTTTACCTCGATCTCCCTGTCTGATGCACCTTCAAAGTTGAGATCAGGTCTGAAAAGGATGTTGTTTCTGGGATATTCCACTCTGTAGAGCTTCTCTGAGGGGCAGCAACAACAAGAAGTCAACTAAAAGCTGTTAGATGGATTATAATAATGTTATAATAATGAAACATAAATTTTCTAACATTTAGTTGTTTATGGTATCATATATTTTCTTTTTTTTATTTTAGTATCTAATTCTATTCTAATCTATTCTATTCTATTTNTTTTTCTATTTTAGTATGTTGTATTCTATTCTATTCTATTTTGATGGTGACCTACCTATAGTATTAGAGCAGCACAGCGTATAGAATGGGGCCCACCTCATAACAATTTCGTGGGCAATGATGCCATTGCTGTAGACGTCCCCTTTCTGAGACACCCCACCTTTACGAAGGTGCTCTGGGGCCGTCCACAAATCTGAGTGGGGGGGGG
>CM047976.1:4198670-4209430 GCA_026261665.1 Melanotaenia duboulayi
TAACTGATGATCTCAGTATGAAAATGAGCGATCAGCTTCATTGAGGATCAAATCCATTCCTACCTCTGCCTGGCTTCAGAATGGTGTTGCAACCAAAGTCAGTTATCTTGACCACCATACGATTATCAACCACACAGTTGGTGGACTTGAGGCGACCATGAACTGCAATGTTACTTGAGTGTAGATATGACATGCCCTGAAGAAGATATACAGCAAGAGGGCAGCAGTGAACAGGATGGTTAAACCAGGCTGGCTGTACAGAGTCACTGTTTGTTGTATAATCTCATCAGCTCAGATGTGCTTTTTGTTTTGTTTTTTATAATCTTTTCCAAAAAAAAAAAATCCTGAAATTTTAAAAATAAGGGTATACTTTTGGTATATGTGCATGTATTCATATAGAATGAAGTTACCTTTGTTAAACAGTGTTTGTGGTGTTTGGTAATAAAAGACAGTTAAATAAAGAAATTTCAATGCTTAAAAGAATATGCTACATCCCTAATCAGTTGGGACAGTACAGAAAATGGATAATAAACAAACAAGCAAGCAAATATATAAATAAATACATGATGATTCTTATGTTGCAAACTGGGACTGACACCTTCGTTGTGCATGTCATGTGTAAAAGCACAGAAGTGGAACTGGGGGTTGATCTGAGCCAGCAAGGGAGATGGTAATTGAGCCAAACCAGGCCCACCTTGTGTGTGCTTACACACATAAAGGTGTTGTCATCACTCATAATTCCACGACAGCTTGATGTGCTAAAGGACATAGTGATGTAAGACTGAACTACCTCTGCTTGGCATGTGTGAATTATGATGAGGAACAGCAGTAGGTTAACAAGGGCGTCTGTTTTTTCCTGAAAGGTGTAACCAGTATGTAATATGTGAGAAGGGCTATTCATTTTTATTTAATTGCAGACAGAAGATATTCAAGATTCAGGATATAGTATATCTCATCAACTCATTTTTTCTTTTGTTAATAAAAGTCCATTTCATTTATTTTGCCAGTGAGGTACAACCATCCTCTACCCATCTTTGTTCCTCAAAGACTCGGGTTTTCATGGATGCTGCTTTTGTAACAAACAATTATTATTTACATTTTTCAGACTGTTTCTGATTTAGGGTTTGTTTAAACAAAACATACCTTTGCTATGTCACACATGACTGATATCTTAAACTCCATGTCCAGGAAGGTTTCATCTGGGTAGGATATCCTGTCATTAAGAATATACTGAGGGGAAAAAAATAGAAAACTGATGAAGTTCATATTCCGTCCCTTTTATTACTCTGCTTAAAGGCTGTATTCAGTTACTGGAAAAGTGGAACATTTATTAGTCACAGTGTATTTGTGCAAAAATGAGATTAGTTGCATTCACAATCACAACATTAGTGGCGTCTAAACTGTGTGTCAAATCACCAAACAGATGTGAGCAGCACAGAAAGGAGGCCACTGAGTTCTGTCATAAATAACATATTTGTCAAGTAACAAGAAGTAATGTCATGGAAATATTTGCACCACAGACATTCATGCAGCATGCAGTGTGTGTGTGCATTAAAAAGAAATGAGTGGTAAATTTCCAATAGGGTCAATACACACCATGAAAGCATAATAGATTTATTTCTGTTTGACCAGATGTAAAAACATCACATTTAATTTGAGAGTTCATATCCCTCTATTAGAGGGATAACAGAAATTTTATTACACCAAAATTATTCCTATTTCCACCCAATATCTGAGATGAACGTTTTAATATGTTTTTGAAATTGTCAGCAAGCCAATAATGCAAACGTATAGAATTAAATCTGTGAATAACAATCACAATGTGAAGAGACTGGCGAAGCCCATTAACAGATGTGGAAAATTGGTAGGATCTAATATGCAGGATAAAAAAAAAGAGGAGTTTTATAGTCTGCTCTTACCCTGAGGGAGCCTCTCTGACACAGTTCAAACACTGCAAACACACCATACTCAAACTTCACAGTGCCATAAAACTTGGTCAGGTTGTAGTAATCAATGCGCAGCAGCTGGAACACAGAAACATAGAAAACTGGAAATTATCTTTATATATATATAATCCACATTTTCATGTCTATATGAAAGACAAACATATTAACTCTAAGTGAGAGTAAGAGGTATCTTACAGTGTTAAGTTCAATCTTCTGATCCTCTGCAAAATCTCCTTCTGGGTGTTTTAGCTCCTTCAAAATTACAGGCTGAAAAATAAAAGTAATTGATTATAAAAAATTAAAAGAAGTTTCACACCACCATAATTAATTCTTTTTCTCTGGTAAAAGATTTA
Source organism: Melanotaenia duboulayi (assembly GCA_026261665.1). Taxonomy (NCBI): domain Eukaryota; kingdom Metazoa; phylum Chordata; class Actinopteri; order Atheriniformes; family Melanotaeniidae; genus Melanotaenia; species Melanotaenia duboulayi. The sequence continues at coordinate 4,200,970 of CM047976.1, forward strand.
GTGAAGCAGAATATTGCTACCTTCTTGTCATAGCAACCTCGATGAGAAAAGTATGTGCTGTCCTTCCTCTTATCATCATCAATCTGTGTCATAATCACAAGCACATCACAGAATCTATGGATTAGCAGCAATTATTACAAATGCTTAAGAATCCCACATACATGTAAAAGTAGGTCACTTGGACTGGAAGCAGCTACTTAAATTGTCTTTTCAGTCTCTTTTGTGCCGTCATTTTTAAGAAGTTTACTTTTTTTTAGCTCTTTTTTGCATTTCCATTGGGTAATTGTTGTTGAAATTTTTGATTGTTTTGCTCTTTCTGTCTGTTTTAGGTCATTAAGTCATTTTGAGTTAATCTGAGTTAATATCTGTTCAGAGTATTTTGAGTAATTTTGTATTTTAAACCTTGTAGCCCTGAAAAAGTGTGAACCCAAAAGTAAATTCTGGACCAGATTCTGGTCTGGCTTTTGTCTCTAAAACCTTCCTTAGTTATTTTGAGTCTTTTTGGGTTTCTTTGGACTTGTTCAGAGTTCATTTTCGTATCTTGGTCCTTGTATTTAGAGCTACTGAGACACCTACACCTTATGATAGTTCACATCATGACATCCTATTATGTTTACTTTATGATGAGTATTTCAAACTATACTTGGTTTCAAAGCGTAATAGTAAGGACAAAGTCTACTCACCATCACCGCCCTATTGAGGTGCCCCAAGACTGCACACTGAGACCTCTACTTTTTGTTATGTGCACTACCTCTTTGAGCCTGATCATCAGATCAGATGGCCACTTATATCACTGTATGCAGATGATGTACAACTGTACTCATCATTTTCACCACATGACATCATGGTTTTAGTTCAGTTTTAAACTAGTCTTTCTTTCTAAATGGATATAGAAATGCCACCTTTAGCTACAAATTTCACTGACTGATTCAGTGGTCATGACAACCAATCAGTCCACCCAACTCAATCTCAACTTAAAAAAAAAAATCCAATTCCAACTAAATTCCCAACAAGGGTTGCAGGAAACCTTGGAGTTATTTTTGATGACTAGTTGTCTCTGTATGACCAGGTATGACAATGTTATATTTGTCTCAAGCGTGCTATTTTGTATTTTATAATGTATAAAAATTAAGTACTGGAACTCATTCTGTATGCTACTCCTGTAAGAGACAATGTTGTTGATCTTTTCAACTATGAAAAGTATGAAAAGTCCAATGACTACAGATCGTACAGATCTCAGATCACACCATCTGTTGGTGTTTGATCAATCAAAAAAAGACACGTTAGTCCATTACTGATGTCCATTTGTAAGCTGCTTTACATTAAAGCACCTGCTTAAAATATTATACACCACATAATCTGAAATCTATTTTATGTGGCTTTATTTCATGTCTTCACTTTACAGTTCCAACACATTAAATTCTTGTCTGTCATGCGCTGATCAGGTAGTTATTATTTATTACTTGTATTTATAAATGCTTCTTTTGCAGTCATCAGTAATAGCACAAGTTATTTGTTTAATGACGATGCTCACCTTTAGAGAGACCTCCTTTTCATCCAAAGGACCAATCAGATGTGGCTCAATGTGGGACCACTTCTTCTGCATCATACGCTCTTTTCTGTTTTGCCTAGCAGTATATCATAGACACATCAATCACATAGAAGATCACAATCTATGAAACTGTGGTTTATTATTCCAGGTCTATGAGCATTTTATCAGCAACATCGTAGTGAAAATAATGTTTTGTTTTCCCATTTACTGAAAGCTGCAGATGCTGCGTTATCTTGTCATATTTTGTGATACTGCAGCTCTGCATGTTGTACTTGTGGTAATGCAGGTGTAAAATGTATCTACTGTTTACCGGTAGAAGATGAGAGCGATGGCCGTCACCACCACAACGCTGACACCCAAAACGATCACAATCACGTCCCGTGTAGTTACTATTGAATCTACATATAGAACGGCATTAGAACTTTATTTATAATACCTGAAGTAACACTACTGTACATCTTTACACTACATCTGTAAAGACTATATTATTTACATTTAGAATTTCTGAATTTTATTTAGGGGGTTTACCAGAACAGGTTTACATAATCTAATGGTCAAAAAAACATTTTTCGTCTCAATAAATACAGTACTTTCCAATAGCTCCTCTAATCATTGCCTGCAGTGCTCATGTCTCTTTAAAGCTCCCTCTTCTTGCTCTAATTGATCAAATGATTGATTGCATAACAGTCTGGACTACAATCCAGGGTCAAGACTGTTCACAAGCAGCGTTTTCATTAGGTGAAAAACTCCCTCCAGTGTTTCACATTTAAAACCTTATTAAACACTGAAGAAAAGGAACAACTATTTACAGTGTAATATTTTGCTATATCTAAATGTCTCAAACTTATTGTTAGAACCCTGAACTTGTTTTCTAAAAGTATAAAGCATTACCATCTGGTTCTGGTTCATCATCAGGCAGGTATCCTCCTCCCCAAGGTAGAGCAGGTTCTGGGTGCATCTCTATGGTTTTATTTTGTGAGGTGTCAAACACTAATAGAGTTTCATACTTGAGATAGACAGAAGCACAGAGTGAATAAAGCTGTTCACACTTAAATTGGCTTTGCTAGCTGTTAAACACATGATGTTCTCACCTTGTGACTTTTAGCTGATGTGTAGATCATGGAGAAGTTAACATCTCTGTCACCGTACTCATCAAGCAAATAGTGTCCTCCCATACCTGTTTGCACCGGACACATAAACAGTCAGATTTCATGTGCTCTGCATTTTAACTGGATGAACGAGTCCAATTATTCTGCTAATTATTACACTAGAAAAAATAACATGGAAGAATGTCACTGTTTCCAAAAGCTGTAGCTTTTCATAAAAATCTAACAGAATAAATACTGAGAAGAAATGGTTAATGTTGTAAATAAAAAAAAAGCTTTGCTCGTTGCAGACATGAGCAGGAAACACCCTTAAAACCACCGTGGTGCATTCAAGAATAAAAAACATCAAACATCTGAGCATCATCTATATGGCGGACATTGCTGACTGGAAAAAAAATCCAAGATGATCCTGACTTAAAGTGAAAGCAGGATCTCTTATTGCTTTGATATCAGGCCTCACTCTGTCGTGCTCATGATGGGAACCAAAGCAAAATGTCAGAGGTTGGAGCAGCCTTGTACCCTGATAGAGAAGTGCTCCAATCAGCTTACATCTGTATTACCAGGCAGCAATTAACTACAACCATAAAACAAAGGCAAGTAGTATATTATCTGTGGTAACTGTGATGTGACACCTTTTATGCTGATGTTTATATTTCACTGAACATTTTGATCGGAGATTTGCAATGCAAAATTATATTTTATGTTTCTAAAATGATTTATAGATTTAAAAAAGCTGCATTGTATTTGTTTTGTTTCAGCATACAAAGTGTCTTTCAAAGCCAAAAGAGTTTACCAAAACACTATAAGATAACTTAAGGTGTACCTTTCACCATTTCCAAGGTTTTATATGTCAGGATATAAAAAACAAAAATAATCTGCTCCTCACAGTGTCTTGGTTGCATCCTGTCACATCTTAACATAAAGTAGATGCAAACTCAGCTGATTCGAATATGACATTTTACACTGTGTTATCATTTATTGCAAAAAAAGAAGATACATTCAGAAACAGTGTGTAAAAACTCATGATTCAACACCTTATTGAACAAATCTTAGCTGCAGTAACTTGAATTAGTCATTTTCTGTAGGATGCTATCAGTCTGTTTCAGCAGTGAGGACTAATTGTCATTCTCTCTTCTTTATATTACTTCATTTCTTTTCTGGTCCATCCAAACATTTGAATCAGACCGAGGTCTGAATTTTGACTGGGCAACGGCAGCTTATTGAGTCTTTTAACTTCTTTCAGTTGGTTTGTGTAGATTTTACTTAGCAAATTTGAACTGTGCNCAAACAGAAGTGAAGCACTGTAAAAAAGGGCTCTGCAAGGGACTTTTCAGAGTGTATCCTGCCTCCTGTCTAGTAGCTGCTGGGATAGGCTCCAGCCCCTGTGACCCTGCATTAGACTAAGTAGGTATGGAAAATGGATGGATAAAAATACAGTTTAGTCAAGTTGAGCTTTCAATCATTGTGTTAAAGGTTTGTTGGTAGGTTCAGGGTCATTGTCCTGCTGACCCAGTATCAGTATAGCTTTAGCTATCAGACAGATGGTCTCATGTTTGACTCTAGAATACTTTGTTATACAGAAGAGTTCATGCTCAACTCAATGACTTCAAGTGATCAGATGCTGTGGTTACCGAACAAGCCCAGATTATCGCTCCACCACCACTATGCTTTACATGGTGCATTTGGTTTTCTAAATGTCTATGCTACGCATTGGCAATAAATATCTGCACTTTGATCTCATCTGTCTAATGGACAACTACCAGAAAAACTGTGGTTTGTGCAGATTTTACTTAGCAAATTTGAACTGTGCTTCCATGACTGGCTAAAAATGTCAAAACAAAAGTTCTTAAAACTACAAGAAGACATGTTTGGGATGTCTATTGAATATATCTTTGAAAGAAGTTAAAACAAACCACACTTGGTCAGTCTATTTCCAATTGTACTGTCATCAACTTTAACATTTAACATGCAAACTGAGGCCTATAGAATCTCAGATGTAACTCAGACATGATCAGTCAACCATAATATGAGAGATGTCAAAAAGAAAATGATTACTTCAAGTTATTCCTGACAAAAATTTTTTTTTTGTTCTTATATCTTGATATANGATGTCAAATAGAAAATGATTACTTCAAGTTATTCCTGGCAAAATTTTTTTTTTTTTTTTGTTCTTATATCTTGATATATAAGGCCCTATGATTGAAAAGGGATATACTTCCTTTTTCACATGACAGTTTAATCTTTATCTTAATTATACTTATTGTCATGACAAATGACACTACATACAAAATCATAATTTTACATTAAGGGATCATACGCACCATAAAAAGAGACATTTGCAAAAGGATTGCCATCAACAGGCACCTCAGTTGATTCTCTTTTATTTTGTAGGACGAGCCTCCTCTCTCTGAGCACTTTTCCAAACAGCAGAGCCCCATCATGATAACCAGCCACATAGTCATTTATCTGCCCATTGGAATAAAATACAGAAAAATAAGACTCCAACACTCTGTAAAAACATGTTTTCCTTCATGGTCTTGTTTGGTTTACAAGGTGCAGCTTACCGTATCGTTGTATGTCGAGTTTGTGTAGTTCCTCTGTGGCAGAGTGATAATTAGGACGTCTTCCATTCCCACAGTGGATGTTGAATTGTCATAATACACAGTGCTAGACAAGGGTAAAATCAGTCACCTTAAATATAACTTATATACCTAAAAAATCTCACTCCTTTGTTTTCGAACTGTGGTTTCTTCACCGAGATTGAATAGAAGCTTTGTGATAATAGTGTAAAAGTGAGATAGTTGAACTAATTTCCAAGCTTACTTGTAAATGTCGAGGAGAATGAATATGGTGTCTTGAGCAAGCGACTTCACGTTCTCCTTTATTGAAACAATATCACTGACATTCCCGCAAAGAATGAAAACTGGAAAATCAAAATCAGCTTTGAGTTAAAAGAAAGGAACATGTTTGTCTGGTGCATTTTCATCACGTTTTTTACATTTTATATGTTACATTTTATGTCTGGTGGCAGGTGACTTCCACTCCATGGATAAAGCAGATTTGCAAACTGAATACACAGAAATACTATATACGCACACACATGTTTGTAGGTATTTTTGTAAATTGCGTAAGACCAATGCTGTCAAATTTCTAAGGGTTAAGGGATGCACAGATTCAGTGGTGTATAAGAATTAAATGTTAAGGTTTTTTTTTTTATATACAGAAAAATCTTGAAAAACAATCAAAAGGCCTTTTGTGCTATTCCTCTGTTTTTATCTGGCACATCTGTGTTGATCTGAACAAGCATAAATATGACACTTTAAAGCAGTCCTACTGAACTTTTGTAGATTTTTGCACTTTGCGACCCCCTAACAAAAACTAATTCAACATCTGTCTTGCATCCTGTCTCTTCTCTGAGCTCTCTCCAGCAAGCAAAAGTCAGTCTAATGCTGACTCTTGTCTCATGTCTTCTCTGTCAGTTTCTTTCTTTTCCTCGCTTCAATTCAACGCAGCCAGTGTCTTGAGATCTAGTTGTCCATGACATGGTGCCATAAAGCAAAATACAGCTGTCACACGATGCCCTGGGCTGGAACATAAAGCTGTGAGGGACAGTTTCTTTGCCCCAGGACGCTGCAGGGCAACAACAGCTCCATGAATGTGCAGAATGAATGTCAGTGTACCATCAAAAATAGTCAGAAGCACGACGTTTTAAATATGGAAAATCATGTAGTGTTGTTTTAAGTTCACGGTTTGAAAGAAGAAAATGTTTATCCTGTTCTCTGAGCTACTTCTGTATTTTGAGAGTATAAAAAAGACCAATCTGGTGAATGACTGTGGATCTGTTGGATTTTTATTTCCTCTAAGCTTTGAGCATGTAATTTTTTATTAATTTATTTGGGATTTCCTGTTACCCCGTAGCCTGGTGCAATTTTGGAGGCTATTTATTTATTTGAGTTATGCTAAATGTATGCTAAAATATTTTAACATTGAAATAAAGAAGAAAAGTTTTATATTTGATTTGCCATTCTTAAAAAAAATAATCTAAACTCATAAAAACTTTAAATTGGCAAGTCAGACCTTTAATAAAAAGAGGGGAAAAAAACAGAAATTACAATAGCAAAAGAAACTGGCGGTGGATAAACACAAAGTACACCTCAGGCTGTACTCTGTGTTTATCTGAACAAATAAAGAAATGACTCATCAAAGCTACTCTCATTTATCATGGAGGGTTTTGGAAAGTCAGATAATAGTTTCTTGCTCATCCATGGAATGACTGTGGCTACATTTTTCTTTCAAAACCACAACTTATTGGTTGAGCTGTCCGGATTCTTTGGCTGCATTATTTGGGAACTAAGTACAAATTGTAGCCAAATATATTCAGTGGGTGAACATTTATTTCTCTACACAACTGCAAACTTTGACCTACCATCAGGGCTACATGATAAAGAAAAGAGTAACAATAAGTCTCCTCTGCAGACCCCAAAAAACTGAAGAAAGCCTCATGGCTACCATTTTTTGTTGTTATTATTTGTATTTCCAAGCAAACTAAAGTATTAACAACATAAACCCTTCTGTTTAATAAATCAAAAGCACTCACTGTTGCTGTGTCTTTTTTTATTTTCCAGTGCTTTGTAGAGAGCTTCTTCACCACGCAGCACCACTCTGAATGTATTTAAGCTGAACTTGTATGAAGCTGCTTCCAATCCGTTGATGTACCTGTTGCAGAAGCAGTAAGATTAACAAAAAACTGCCGCCTCACAGAGCACAGAGCGACTTACAAGTTACTTAGGTTATCTAGTGCTTTCTCACCAGAAGCAGTCCTCGGTTACGTTGTTAGACTTCTTGTACACGTATACTTTCTTCCAAATATTCTTAAATGGCAGTTCTTCTTTCATAAAATTCATTAATAAGTCAGAGACTTTTCGTGCTGGAGGCAGAATGCGGGTCAGTTTCGGTTTATTGTCACAGGAGAGGCCAAAGCTCCCAGCAGAGATTACAGGAATGCTCAAGCTCAAGCCAATTTCTTCACTGTGGCAGATAAACAACAAACAACAACATTTAATAAGCTGATCAGTTCTGTTTGAGTAGAAAGAAAGTGAGTCATACTTACTCCACTAACTGGAAGGTGGCATAAGTGCAGGAAGGCCCCAACATTACACATCCCACTTCACCATTGCTCTGCATCAGAAAGTTGTAGGACATGCAGTTGAAATGTTATCACACACGTTACGTCATTCAGTGTGTGGATCAATGTCACTGCTCGGACTCAGGGGCGGTCAGGAAATTAGGGTAAAAACTGATTTTACCACCTATATTTATTAACTTAGTTAATTCTCTATCAGGTACCACTGTTTATAGTTTTTATTTTGTATATATTTTTAACCATGTTAAAACCAGGTTTTTCATCTCAGAGGTCTTTCAAAGGTTAAACCCTTCTTGCAAGGCGTGACATGGAATCAGTAACCCATGCTTTTATAACCACCTGGTTGGATTACTGTAACTGTCTTTTAATACGAAACTAACCAGGGAACCCTATCACACCTTGAGTTGGATCAAAATGCGACAGCGTGATTTTTAACGTGTACAATGTTGGCCTCATTGCATTGGCTTCCTATTTATTTAAGAGTACATTTTAAGGTTGTTTAATTTGTTTTTAGGTCTTTAAATGGTCTTGGGCCATATTTGTCCGACTTGCTGCACCTCCACCCGCCTTCTCGTTCTCTCAGTCAGCTGACCAGCTGTTGTTGGTGGTTCCTAAATCATTAAGGAAAATAAGAGGTGATCGAGCTTTTTCTGTTGTGGC
>CM047976.1:4211325-4233150 GCA_026261665.1 Melanotaenia duboulayi
ACTCTCTCTGAGCCTCTGTCTTAGCTACTGTTAAATAAAGGCCACTAACACCCAAAATCCTTTTTAAAAAAGAGAAATCTTTGAAAACAAAACAAACAAGCAAACAAGCTGAAAAGAAAATGTGTTGCATCAGCTGAGCTTAAGCAACTCGCTCAAAATATTCCCTCAACTTTTTAAAATTACAGCTGCACTCAGATGCATGAGCATGTTGTTACAGTCCTTACTAAAACACTCAACGCCATAAGGTACAACACAAATTATCCACAGAACACTGAAACTTGCATATTATAATTTGCCAAGCTTTCTGAACATATTTAAAGCCAGGTACGAAAAATGGTTTTTGGTCTCTAATACAGCTAATTTGTCCTTTTATAAAGGGAGGAGTGCCAGCTGTTTGACTGGCAAGGACTAGCCAGTGGATGTGTGTGATGTTGTCAGATTTTCTCTAAAGTCCATCCCCAGCAGGTCACTTCAGGCTGCACAAACCTGACAACAGCAAAAAATTCTGAATTTGAGGCCTCAAAACAGAAGTACTAAACCAACTCAACCTTTGTATACAGTCTCTGGAAAAACCTTGATCGTGGCAGGATAGGTTTCATTTGATTTGTTACTCATAGCACTTTACAGTATCTACTGTATACAACAATATAACAAGCTTACCGAAACGACTATGAGCGAGTTTTCCCCAGTTAACTACTGTAACATAGCATGCAAGGACTGAGAGCTTCTGCTGAATAGAAACCCTGAATTTTACTAGTAGGCTACTTTTACTCAACATATCCCTTAGTGGAGCAAAAAAAAACCCTCAGCTGGTTGTCTTGAATTTGTCAAACGGCCAAACATTTTATATGTTTCACTGAACTAAGATTTTCTTCCAAATCATATAGATTGTTTTGTAGTAAAATGTGTTTATGATTTGAAATGTATACTTTTGGATTGGGCTAAAATCCACTTATTTCTCATTTTAACTACTTGCATATTTGAGAAGCCCCACAGCATTCAAACTTTCTAGAAAGAGTTGAAACCCTCCCGCTGCATCACTTTGAAAGGAAACTTAGCTTCACTTGAAAAATAACTTTACAAAGATCTCTTTTCAAACAGTTTTGTCCAGCAAGAACAAAAAAGCTAACCCTAAATCAGTCCAGAATCCAAAACTTTATACGGTTTTTAAATCTTTATCTTTGTTCTTTTATTACATTTACTCAGCAGTGACATGAAACCCTAACAACTTCACGAGACCAACAAAAGAAAAAGATTAATTACGTTCCTCATCAGCCATCTTGATTTTAAAGTGTTGTTTAAAAATAAATTTAGTTTCTAGTTTGTTTTTTGTTTATGTTTTCCTAATTAAAGTTCCCATCATATAATCATACTATTAGCTATTGCAAACCAACGTAAGCTCATGAGCTGCACACATCCAGCCATGCTCATCATACCTTCGTTAAGGTTCTCCAGCCGATCCTTCTCAATGGCTTGTTCCACAGCCTTCTGCACAAATGGTCGACTCCATTCATAAGTGTCGTCCTCCAGCAGTACAACATTCATGGTGTATTTACGGTTTGATGACAAGCACTCATCCAGCATTTTGTTGGCGACCACCACCATTATCAGCACTCCCAGGTAGGGTAATCCACGCCAGCAGCACATTGTTGATCCTCAAGGTTTTTCTTTATCTCTCACAATCCAGCGCTTTCTCCAACTTCTACATGTCAGTGATCAATACGTTTGTTCTGATAAGCAGAAGGCAGGAAGTAGTTTTTTACAGTAGATCGGCAGAACTGAGTTTTTCCATAGACAACATAAATCCAAAGACAAAAGTTAGCAGGGCTCTTCGGTGGCTAAGCAGAAGTCACACTGTTTCCTGATTTACTATCCAACATCCAGATAAGAAAACAAAACAACCTTTTTATGTAAGATCTTCAAATCTTTACAAGAGAATAAGTGGATCAAGCGCAAAAAACTTTGGTTCTACACCCCTTTAGCTGATCCCTGAGATCAATAATCCTCCGCTTTGTTTCAGACTAGTCTACTTGTCTTCCATCGCGTTAATGAACAACTGTCAAATGACAGTCTGTGCACGACTCAGAGGGAGGGAAGATCAGAAGAAAACTCCCACACTCTATCTGCACTGACACCTCACTCAACTTATCAAGACAATAAACATGAAGCCAACGCTTTCTTCCACATTACTGCTGGAATAGCATCAAAGTTTATTCCCGTCTCCTACGGTTCAGTGATGGGGACGTAAGTTTGGGCATAAAATGCAGATATTTACATAACAACAGCACATGAAGTGTGGAAACAACTTGTAGGTCAGTAGCAGAAGCCTAAATGTACACAGCGTCATATTTCTAACTCATTTTTCATCATTTTCCAACAATGCAATAGACTGCTTTCAAGCAGAGGCGGAGGAAACGTTGCATGTCGAGAGGGCCAAAGGTTCACAGGAGGCCATAAAAGAGAAGGCTGGTGTGGAGCTGATAAATATTGTGGGCTATAAAAGCAGGGTGGATTAAGCCTGTAAAAATGTGCTCATAAACCATTGTCACCTAGTTTTGGGAAAGCTGTTTCAATCCAATCCAGAACCATAATCAAATAAGTATTTATAGGAAAGACCAGAGTTACTGATTAGACCCGTATGGCATCTTCCAAAATGTCTGATAACGTTTGATAATCCCTGGCTGAGTTAGATCCACACCAGTAAAGTCATTACAACCAGATAAGGTCAGTGTTGCAAATATTATCACAGTTAGTTCATAAACACCACAACAGGGTTCAGGTAATAATACACCAATCCCACTGTAACTGATCTGAACATGACTCTATGTTTTCATAATCAAACAGTCATTAATTATACTGAAAACTCAGTTTTAAATGGGATTTTTGTGTATGCATCCATAACTTGGTAGTTTTTCTTTTGTTCCACATCGATGCATGAAACTATGCTTTTGCTCTGCTGCTGTACTGAATACAAATAAAAACATTTTAAGCATTTTCTCAAAGGGTTTTCTGAAAGCAAATATTTGCTAAAAGCCTGATGGGCCTCGCTGTACTTATCTAAATATGGAAGGATATATTATCTCTCTGTGTGCTCTACGGACAGTAGCCTAATGGCTGATGGTCTTCAGGTCTTTTAGTTCTAGTTTAAATATTTCAGATTGTGCTACTAGAACATCAGAGTTTCTGCTTTTCCTAAAATCTACGGAGAGGACTGGGACACTCCATGTCTCTAAAAAAAGACACAGATTGTACTAAATACCTTGACAGTCAAGTTAGTTCCGTAAATATCTTCTTTAACTTGATAGGTCCTTGTAACATTTTTATTTAAAACATTGCCTAAAAATATATACACAAAGTAAACAAAGAGTTGTCCCGAAAGAATAAGATTCAAATGCATGTTCAGGACATTTAGGAGAATATATTTCCAGTTCAAAAAGGTTGGTGTCTGTTAGTATACCTGAGTACATTACAATAAAAACAGAGGAGAACGGTAAAGATAACACCACAATGAATTCATGTACACAGATGCTGCTGATCATTTAAAAACAGTTTCAAACTCCTCATTAAAAATAACTTCTAAACATTAATGTTTGCACTAAAATACACTTTTAGTCTAGTTTAATTAACTTTGAGTAACAGCTAAACATAAACGCCTCCTGTTTTCTGACTTTTATAATAGTACTTTATTTATTTTCCTCTGTAAAGGCTGATCAGACTTTAAACAAGATAGTGATGCACCACACATATCAGCTATCAAGCAGAATAATTAAAACATAAAAAATAAAATACTAATAAAGCTATTTAAATTGATTAAAAAAAAGATATCTTCAAAAACTGAATAATTTAGCCCCTTAACACCTGATTTTTTTTACAATTACATGAAAACAAAATAAATACAGAAAAATCTGAAGAACAAAAAGGCAAACGTCTAAGCAAATAATACAAGACAATACAATTAAATGTTTTAAAAGGTATCACAATTAATAAATAAACAGAAAATAAATCATGTTAAATAAATAGAAAAATAAGAGCGTACACAAGCAATTAAACTAATAAAAATTAATTAATTTGACATAAAGAAATAAAATAAACAAAGACCAGAAGCAGTTTTTTTGTGGGGTTGATAATAAAAAAGGTCTGATCCAGAGGACTGGTGGGGCTGCAGTGACTGGCCTATAATATCCACCTCACTTCTACAACTACATGGCTTCTGGTCCGCAGAGCAAAGACGTGGGTTTTAACACAGGAGAACAAAGAAACCTGCGGATGAGTCCTACCAGATATGTATCATCAGCAGACTTGTGCAGAGCTTCTCAAAGAGCCGTTCAACTTGAGTCAGGTGTGTTGCAGTAGGGACATGGGGGCCTGGAGGACAGGGACTTATGGACATTATGATGTGCACAAGTGTGTCAGTACAAACAATAGTACCATTCATTAATTTGAAGGTGTGTTGCAGCAGGGAGACATCTAAGACCCGCAGGATAGAGGGCCTTGAGGACCAGGGTTGGGGACCTCTGCTGTAAACAGTCCCAAAATGTTTAAAAAATGTTCAAAGTTCTTGAAAGGCAATTAAAACTAAATATCTATGAAGCAAGATAAATACTGAGATAACGTTTAATCCGCTTGTAATTTCCATTCAGTCTAAATACCTGAACATTTTTGGACTGTGACTTGTGAAATCCATTAGCAAAGTCAGTTTCTTAGATTTTCTCTAAGTCAGGGGTCACCAGCTCCGGACCTCTAGAGCCATCGTCCAGCAGGTTTTTTATACGTCCAAACTGCAGCACACCTGACACAAATAATGGGTGGTTAGGAGGCTGGTGCAGACCTTGACAACAAGCTGTTGGAGAACGATTTCATTTGATCCAGGTGTGTTGCAGCAGGGATGTTGGTGATCCCTGCTCTATATGAATAAAAAAACACTAAATGGGGTAAAAGCTGAGCAATCACAAAGAAAAAGAAGGACCCTGATAGATCAGTGGACAGAAAAAAAAATCTGTGTATCGGTACCCTTAAGAAAACAGAAGAAAATCCAGCAAAGACCTGAACCAGGACATGAAAAAGACTCTTAAAGAAAGTTATGTTATGTAACGTTTTATTAGAACACTCATCTCTCTACAAGCTTTCATCACACAGGTGTTCAATGTTTTCTAACCTTCAAAGCACAAATAGTTTGTTTTTTTTAAACAACTGTACATTATTAAGCTTTTGCAGTTCTACCACACACAGCAAACAATATTGTTCCACATCTCCTGCACATCACACACCTTCCTGCCCGGCTGTCACCTTTCAGGGTTGTAAACATCTTAAGCAAACACACATATAATGCTGTAACAATGGCTGGCAGGGCCTTCGTTTATCCCCATAACACCTTCATGTGAAGAGGCTTTCCATCTGCCTCAGCCTAGCGGAGGAAACCATCATGTGTTAACAATGGTCTTTTATTGTTTGCAACTTAAACAGCAACTAAAAAAATAATGTTGGCTGTTAATGTTGGTCTGAGAAAATGGCTCTGAAGCTCTTTCCTTTCAGGATGTAGATAAGAAATCCATTTTAGCATAGACCTCTCAGTTTAGGAGACATGTCCAAGAAGCAGAGGGCCATATGAATGCTTATGTCATCGCTTGGTCATGAGCTGAACCACACGAGAGTTTTGATTCACTCAAAGATCAGAGAGGGGATGGATGAAGAGTTATCAGAGGTCAAGGGACCCTGAGAAAGAGATACAGAGGGACTGGAATGAAAACAATATGGATTAAGGAGATTTAATCTGGAGACTTTCAGCCTTCATCATATTGAAGTAGGAGGAAGAATTTGGGATTATCTCTTTTATGTAGCCCTCTGATTCAAAACCTGTTATAGAGATTTAATGTGAGCTTTCTTTTCGGTTTCTCTATCCATTATGCAAAGCAAAATGTCTACATCCTGTTTAACCTCATCTGTCAGTCTGTCCATCACCATAGTGATCAAGAATGGGCTCAGAGCTGATCCTTGATGCGCGGTTCTAAAGACAAAGTATAGCCATCAAGCTGTCAGTCAGGAGCAAACGGGAGGCTTGCCTTCTCTTATTAATTAGAGAAGAGGACCCAGACAGGCCGCTGTTTTCTAAAGAACCCCTCACACAAACATGAAAAAATAAAGTGTGTCTTTTTCCAAGGTTAGAGAACATGTTGAGTTCCACTTTGATGGTTTCAGTCTCCTTTTCATCAGGGTTGCATCTTGTTTCCTGTTTTCACCTATGAGCTCTGATTAAAGTAGTAAAAATCTTGGCCCACTAGCATATGGAAAAGATTAGCACTGCTGACATCTGCTGTAACAGGAGAGACACTGGCAGTGATTTTGCAGAGCCAAGGTATGGTCAGATAAATTTGGTCTATCAACTTCAATTCAAGGAGGCAGTGTCTGCCAGAAATAAAGAAATTTTTATGGCTTTTATCAGCATGAAATAAAGCTTAACTTCAGAAACTTCTGACTACTTCGTTTGATCAATCAAGGAGTAATCAACGACTACCTTCTCATGGTAATCATACCTCAATGTCTAAATAATAGAGGTATAAAAACAAAAAATCACTAAATAAAGCTGAAACTCTAAAAGTTTTTATGTCACCACTATGAGAGTTGTCACCTCAGAGATTTTGCACTCTCAGTCCATATTCATTCTGTTCCCTCACCTAGGCAACATTTATTTTATGCCTCATGTAGACACCGTTATTATAAATTGGACTAATGTAGATCATGTAATAAATTGGTTTAATTAGATTATGACTGGTCTATAATGAATTTAACTGAATTGGACTGTCTGTAAAAGTACTTTGAGCTGATTTTGTTGTGAAGGCTAATAAAATTGAATTGAACTGAATTGAATTAAATTGAATTGAATTAAATTCGTTTAACTGTCATTTGAGTGTGTAGAGGTGACCAACTGAAATTGATCAGTCTCCATCACCTTAACTGCTTATGGCTTGTTTATTTATGTGAAAAGTCAGCTGAATGTTGTGGCACGTGATTTGAACGCCCCGCCTACTATTTGCGTCACGCCCTGCCTTCTGGCTATGAATGGCTGTTGCTGTAGTACAATAGTCTGCACCATTTATCGTCCGGGTGACCGAGCGGCTAGCCGGGTGGGCGGTGTTTTCACTCCATTTAAGCCGGGCGTTTAGCCGGGGCATCAGGAGGATTAAATCCGACAGTTTGTTCGGTGAAAACGCGCCGAACTTCGCTCCGAAAGATCCATGCGTTCTTTATTTTGCTAAAAACCCTCTTTCCATTGGCAAAAACGCTTTCCTCTCTATTAGTGTGGCTCACTCCCTTCCCGCTCGGTGACTGTAAAGGAGCGGACCCTTTGACAGAACAAATCCCACACGTACAACACGCTGGCTGAACCGCCCACTCAACCAAACGGACCCGAACCGAGACAGAGGATGGATAAGTGTCCGCTCACTCAGGAACCGATACGGATAATTTAATTAATTTAAACTCTGCAAGTATATATATATATATTTTTTTTTTTCTTTTAGAAATATCGCTGCTGAACACTACGATGTCATTTTCCCTCGTGCAGATATGAATCCTTAAGTATTTGCACAAGATTGGACCTTGATCAAACACCTATCTCTAAAACTTCAACTCCGTGAGGAAGAAAGAGCAGAAGAAAGGAGGTGAAGAGATGGAGAAACCAAACGGCTTTTCTCCGGACCGGAACGTCCTCTGCCTGTTTGACGTGGACGGTACACTGACACCACCAAGAGAAGTAACCGCCCATCTGATTAAAAGCCCATTGTTGTTTATTTGTCGTTACAAGATCTCACAAAAGCTCCGTGTTCCTCCGCAGCTCCCCCGCTCCTATTCGGTTTTTAGTGTGGGGAGATCAGCATACAGTGTCCTCTGAGCATCATGTGCTCAAACACGTTTTCTTCCTCCCCCCAATGTAAACACCAGGGTTAAACCTGAGTGTTTCCTGCAAGTCAGCAGGTTTTGAAGCTTTCACTTTGCACAACTTAAGGGCTTGTTTTCAGTTCACATATACTGTGCATGCTTTGATGAAGTTTTCTGTGTCTTAATTGCATGATTTGTCTGTCTTGGGTTTGTCTGAGCTCATTTCTGTATGCTGCATAATGTGGCAGCTGCTTTGAATTGCATTATGGAAAATGTAAATTCTGCAGCCACGTCTTTTGTATGTTGTCATCTCTGCGTAATAAGACTTTAAGTACACATAATCTACATTTTGCAATAGCTAGACCTTAAATGTTCCTGTTGAGACATACTGCCACAGAGAGGTAAGGCAGAGTGTATTTTCCTGTATTCTGCAGAAAATTGACCCAAAGCTGGATGAGTTCTTCCAGACCCTGAGGAGGAAAGTGAAGATTGGCGTTGTCGGGGGGTCGGACTACCCCAAGATAGCAGAGCAGCTCGGGGAGGGTGATGACGGTGAGGTCATTAACTAAATTGCACTAAATAACCTGATACTTTTTATTATTACTTCTTTAATTGGTTGCCAGTCTATAGGGAGCAGAGAGAACATGGGTCCTGGGAATATTTAAGGATTTAGGGCACAGCCTGCCTAGAATAAAATCTGTTGACTAAAAAAGCCAAAACTTCATAAAAAGAAATGACAATCGGTTATATTTTAAATCACCCTGACTGCCCTTGGGTGATTTCACAACGTGTCTGGTGCCACATTTCAAAGAGTGTTCCTGCTAAGTTTAGACTTAGCATCACTGACCTCTGATGTGACATGGTTTAGTCAATTCCATCAATTCTTTACATTTTCTGTCAAAACACACCGGTACTCTGGACGTCACAAGGTACCAACAACAGCCTCCAAGCTCAGTGCGCACATGTCTGCGCTGACAACTGATAACTGAGCTGCCAGTAAATATTAGACCACAGCTGGAAGAGAAATACATGGTGCCAAGAGGGCAGTGTGGTTTGATCACCGTGCCAAGTGTGCTAAAGGTGAATCTGTTCAAGTCACAGCTGATGTTGTTATTACTAATCATAGAATTTTATTAAAATATTCATATTATTTAACCTTTATTATACAGGCAGTCTCATTGAGACACAGTCTTATTTTCAAGAGACCCATGTTTTTATATGATAAATATAATCGTTTATAGATGGACTATTGTCTACACATTTCTACTGTCTATACATCTCTGACTCTTTTATTGTTATTTTGTATTATGGGTAATGAAATTCCTTTAAAATAATTTCCTAAAATTATACTGAAACATGTTTTCCTAAATTAGGCCTTTCATTTATTTTCCCCATCCACTTGTGGGGGTGCTGGAGTCTCTCCCAGACACCATCATGGTACAGGTGGAGGTGGGGTACACCCTTTACAGGACTGTTTTTTGTTTTGTTTTGTTTTATTTTTTATTGCTGACCATGTGACTCGTGAGGCTCCAGTTCTGACAGACTTAGGTTTTCAGTGGGCAACCTCTATCACCATTTAACCGAAGTTATTTTTAAATGTTTTTATAGCATTGCATCATTTTTCCTCCACACTCTAACTGAAACGTGTTTTCCCCAAATTAAAGAAATAAATATGAAATGTCAGTCTGAACATTTGATATGTTGTCTTTGTACGATTCTATACTGAATACAGTGTTTGAGAACGTGGAGGATCGTGTTGTTATGGTTTCCTGACATATTGCAGAGCATCCTAATGAATACGGGTTGATAAATTTTATGTTAGACACTGCATGATTAAATAATTGCATAATCATTTATTCTAACAGCATATTTTATAACATTTGAAACCATGTAAAGACATTTTATTGTAACTTAAATAACATTTGTCTTCCGCCTTGTTGCACGATACTGTTATAGTTTAGGTGATTAAGCAACATTAGTCGTGTCTTTAACAGTCAGCGTTACGTACACTGTAATCTGTTCTCAGTTAAATATAGCAGGTTGTTAGGTTGTTCCGTTCTTCGTAGAGCAGCTGCTCTAAATGTAGTCAGAGAGACTTTAAATTTATCCTCATGTCATTTGTCTCCTGTCTTGTAGTGATACACAAGTTTGACTATGTGTTTGCTGAGAATGGAACAGTTCAGTACAAAGATGGAAAACTCCTCTCAAAACATGTAAGTGGCTGTAAGTAGTGGTTGGCATGACTGTATTTCACACACATTTCACTATTATTATTATTATTATTATTTGTCTATGTAGTTTTTCAGTTGCAGTTTTACATTTATTTTATATCTCAAAATTATTATGTATTTTATTTTATTGTTTTTTAAAATCTTTTTCTGCTTTATTCTCATTTAATCTCAGAGAATTTTATTTAGAATTTTTATAACTAGCATTTCCTCACATAAAATTGAGTGATTTATTTTCGCCATGTACAAGCCTTATGACCCTCTAAATGTTGAGTAAATGATCATTTTTTGCTGCATTACAGTTTAAATGGGATTTGTTATTTTTACCAGTATTTTGCATTTACATGTTAGAGAATCATTTCATGCTACATTTAGTTTTATATGAGAAGTTCTGTACAAATAAAGTCTAAATGAGTGATTAATTGATAAAGGCAGGTTAGAAATGACCATACAGTAAACCATCATGTTGAGTGTGGTAAAGTTAAAAGTTTCATTATCAATGGAAAAAAAAAGAAAGAGTTTTTTTTCGGTCATGTTTAGAAATCTTTTCCACAGTTTGCTCGATGTTTCAGTACATTTTTGCCTCTGCAGGCCATCCAGAACCATCTTGGAGAAGATCTGCTGCAGGATCTGATCAATTTCTGCCTCAGCTACATGGGACTCATCAAGCTGCCAAAGAAAAGGTGAGTTGCAGACCAAGAGCAGACCCCACCCAGCAACCCCCAACAACCACTCTCCAGGTATGCAGGAATGTTTCATTGTCAGCACTGATCTGTTAGAGCAGGAGGAGACATTCCTCTTGAGGTTAATGGGAAGGAACGAGTTTATATTTTAAAACGAGTCCGACCAAATCCAGGTTTCTACTTGCGATCAGTCTGTTTAGTATCTGCAACATGTTTTTTACACCTTTCTCTGCCTGCAGGGGGACGTTTATTGAGTTCAGGAACGGTATGCTTAATATTTCTCCCATCGGTCGGAGCTGCACACCAGAGGAGCGAATTGAGTTTTCTGAAATTGACAAGGTGAATTACTTCACTTTAACTATTGTCCTGTAATCAGTCACCATGAAATTCTATTAATCAGGAATATTTCCTTAACAATGTGCCACTGGTTGAATTCAGTAAAACACATTCAGTGTTTCTCAACACATCAACCTTTCAACCACAGTGAGTAAATCTTTACAGAATAACTCAGTCTAAAGTAGATAACCAGAACAAAACCTGCAGATAACCTGTCGTTATCTTTGGTTACTGTTTTTTAGTTAACAAAAGCCGGCCATTTTCTGCTATATGCCCAGCAGATAGTACGAATTTCTAATCACAAGTTAGTTTAAATCCAGCGCCTGTCAGTCCGGAGGCATGTCATACTTTGGTGCAAATGACAGTTTTGTCCATATCTGAGGGTTTACTGCAACATCTAAACCTCTCACAACCCTGAAATGCACCAAACACAATCTAAACACACTGTTTCATCACGTCACCGCTTTGCTTCATGACATTTCAGTGAAACGGAGAACAGTGAAACAACACTGAGCTTTCCAGACAGTTTAACAAATCCTCTGTGAATTATAGTTCTGTCTGCACGTGGATTGCAGGTCATTACTTTCTGTTTCTTGTTGTCACAGTTTACATGAGCAGTTCAACAGTTGTATAAACACTAGTTTACTGTAGCTGGTGGTGGAAAAAATGAGGCATTTAGCTCAGCTGAGAAACCACAACCTTGTGATCTAACTGGTTTCCTTGTTCCTTGCTCCTCAGAGAGAGAAGATCAGGGAAAAGTTTGTTGCTGCCCTGAAAGAAGAATTTGCTGGAAAGGGACTACGCTTCACTAAAGGTGAGAGAACATAAAGTCAGTTCCCAATATTCAGTAAATCTGTGTCCACATTGTTAATCAGTTTTACCCTCATTTGTTCATATTTACTGACTTAAAAAACGTGAATCCTGCATGATGAATCAGCGAGAAAATGTGTTTGTCATCATCCAGCTTGATGATGAGTGTTTCTTGTTTTGTCTTTTTAATAGGCTGTTTACTTCCGTGCAGCCTAATGGAAAGCATTTTGAAGCATTTCTGTTTGTTGCATGTCTTGACCTGGACCTTGTGCCGTACGTCAGTTTTCAGTTAACGTATTATGAACAGATCATTCCCTCTCGCTCCCTGACAACACAGCAGAATGAACAGTAAAGGAAAGACCTGATGTTTGCTTATGTGCTCCAGCAGGTTTGTGTGCTTCTGCCCATGACGTGCGAGGGCTGTTAACTCATGAGGAAAACAAGACAAACGACTTTTCTTTCCTTGAAAGTTTACCAGCTAAAGCACCTAGACTTTAAACTCTTGCATGATGCACGAGGTGTAAATTATTTTTGTTTTTGTGCAGCCAGAAAGTATTAATGTTTACTGTGTGGACTCTGACACTGAGCTGAAACGGGTTGATGTGCACAGTGGAAGATTTATTTGTCCACCTTTGCTTTGGAGTTAATCTAGGGAAGGCATTCCTGCCCTTCTTAGCTGATACGGCCAATCTGTAATAGATGTTATATAAGCCTAACACTGAGAACATAAAGTAAAAGACGCGGTGTGTTTATGATGTACCCATCATGTTTTTGTCATTTGCAGAGAAGTGAACAAAAAGAAAACCTCTTATTCTTTAAGAGTAACAAACACTGGTCGTCTCTGAGGTGTGCTCAGTACGGTTTTAGAAAGGTTGCACTGCATCTTATTTGCAGAGTTAGTTTTCTAGGAGAACTTAAATCTTTGCTCAGGAGTGGAAATTGCAGACCAGAGGACGGGTTGGTCACAGATAGATCTGAGACTCTAAGTAGCTTACATAACAAAGTCGAAGGTGTTTTTGATGGAGGCGTGCGGAGGGTGTGTGAGGAAAAGAGTCGTCCGATTGGCCAGATGCTGGAGACTAGATAGTGAACATAATCATAGGTGGGAACGGGGGGAAGGGTGAGAAAGGAAACTAAAGCTAAAGCCCTTTTAGGCTTTTTTTATCCCTCATATTTCACACTTCAGTGTTCACTGTGTTAATTTGGTTTGCAGCTGAGCTAGAACAGAGATTTTGTTTGTCCTTTTTAAGATGACTAAGCGGTTCAGTTTTAATGAGCTGGCCATCATCGTTCCTTCACACACAGTTTGAACATCTAGCATGCCTGGCGTTCTTTTTCAAATTTTGGTGAAATGTTTTTGTTTGTTTTTGTTGTCAGGAAACGAGTTTTCTGCAGCTTCTTATCTAGAAATGCTCTCTGGTAGCAGACTGTGTCGCTTTCTTCTTTAAAATGCAAGACATTATTTGAAGTGATAAGCCAGAATAGATGATTATATACAAGGGATGCACCAAAACCAAACCGAGTACTAGTACTTACATTTGAGTACTTACCCATACTGACTACAGATATGAGTACTAATAAGTCCCAGAAGTTGTGGACCAGAATGCCAGATGTGAAAACTGATTGGTTAATTGTGTGATACAACAAGCGGTTCATCTTGTGGCCGTCCTCTAAAAGTAAGGCAGAATGTCAGAGTTTTCATAAATAAGGAGGATAAAGTGGTTTTTGGTGGATTAAGTTCACAGCTGTGACAAAAAGCACCTAAATGCCTAAAATCAGCGTCTCTCACCAGGATAAAGCCAAACTCTGATTTTTTAAATAGCATCCATAATAACTTTGTTTCTGGAATGAAAATGATTAAATAAACTTTTCTGAAAACCGACGTCGGAGTGCACGCACATTATTTCAGACCAATACCCAATACTGATATCAGCATCGGTGCATCTCCACTGTACACGACTGAAGCTGTGATTATCTCAATATGTGTCTTCGTCGTTGTCTCATTCCAGGTGGTCTCATCAGTTTTGATGTCTTCCCAGAGGGCTGGGACAAGAGGCTGTGTTTAGAGCTGCTGGAGAGCGAAGGCCTGGACGCCATCTACTTCTTCGGCAACGAGACTTCAGATGTGAGATCATTTCGTTGCAAACAGACAGATTATCCACATAAGTAACTGAAACGTCTGACTGAAAAAACACTTTATTTTTGGGGAGTTTTTCCCTTTTACTGCACATGTAAGGCCTGAAGAGATGAGGCCTTTGCACACCAAGCCTGTATTTTTTATGTTTTTTTGTTTGTTTGTTTGTTTGTTTCTTTGGTTTTTATCCATCATCTGACAGAAATTGTTGTGCACAGAAAGTTTGCACCCTGCATCCGGCAAGTTTTATTAATCTGTAAATAGCAGCTCTCCACAGTACAAGTTGAAATTAAGCTATCGTGCAGTCAAAATGATTTTATGCTCATCATAAAAGGAAATAAATAGGATTATTCATCAATCTGGTCTAAGATAAGAGTTTCACCAGCTGATTAAACCTTTCAGGTGTGATTTTTCAGGCATTGGTACAGTTTGATTTCCTGGTTCAGCACCTTAAAAAGGAGACCACCACCTTCCACAGTCCAGTTAAAAACTAGTGCTTTCCACAAAGCTGTCGCCCCATATCAGTGCAAAGAAACAACCTCCCTTTAAAGCTGCCGTGTGAGAAGGGATCCTGTTTGTCATGAAGTCCTTTATGCTGGAAAACAAAGCGAATCAGTTTGTCAAATCTCATTTTGTATAATATTATTTCCCTGCCTCTGATGTGTGTCTCCATTTCTTACTAATATCAAAATGGAACATAGTGGCTGGTCTGGGACGCTGCAAACAAGTAAGGACCAGGTGTTAGCTGTCCAAACAGAGTAGGTAAAGCCTGTTAAGAGGGCGCCCTTAAAGAGACAAGCTAAAACAAAGTGTTAGACTTGAATAATAACTCATATGAACAATAGAATATGATTGAATGATTTAACATCAGGTTCAGATCAGTCACCCTGCAGCTTCTCACTGATCAGCCCTTCATGTTGAAGAATGCTGGGATTTAAAGATGCTCAAACATGTAGTGTTTGAGCAGCAGCAGTTCTAACGGCATGAAAACCAGGCGGCTTATTGCATTGCAAGGCAGCAGCAAATATGAGGTAGAGAGTAAGACAGGAAGTGTGCTGCTTAAATAGACTTCTATGGTTAGGTGGGTATGTTTGATATGTGGCAAGTAGGAAATGAGAGAGATCAGAAGAAAACAGCAGAGCACCTCGAGCTGCCTGCTCGAACCAGCAAACTAGATAAACTAGTGCAAACAAGATAAGAATGATGAGTTTATCTACTTGTGGAGACTTTGTATGTTGAATTATATACAAAAACTAAAATAAATTTGAAATAAGTACTCTTTAAAAGTTCAGTTGTACAGCTTATTTTAGGTTTTTTTTTTTTTTTAGGACATTGTCAACAACGTTTTTGCAGTTTTTGTAAGCTTGTGGCTTTTTTTGTAGGTTCTGTCTGCTGATGTGTTTCACATCTCGCAATTAACGTTTTGCTTTGCTTCGCTCTTCAGACCAAAGCTCAGTTTGAAAGGATTGGCTGATGATGGCCACAGGAGATGATAGGCATGTCAGTCCGAAAGCAGCTCACAGTATATTCATGTTCATACAGTTAAAAACACCACACCAGGGTGTGTGTTGACCAAACACACCTCAATGCAATCCTGGAGGGCTTCACACCTGTACTTAGAGCTGCCCATAATGAATGTTTTTTATGCATTTTTTAAGCTTCTGGAGGTGTTCAACCTGCTACTAGAAAGGCAATCTACAGACCGTTGACCATGCAGGATTGCTTATATTAAAAAGACCAGAAAATCACTTCTGCATTGTACATTTCTAGAACCGATTTGATGAATGAAAACAAGTAAACACATAAAGCAGCTCTTGGTTTACTCTTTGAGTTTATGTGAGGAAGCAGATGTAGAGGGAAAGAGCTGCAGCAGCTCCAGGTTTTCAGTCGGTTCAAACTCAGCTCAGATGTTACAAAAGCAACAGATGAAAACATTTTAGATATCTGACTTGTTTCACTCACACGAGTAAAAAGAAAATGTGACATTTTAAGGTGCATCAGTGGCTCCATGTAATGGCTTGTAATTGTTTTCTTTTTTTTAAAGGGAGGAAATGACTATGAAATTTTCAACGATCCGCGGACCATCGGTTTCACAGTTTACTCTCCCGAGGACACGGCCAGACTCTGTCGGGAGCTTTTTTTTGAGGCTTCTCCGCAGGACTCCTGATGTCCCTATTTGCCCCCTCATCCCTACAACGCCCCTCTGAACTGGATAACAACCAGAATCTTGAGTCCAGCCTATTTATGAACTGCTAAAAAGGTACTACTACTGATCTCTTCATATCTTTACTGAATGTTAACACCACAGCAGCGAGGTGATTTGACATTTACTTGATAAATTGCACCATTTTTATCTTAAAAAAGGGACAGTATTTCATGTTGCCATGTTAAATTTAGGTACTGTGCCAGAAGTCGTGCTTGACTGCTGTGATGTGCAGCATTTTAACCTAAAATGAAGCAGAAATGCTTGGGAGAGAATCTAAAAATGATAGTTAATCTTTGAGATTACTTCAAGAAATAAGTTATATTTGCACTAATGGTATGATTTTATTCCAGTATTCAGTATTATGTATACCACTGCAGGAGACAAGAGGAACAAAAGAGATTAAAATGTGATTCACCGTTTTAGGACAGGAGGGGTTTTTTCCTCCTCTGGTGAGGGAACATTCCTGTTTTTTTAAATGTCTGAACTGGAATTTTGTTTGTTGTTTACTGTGATCCCGAGTGTCAAATGTCTGTTCCAAACAAACAAAGCTGCTGAATAAAAAAAAACGTGTTTATTTTCTGCTTAACAAACACATTCAAGGAAAAACTGACCCCATTTATATATAAATAATTATCTTTTGTTATAAGATGAAGGTACTGGGGTCATTTTTACAGAATAACCTTTAAAGACTCTTTAAAAACTGCATGCATTGACCCTTAAAATCTATTTAAATCTACTCTGAGTTTGACTCATCACAGACAGATGTGTTGTAATCAACCTAAACTGAACAGATGATTAAAAAGTTTTGTTTCTTAGCTAAATTTAAGAGCTAATCTATTTGCTTGTGGCAATATTTTATGAACTGTACACTCTTTAAAGTGTTTTTTATCAACTTAATAAATTGAAAGTTTCCTTTCAGTTCTATTTTCATACTAATACCCTGCTCTTTTATCATGGGTTTCTGATTATAAGGTCTTTTGAGAAGCCGTTCAGATCGGCTGTAGCTCTGACTTTGACTGTAAACACTCCTTCAGCATGAAGGGCTCTGGTGATCATGTTGACTCCCGTGCACATCTGAAAATGACATTTTAATGTGAGTTAATGTGTAAGGTTGACCATGTTATGCAAAGAAACATGTCCGCTCGTTGTAATAAACCATTTTTTTGGTTGCCATCTCTCAGACTTTGCCTCTTTCATTTTGTCTCGTTTGACTCGTGTCTCGATTATCAGCAACCTCCGATCTGTCATCCTGCAGCCAGCCGCTCGATGCCATCTTTGTCTAAATCAGGATTCTTTGCACAGGAGATTGTGTGTAAATGTGGTGTCCTATCCTGCCATATGGTCGCCTGGTGTGTCTCACTCGCCTGCTCGTTTTAATCTGCCATCTCTGGACAGGTTATAAAAAAAAAAACACAGGTCTTATTGCACACTGCATATCTACCAATAGCAAGAGATCATTAGAAACAAACAAAAACAAATAAATCTGGGGAATAAAATAGAACATTTAGGTTTAGAGGTTAAGAGAATAATTTCAGTGTAAAAGCTAGAATGCATCATCAGTGATGTATCCTGAGGTCATCGGGTGATTTGAATCAGTTAAAACATCGTAAACCTTCTCCCAAGATGATCAGTCCTCAGCTTGCATCCCAGTAGCATTAGATCGCCGTGGCCTCCTTCAGACAGCATTTCTGCACTTGATTTGATGGCCCACTTCTTAGCCAAGCCTAGGATCCCTAACTTGGCCAAGACTTGAGACGCCTGCCTGCAAAGCCCCGACATCGACCTCATGCCAGCCTTGTCTTCTGCTCTCCTCTGTCAACTCCTGATGCTCAATATGTTTCTGTAAGCAAGAACTGTCCAGACAGGAAGCATCAAGTACATGTCACTGTGAACCACAGCTGGATCCACCCACAGTCCACCCACATTTATTTAGACTAGGAAGGGTTAAGAGTTAGTGGGCATAACTTCTAAAGTACTTCTAAATAAACCACAGCCTCAAATGGCAAATATCTGCAGTTTAAGTTTAGTTCTAGATCTTGTCAGCTGCGTAAGGATTTTATTAAAACAATCATGCAGAATCTTGTTCAACTTTGAACAGACAATATTTGGAGCCGCCAATTCACTGTTGCGCTTAGTTAATAAAATAGGGTCCTCAGAGACCCATTAAATTGACTCTCAAAGCTTATTTTTATCCCTCATAATAATGAAGCTTTGAGGCTCTTGTAGTCATTTCACCAATGAAGACTTCCATTTTAACCTTGAAAAAATGGAAATGATATATATATATATTTCCTCTAAATAAGATTAAACAGCTGTCACAGAAATCATTGTTCTTGAAAAGCAGACACACTGCTCAATTCTGAGCTCTTTGGAGGTTCTGCAGATCTTCGTAGCTGCACCAGATTGTCGGCTAGAAGCCAGGGTGCATCAGAACTAAGATTACAACTCTGCTCCACGTCAAATACTTAACGTGCATCCTGAGTGACAAGTGTCTCCTGTGTGTAAGAAATACTATAGGTTTGTATTCAGACAAATGACAGCTGTATAAACATGTCTCAGACTCCTGCATCCAGCCAAAAAGAAGCAGACTTTCTACCAAACCCGTGTTTCACACTTTAATTGTTCTTTTGAGGCTCAGTAGAAGTAATAGTGGAGATTACCACCAAAGTGGCTCGTCCACAGGAAGTCACTTAAAAATACCCTCTTACATGACAGAGACAAACCAAATTTTACTTTGGACAATTTCAGGCAGTGACACACACACACACACACACACACACACAGAACCTTTCTACAGAGACTGTGATGAAAATGACAGAACAGCATTTCAACCTGAAAAACTACAACGTGACGATGAGCTCTGTTGGCACTCAAACCGTGGAAATGTGAGGCTCGCTATCACACTGACCACGCTCGCCACACACAGATACATGCTTTCAAACTTTTTACACAAGTTTAGTAAATTTCTTAAGTACAGTGGCAGTTTACAACAGAGGGGGTTGAGTGCAAGTTTTAACTGTGTTATTCAAAATATAAAGCTTGTAATTTAAGGACACAAATATCAACAATCGGTGGATAAATAATCAACCACGAAACGAGACAACACAAGAAAAGGTGTGTTTTTAAGAATTTTTGCTCCAAGGAGTTTGTGTTTTTTTTTTTTTTACCTTTTAATGAACTCTGCTTGATTTACTGTCTCTCTCATAAGACAAAAAATCTCTAAATTTCACTTCAACTTTCACTACAAACGTCACATTCCTCTTTCTGGTTCACAGAAAACCTTCATGTATTTGTTTCTAAAATGATGATCTGAAACAACAAGATCATGAGACAAAGCATTCTTCTTCCTAACCTGATCTAGTGCTTTTAAGACTGACAACTTACCACCTGTTTCTTTCTCTCAGCAACAGCCTTTCACGTCTCAGCTTTCCAGTCACGTGTCGCGTTCACCCAACGTGACCCAGGAAAGTTTGATGAAGAAAAAGAGTAGGACTGCTGTGGCAGTCTGCAAATATGCTGTAATTAAACACACCCGTGCTCGCTCTACATTTAAATCTGCACCAGACCCATTTCCAGTTTGATCATGATAAAAATTTAAAATGACAGCTTGTATTACACGGGAACATACATCAGCTCTGTGAAGAAATCCTTTTAAACATCAACTTATTAACACTGACATCTTTGCTGTGTAGAATAAAATATGTTTTTAAAAAAAAGATAATAGATTTGAGCACAGCAAAATCATGAGTCCGAATGTACCTCCACCACCCCCCCATCCCCATTAGTAGCCTGAGCATCCACCAGGCCCCAGAACTCAGGTCCTATGAGCTGATAACCTGCCCAGACCAGGTCTCATGTTTCGTCCCAGGGTTTAGGTGTATGATCTTCACCTCCACCGCCTGCACCTTCAGGTTCTTGGGTGGAACCCGGCACACTTTGTACGTAACCTCGTCCCCCTCGACTGGGACGTACTCCCCCTCGATGCTGAAACACAGAAAAAATGAAGCAGTGAAGCCTGAGAGTAACCGTGAGTTACATGGATCAGCACAGATTTCAAGAAAACACACGAAGTGTCATCACAAGTCAAAAAGTGGCCTAAATCAGATCTTTTTTTTTTTCGTTTTCCTGTTTTTATAAACTTTTATGCAACACAAATGTGTTAAAGTAACAAATCTCCATCTTTTTCTATTATAACTCATTTTATCCGCCTAAACTGCACAATGATAATGAAGATTCATTTCAGTTCTTTTTAATTTAAATAAATGACTTTCTGCAGCTAGAAGAAATGCAATTCAACTCTTTGATGTTGCCTCTTCAGACTTTACACAACATGGTCCAACACACAAATGAAAGAAGCAAAATCTGCTGCAGCATAGAAAATAATATCAAATGGAAATGTTGGAGCTGGGTCAGAGGATGCTCCTGCACAGAGCATTTGCAGGAATGTGTTTTTACTGAGACTCTTCTAGTATTGAAGCCCTGATTATTTTCAATTTTTAATTTAAAAAGGCAAAGAAGTTGTTGCAGCTTGGACGTGTGTAGAGTTGTATTAACCAATGAGTTGATACAGCAGACCTGCAGTAAGTTTGAACCACTGTGTGTAATCTTGCTATGCAGTGTGTTGTCGCTCACTCTGAGATGTGAACAAAGATGTCTTCTCCACCGTGGGACGGTTGGATGAAACCATGACCCTGTGATCTGGAGAAGTTCTTACATACACCCTTAAAAACTGGTCCTGAGTGAGCTCGAACTGTTCTGAAGGCAGACAGAGGAAGACAATTAAATCCTTCACATTTATCATAAAACTATTCCAGTGAAGCAGGAAGAGCAAACAGGAAATGTTTGTTGTTGTTTTTGTTTTTTTGTTTGTTTTTTTGCATTTGGTGGGAGTTATTTGAGGAGATGGGTCTTTAGGGGGAAAACAACATGAAGACACTTCTATGCTGTACATCATCAGTAAATGTGGAGAAAAAGTTCAAACATTTGCCTTTGTGCAGTCAGAAACAACAAGTTAAAGTTTAATTTTGTCCTAAATTTATTCTAGCAAATTTCCTCCTCTGGGATTTAAATAGCGCGTATATTATTTTAATCATATTATTCCTAAATAATTCATCATCATAAAGATTTTTCATTATTAATATTATTTAAATTAGATAAATGGTGCTTTTTTCTTTCAGTTTCTGTAGATTTTTAGTAAACTATTACATATGAGTGGATGGTTCAGTGAACTGGCAGATATATTTTAATCCTAAAAAGTCTCACTTTGTAATTTATAGGAATCTACATCTCTGAGGACCTCTTCTGGCCCGCCAATACAAGTGCAGTTATTCAGATAATAATGGAGGAAGAACAGTCCAAAGACAAAGCTCCTGGTGGCCTCTGACGTCCATCAAGGTCTTCCTACAGACCATGAGTCAGCCTGGCAGGCTACGCTGGTTGAAGAGCTTTAATTTGTGTTTCATGATTGTATACAACACTTTACTACCTAGTTACTAATTTGAACTACTTTGCATGTGTTTTGTTGCTTTTTAATTGTACATTCATGTTGTTTAT
>CM047976.1:4233378-4270303 GCA_026261665.1 Melanotaenia duboulayi
TGCCCCACAGCAGTGATTCTGGTTTTCTAAACTTCACCACTGTTTTGTATCTAAACTTATAAAAATGTGTACAACTGAACCATAAAAAGCATATTTTTGCTTATAAGTAACTTTGGTAAGCTGGGATGTTCCACAAACAATCCCACAAATCAATAGTTACAGCTCTCTGTAACTATTTCAAAGTTTAAAATAAACTTTAGTAATTAAATGATCACATTTTAATGACATATAATACCCATTTTAAAATTCATACTATTTAGATCTTTTAAACATCAAGCAGCAAGAGTTGCCGTTAGGACTGAGTAAATATCTCGGCTTCAGCTCAGTAATACTTACGCTGAGTAGGTGCGGGTGCGTTTTGTTGGCAGTGGGCTGGGCAGATCCCGTGGAAGTGGTGGCTCCTTCCCCTCCTCCCAAACCCGGCTCCCCTCCCTCAGGAAGGGGAAGGAGAGCGTGAGAGGGGCGTCAGGGGAGCGCAGCGGTGTCCTCGAGGGTGACGTGAGACTGGGATCTGCCATGTCAGATGTGATGAGGAGAAGTAGGATGGGGGAGGATGATATGGATGCAGTATTCTTGCCAGCCAGCTGCTGCTGCTGCAGCTCCTTAAACTGCTGATGTTCTGCTGACGTCCTCTGCTCTGTCTGTGGGTCCGTCCGCTCAGAGAAGCCTGCCTCACCGTGGACACTTGGCTGTTATTTAGGTCAGGGCCGTCGATTCAAGTCTGTCAAGATGACTCGCTGTGAGGAGAAAGAGACCACAGAATGAGAACGAATGGGGATCAAGGTGCTGGCATATTTCTAACTGGTGGCAGAGGATGAAGAGCGGGGGCAACCAGGCTTTAAAAATCCTTTTCAAGCCACAAACCACAGATACTGGGAGAACCATGAAGTGAAAAATGTTCTGTGTGCTTCTTCTCGGTGCCTTTGACTGAATGTCCACTTCATGCCATTTGAAAAAAAGAGAGAATTATTCATCTGTGACACAGTAAACCATTATCAGTTCATTCCAATGTCCCTGAAAGCATTTCAGCAAGTTAATCAGTATAAAAAAAACAAGGAGAGGGAGATTTTAGTGTCAGATCATTGTTCATTAAACCCAAAATGCTTCTAGTCTACAGGCTGGCACATTTAAGAAAAAGAGTCACTGAAAACATTTTAAGGGGTTTTTACAGGCAGACTTTTGAGGAAGCTGCGTTTGGGATGTACAATACTGAGCAAAGGTCATTATCCCACCCATCATTTCGTCATGTTTTCCTCCTAAGCAGCCAGATGTATTTGTAATCTTTTAAAGTGGTCTTAAACAACATTTCTTCAGGCTTTCTGGAGGTCCTTTAAAGCACGTTTTTGGACATTGATTGATTTTTCACCCATTTTCAGATAACCTTTTTAAAGCCATTTCAATAAATATATATACTATACTTAATATATGTATATATTATTAATGAATGAATGCACGAATGAATGAATGGTTCTATTTTCGTGACAGTCTAACACAGCACATGTGCAGTTTGTGCTTAAAATAATTTGATGAAGTGGAGAACAAAAGAAGTGCCAGGCCTACAAACTAATCTATAACAGATAAAAAATATCTGAACGTGGCATATTTGAAAAAATAAGGTGGGTCCAGCAAAAACCTGAAAAAGGACCTTAGAGATGCATCTTCAGTTAAGGGTGGCTGTCAGGAAGTCTTCTTAAGGAGGAAAATGAGGAGAGAAAAATGCCAAATGTTGAGAAGTGAACTGAATTCAGTGAAAACAGGTCTTATGGAGCAATCATTCTTCTTAGAGCCTGAACCTCAGCATCACTGAAGCAGTGTGGAATCGTTTTGACAGAGAACAGAACATAAGGAGAGAAAACATCTTTAGAAATGTCATTCAAGAAGCCTGGAGAACTATTCCAGAAGACTTCTTTAAAAAATTACAAGAAAACTTGTCTAAATAGGCTCAGGTCGTGTTGAAGAATGAAAGATGTTCACACCCTTTACTGACTGATTTGTACATAATCTGCTTTTTTCTTTATGTTGTATTTCCAATATTGCAACTTCTACTTCCTGTTCTCCAGAAGGCTGGCTCAATAATACATCAACATTAAAATAAATTAGAAAGCCTCTTTAAATCCTGAGTTACTGCGAAGGTCTTTCTTATTTAACCTTAACCCAGATCTCCATTTGGAGTTGCAATCTGCACTCCACTTCCAATCCCCATGATTATTCCCAAAGCTACATGAAGCATATCCTGTCCGTGGAGATTAAATTTTCACGTCCTCTGGACTTGTGCTTGTATAGTTTGGTGTAGCCTGATCATCGCAGGGGAGCCGGGACTGAATGGCTTCATCACACACTGTGTGGTCAGGTCAGTTCCTGTAAATCCTGCCCCACTGTCATGAAACTGATCTGTACAACAACCCTCTGATCTCTGGTCAGGTTTAAACTTCAGTCTAGAAAATGGCCACAGTTGGAGAAAACAACACATCGTGTGGTAGAGAGGGGTTATTTATTTATCTTATGTATGATGATGCAAGCAGGCGGCGTGACGTAGGAACAGATGCAGAACGTCGCCGCGAGTGGTGCGTTCGTGACGTCAGTGACCCGTTTCCCAAATGAACAATTACATATAATAATCCTCCAGGACTACTACACGAGTCACACGACAACACTTTGTTGCAATGAAATGAGTTATTTCCAAGAGAATTAAATTACTATCAGCGTGATCATCAGAAAGAAGGTCAGAAATAACCCCACAGAGTCATGGCTCCCATTTCTGTTTAGTAAAGACATGCAATCTGTGGCAGTCCGCTTTTCCGAGTCAGGAACAGTCTCTTCTCTGTCCCATCTTTGTGAAAAGGCATAAAAAGGCGTGTATGTGGAAAGGTTGAACTCACTGACTTCTCTTGCTCCAAAACAATTATCCTTCTGAGCAAAACACAACATCTCATTTCTGCGCATTGAGACTGTTTTATCTCAGCAAATAAAACTCCAAACCATCTGAGCTCAGCTATTTCTGCAGTGTAAAAAAAAGCTTTAAAAAATTCTATTAACAGCCACAACACAAAAACAATCAAACAAAAAAGGGGGTAAGAGGTCGCTTCATGACAACAGCTGATCACGAGATCAACCTGCATTCAGTTTCAGATCCATGAATCAAACTCTTTAAAAAATAAACTAAATAAAAAGAGCTCTTTTATCAAACAGGGAAATAAATCTTTTAAACAAAGCGGCACTGACACACACTCCCCCCTCTTCTTCTGCTGAAGCTTCAACGTGCACATCTTCATAGAAAATGTCACTTACCGCAGTGGGTGCGCCAAAGCTCGAGGACGGTCAGGAAGTGAGAGTGTGTTTTAAGTCCGTGTGGATTATATAATGAGTAATTAAATAAATAAGTCGACTAAATCCGCGCAGACTGACGGAAAAACCCCGATGTGACGGTGCGGATGGGGCTGCTGAGTCTGCGCAGCTGGCGGAGATTCCGATGGCGTGATGCGACTGCGTGAAAGTCACTTAGGTCGTTCCTTGACCCGCATCTGCAGAGGAACAGCGAGTCCTGCTACGGGAGGGGATCTACCTCTGCTTAAAGCGGGCTATCTCACACTTCTACACTTCAACAGCCCTTCTGTTCAACAGGATGATTTGGTGGGGGGGGGGGCTGAATCCAAAAAGTCAACTACACACACGTGCAGGAAAAAAAGGATTTTAATAATAATAAACACACTCACACAGTTCTTAAGCTACACTTTCTCTAAAGCAGTATTTCTGCTGAAGGTCACATGCAACCAGTCTGTTTTAGTTCGAGTTTCACAACCCAGACAAACAAGCTGTCACATGAATTACTGTCTTCTGCAATTTTGATTTCACAATACACACAAATCTGTGTGTGAGTCACAACCAAACTGTGCAGATCTGTTATAAACACACAGGACTGCGTCCTTTACTGCCCCTCAAAATGTGGGATTTAAAGGCTGGCCACTAATCTCCTCTGATTTATTTGCTATAATCACACAAAATGACAAATTCCCAGATCACAGCCGCTTCCTCTGGTGAAACGCATTTATAATGCAGAAGAAAAAAAACGACTGTTAAGTTAAAAGTTATGCATGTCTGGCTGATGTAATAATGAGAAGGAAATATACCAAATGATAATTTTGTTAATAAACACAAAGAGGCAAATTGTACGTGTAAACTTAAAGCTGGTTTGCAGTTCTCTCAGTGCAACCAGTGTCCATCATCAGCTACTGGTTTAGACTGCAGCTCGACTTCTTTGTGCCTGTTGTAAGAAACGACAGCATTCTGCGTCTTCTGCTGACCGTCCTCGCGTCTTTTAAATGCCATCTTCTTCTTCTGTCTTGCTAACTGTTCCACCATGAAAGCAGCCCCAGTCCCGGCTCGCAGATGGTCCCCTGAAAGAAAAAAAAAAGCAAAAGTAAGACCTACCTTTGTCACACAAACGACTGCACATCCATGGTAACACATTCACTACGCGACTGCTGGTTTTGCCCCAGAATGAAAACCCAGTCGCAGCAACACATGCAACAAAAAAGGACAAACACGACCATTTATTTGCAAACGGACACAAAGAAAACCAGAGAAAAGCTTTAATGTAGCGTCTCTTTGACAAAGAGCTACAGGGTCTAACCCAGAGCTTCATATTTGCTTCATCCAGCATCCAGTTTTGTTTTGAGTTTTTTTAATATCCCGGATTTAAACATGTGGCTTTTGTTAATACACCCTTTAAAAGCGATAGCTGAAATTACAGTGAAACACAAAAGTCATATTACACTCAATAAAACAAAACCTTGTGTTTTAAAATGTCCTATATACTGTAAATAAAACGGACACGACCTGCAATAGAAAATGAAAAAAGGATTCAAGTGTTTTTATCTGCTCTGAGATTAATGTTTTACTTTTTTTAAACCAAGGTCTCAGATCTTAATTACACTGTTTGGATTATGACTCATTCACATAGTAATAGTCAGGAATATGGGTCATGTGATGCAAAAGCCGTGTCCCTGTTACCAACAACTCCTCGATCGTGTCCTGTAAGAGTTAACAAGCAGCAGTGGAGGTCAAGTTAAGGTAGCACTCACTGAAAGGCTAATTAAATCCCTCACCTGTCCTTCCAAGGTATTTAGCAAACTACAAAGTGTTGGTTCCTCGTTCTGACGTGCAGCTGCACAAATACGAGCCTGATGAAAGAGCCATCCACTGCAAACCTTTGCTTCTCACCATCGAGTTCAGTTTGTCAATGAACAGCTGAAGTCAGAAAATCCTGCAGACTGAGTGAAAGCTGAACTGCAATGAGGCTAACCCTAACCCAAAGAAGCAAGAAGCTAAATCTTGACAAAGTCAAAGGTCAGAAATGTCTGATGACACCCCAGCGCACAGATCTGCTGAGGTGTGCAGCATCTTCAAACCCTCTTAAACTTCCAGTTTACACATTTTCATGTACAGTATGTTAATGTGACTCTTACAATCAGAGTGTATGGGGCCTCTTTCTTCTCCACGCTCTCCTCTGCCGGTGGCGCCGTTGACTGTCCCGGCTGTGCTGGCGTGTCAGACGCCGCTGTGGCTGGCCCCGTTGGAGACGTGTCCACAAAGACCTCATCTGACACCCGAAAGCGGATCTCCTCTCCTTTGTCCATGTAGAGGTCGTGCGCTCCCTCTTCGGTCTCGTACTCCCAGAGCCAAACTTGCTCTGCTTCGTCACTGAGGCTCCAGCTAAGGAGCTCCGCTTAGAACCACAAGCGACTCTCGGATCAATCTGAGGCAAACAATGTGACTTGAGATAAAAAAAAAACCTACAGCACTTGAACTTGTAAGGTCTGGATACAATTTTGCAGGCTGCTGAAGCGACTCTGGTGGGATGAGAATGTCATCGAAGAAACCCATCGTCACTGTGAAGCAGACAGATCAGCGGGATTTTAAGACACTTTTTCTTATTGTTCTTAGAAAAACAGCCAAAACATAAATATTTAATAGATAAAATGTATTTCCTTTTACAAATAAATGTCATTTACATTAAGTTTATTCACATCGGTGAACTATTTTGACCATCAATGAGCTTCATTTCATCTCATGACGTGGAATTGTTCTGGTCCAGACTGTGCTGAGAAGAGACTTTTCTCTCATATCCTGACCCTCAGGGTTCATCACCCCATCATAAGCTCCAGCTGGGGAGTCAGACTCTTACAATCAATGGCTTACCGAGTGCTGCGGTGCTTTATTTTTAGTTAATTATGTGTTCAGATGGAATCATATTTTTGTAAGTCATCTATGGATAAAGGGTCATGACATCACATTTAATATGGTCTTATAACACTTTCACATATGCAAGCATATAAACACATGTACATGTTGCGACTAGCTGTTATTTGACGGTTATTTGTAAAAGTGCACATTTTATGCAACCTCTCCGCAGCAAACGGCTCAACAGAAACATACAAAAGAAGCAAAAGTGGCTTTCATAAGAGAGCTATAAAGGGCATAAAGCGGGTAAAGTGGGGGCATGCCAACTGAATCTCAAGGATTTAATAAATGGCTTCGTAGATCATAAAGCCTGGGGAGAGAACCAGCAGCAGCTTAAACGTTCGCCTTAAAGCAGAAAGCTGCGTGTTCACCGTCTTTTTGTGTCCTGCTCTAAAACTGTAACAGATGTTGTCATGCAGAGCTGCAGGACTCCTGGTTTCTTTCTGTTTCATTAGATTGTTTCTGTGTGCAACATTTCACTGGTTGTTCCCGCTGCTGAAGCATTTGTCACTCGGTCTCTGCTGGCTAGTTATGCTTTAACTGGTGTGCAAAAATGGTGAGCAGCAGCTCAGAAGCAAAACAGGAAACAAGAACGCGACCGAACTGTAACTTTAATCTTTGGATGCATTGGATGTTATGGACAGGTCCCACTTTGGATCTTGTACTGGAGTTGACTTGTAACTGGACCAGAGACTCGTTTTTAACCCTAAGAACCCTGAAGATGATGTTTATAGTTTAATTCCATATGCTTTTTATACACAACAGTCGCCACTATGTGGCATGTTCCCTTCACTGGTTCTTCTTGCATCCACATGATGCTGTGCATTAATCATCATGCATCAGCGGAAACAAGTCAAACACGAGTGGCTTCAAAGATCTGTTTCTTTGACTAAAAATAAAGAAAATGCATCTATTTTTAATGTATCTACTTCCTAAAGTATAGACAAAGTAGAGACCTTTCCATGATGCAATAAAAAAAAAATAGTGTAAATATACGTGTGCACATTTTAGAGGAGTAACTCCCCACATTTCTTTCTGGTATAGGATGTAAAAGTTAAAAATATTCTTTTAAAATATATTAATTAAATGCTTTTTAAAACTAGTTTCACTTTTTATGATCATTTTGACCCATTTTTGTTTAATAAATTGTGGCAGAGGTAGAATTTCTGTGATGATTATGTGACTTCCGAGAGTTTTCAGATTTCCTGTCTGGGTTTAAAAACTCTGCTATCATCAGTTAAATAAAGGCATCTTTGTACAAAAAAAACATCTGTTTTTTCTTTTTTACAACAAACTTTGACTTTGAGTATTGAGATGGTTCATAGTAAAACAAATAAATGCAGATGTGTGCATGATTCTGCTCAGTGCCAGTACTCTATAACAGTAAGGAGAATTTAGAGGAGCTCATTTAAAGGAAACAAAAAGGAGTTTTCAATGCCAAATATTTACTTTAGAAAGGCAATTAAAAAAAAACCAAATGCTCCAATGCTGTCTTAGTGTAGACAGCACGCTGAGGTGGGAGGATAAAAGTTACCGTGAACTCCTTCCTGACTGCAGTACTTGATCTTGCCAATGAGGATCTCTTCGAGGAAAGGGTGGAAAACCACACATCTGAAATGAACTGGCACAAACAGCAAAAGAAAGGTGGGATCACATCTGAATTTAACACGTGACGGGTTTCACAGGCAACACAACTGTTAACTCTAACCCTGAGGTGTGTGTTAAAATGGGAAACAGGGGCTTTTGATTCAAAGCCAGAGGTATGTAGTGCACATATTAGTATGTTTTAAACATCCCTCAGGATAACTGTTGATCTTTCAAATATCCAGTAAATCCAGTAAAAAAACAAGAATTTCTCACAGCAGCATTTTCATCATCAAACCTTTAGTGTGCGAGGCGCCGTCTCCTGGGAATATATAGGAGTCCTCCAGTTTAGTGATGTCATACAAGCAGATGCAGAGACCCACGTTGTAGACCACCTGAGGTTAAAACAGCAGCTCAGAGTTTATTTTACAAAGTAGTCTGACAGATATGAGTCTATTACGTAGTACAAACCTTTATTTTAAAAAAAAACGTAATCCTTTAATACTTATTGTGTTATATCTGATACATACTGTTTCTGAGACCTATTGCATCACTTCATGGTAAAACCTTTACTCAAAACCTTTGTACATAATTAGATTTTTTATGTATTTGTTCCCTTTACATTGTGCTAATGGGCCAAATTTTACTGCAAACTACTTTGTGAAAGACACTGCTGAATGAGTCATTTAATAACTTACCGAAAAACATTAACACTATAGAGTGTGCAAAAACCGAATGCTCGTCTAATTAGTCTAAATTTCTGCCTCCTCATCTCCTCTGACCTTAAAACTGATCTTTACTAAATACTTTAAAGCAAGCTTCAGATCCTAAAGATGCACCTGCCTGGGAGACGAGGAGAGGGCAAGACACGAGGAGTTGAGGATGTGCAACCTGAGAAATCAGATAAGAGGCATGGGGCATTTCTCTTCTAATGTACTCATCCTTATATTTGTCAACTTTGTGACATTTATGCAACACAATTATTTCAGTGTGGAGGTCCCGAGAGGGTTTTCCTAAACCAAGATAAGGGCCAAAGGTTGGAAAGTATATGTACAGCCAAACAGCGTTTCCTGAGAGTCAGAGCAGGAAAACTCTACTTTAAAACGTGTTCTTATTTTACTAAAGCTGCCTCTGTGTAGCACATCTCTTTTAGATTTAAAAGCACTGCTCATGACAGTACATCTTAGGATGGAAACTTCTCTAGCTGAGCTAAAAAGACTTCTCATTGGATGACTGAAACTTTCTATTTGATTGACAGTG
Source organism: Melanotaenia duboulayi (assembly GCA_026261665.1). Taxonomy (NCBI): domain Eukaryota; kingdom Metazoa; phylum Chordata; class Actinopteri; order Atheriniformes; family Melanotaeniidae; genus Melanotaenia; species Melanotaenia duboulayi. The sequence continues at coordinate 4,242,463 of CM047976.1, forward strand.
ATTCTTTGCATCTTACTTAATGTTCTGCATAAGATATTTCCATCAGATCTGATTATGTCTAAGTGTGAATAATCTAATTTTCTTGTTTATTTTTATTTTGCATGCTATGTAAGATTTATTCATGTTTAGAAGTTGAGGTTTTGTGGTGGGGAAACTGATTGAGAAGCAGCTGGCTACTCTTAGTCACCTTGTTGGCCAGTTTCTTGTTCAGCTCCTCCGCTATGGCCTCGTTCAGTTGTTTCTGGAAGTCCCACGGTGGGATCCGGACGGTGTCGACCATCTCTACCAACACGAACATGATGCACACTAGTCTGTGAGCACCAACTTACTCACTCACTTTTATTTTTATTACACACATAAACACACATACACTGCCGGTGTGACAAAAAAAAAAAGGTACCGCAAGTTTAACCGCGCGGCATTTTTTTTCTTCTTCTTCTCTAATAAACGGGTACAGAAAAAAACAATACCAACCACAGTGGATCCCAGTTTAGCTGAAAAATAACGCAATTAACTTAAAATTTGCTCAAGAAATGTCCATGACGTTTCCACGTGAGAGAGCGTCTTTACGACATGTCGCAAAACTTAAAGGGATATTACCGTTTTTAAACGTGATTTTTATTTATTTTATTTTCATGTATTTTTTTCCATCCAGGCATGGATGGAATCACTATAAGTTACCTATTTCCAGTTCTTGTATCCAGATAATGCATTGTCAGTGTCTGTGGGTTTAGAGGGCTGAAATGTCTGCTAGCATAATAATGTAGTCTAATTGCTTTTAGTATTCAAGACAGTTTAAAACTTTGAATCATGCTGCCTTAACATTTTTACTTCAGCCCCCCAAAAGATTTTCCATTTGTCTGTACTGGCAGGCCCTTCCTGGACTTGCTGATACCTGAAGGAAATATTGATCTGAAATAGGGAGAGGACAGGACAACCCCAAAATTAGTTTTCAGTGAATTCAGTTTTTGCTTACAAGACACCTACATGCCCAAAATCAGTTTCTCTTGCCGGGATAATGTCATACTTGACATACACTCTCATGTCATTCAGCAACATATCAAAAACTATTTTGTCTCATTTTTCTTTACTGGTGAAACTCAAACCAGGGGCAGATCTAGAAACACTTTGATGGGGGCACAGACCAAGAAAATGATGGCACATTTTCACGAGACTTTAACGAGAAAAACAAAAAAAAAAAACAAGATTGTAGAAAATATATCCCAAATAAAAGTTGTCATCTAATGCAACTGGTTAAGCAAAATTTGGAAAAGCAAACAGCTAATGACTTCTCAGAAATTATTTAGAATGATCCTGCATTATATGGCTTTATTGACCTGCTGCACAAAGACTTATATTTCATTAACAAGAAAAACTTGCTTTGAGCCAAATCAGAAGTTTTATCAGGGTTACTTCAGCATTCTCAGACATTTACCTAATGCCCCTCCAAGCCACCCCGCTGGTCCTGCCCGTGCTTAGAGTATCTGATGTTTAGAAATAACTGTAAATGTGTGTATCAAGAAATGACAAGTGTCGCATTACTGCCTACTGACTACGGTCATTGCAGAATTACTCGTTATTTAGCCTTAAACTGTTATAACGAGGTTTTTCCTTGGAGGCTGAACATAACTGCATAATCTATTAGAGTATCTTAATAAATAAAACACAAAAACATTCATTTCAGAATTTATTCTTTATTGTTTTATAGTAAATGTCAAGATATTAAAACTTTTAAGCTATAAGTACAGCAGTCGAGTCTTACAAAATCAAGTTTAATGCTAAAACAGGAGCAATGACAATCACTGTGAAACATCTGCTCGTATTAGATATATTTATTAGGTGCAGCTGAATAAACGACCCACACCGAAGAACTGATTTCACTCGACCGAACAGATCACACCCGAGTACAAAATGACACAAAGCAACAAGAGAACAATTGTTTGCTATTTTGCAGTCGTGCTTGGAAACTAAAACAAAGCCTGAAACAGACAATGAACAGAGGACAAACAAAAGAGGATGATCATGTTATTCATATTTAAATATGAGTATTGATTGTATTGTGTGAGAAATAAAGCTGGTACATAATAAAAACACTATGGTTATAGTGATTATTTTCATTTCACATTCTGTGTATAAAAAAAGGAAAATGATTATTTTTCAACATACCAGTATTTGCATCAGACGTCAAACAGCCTTTGTGGAGGGGAGTCATAAATATAAAAAAAAAGCTTCTTTTTTTTTTAAAGTTGACCTGGAATAGTTTGCAGTCAATCATTTAGAAGATTTTAATGAAATAGGAAATTAAGACAGATCACAAAGCTATCAAGAGCCAACTTTTGCATATATATCATCCATATTTGTCTTAATATGAACCTGCAATCGATGTCAGCAGATAAACGAAGCTTCACTGTGTTAAAATATTAACAGAACTCATCAAGACAGGCAGCAAACAGCACGTTCTTCTCTCTTATTTATATTTATATAAATATATATATAAAAATATATCTCTTTATGATCATAGGACCTCACACTCCTCTAAAATTCAACTGTACATCACATCATTTACAAACAGGTCCTAAATTGGTGACTTGGCCTATTTCTTTGGGAGCAGATTTTTATAACTCCTTTATGCAGAATGAAGCTGAATTTCTTCGAAATCAATGGAGATGCCTCACACAGAGGACCAACTGGGTTCCCACAACAACCAGCAGAAATAAGCTCCCAAATCCACAACAACAAATAAGCTCACTGGTTCAGTGAAGTTACTCCGTAACACACCACGTTCAAGCAGCTACAGCAAGTTCTGCTGTCTGAAAGATTAACATTTATAATTCAGTCTTACAGTCGCTTGTATGCAGAAAAGTAAAATGTGTGCAAAGGAAGAACAATGCAAACCACAGCACGACTCAATCTACCTCCCTAACTCTACAAAGTTCTAGTGTACGGACATCTGCACGCTAGATTGTGCGTTTTGTTTTCATAAGAAGAGAGGAGGCAGTTCCATGCTGTGGAGGCCCAAAACCTCAACCTGGAAAAAACATTTAGCTAAAGAACACAATCCTCGTTCATCACATCAGCATGAGGAAATGTCACACACTCCAGGGCCAGATGATACCGAGGACCAGCCTGAAAACCTGGGACTTAACACACATAAAACACAATAAAATAAGTTTGAACTTGACGGTCATCTGGTCTGTGAAGCTCCAAAGAAATGAAATATAAGAGAGCATCAACTTTAAGGTCCAAGTCTAAAAGATTTCCTTAACAAAGTCTGGCTTCTTTGTTACATCATTACACTGCATTTTCCATTTGTCACAGGGGGTTTAAGGAAAAAAAGGAAAATCAAACATCTCAGACATGAAGAGTCAACGCAGTCAAAACATCAGGACAGATGGCATTAGGGGAAAAGAGATAAATGCAAATAGTACCTGAGAGAATCATACATTCTGATCTGCTGTCCTGGCCCAAGACGGAGAACAGCAATCTGTCTGGAGCAGAAATGAGCATGAGAAGAGTGGCAGGGAGCGTTTAGAGTTTAATGTGTTCGCTCAAATGTACGTAAGCTCTGATTAAAACGCCCTGTGCAGCTGAAGATGCAGAATGAGGGGATTTTCAGCCATTTTGCTTACAGTAAGTGAGACTCATAGTTTCTTAGCTCTGAAAAAAGAGAGGAAAAAAAGAATTACGTGATGTGGTTTGTTTGTTTCTTTACCAGAAAAATGATTAAATATGGATTTCAGACTCTTGTTTACAGTGTGATACTGTCAACACAGAGTAAACATTTATCCAAGGCAACATTCACACTGCAGGTCTTTATGATTTTTTTTTCTGTGGTTGTTTAAATTGTAATTTAATGCGACCATCAAACTCCAGTGTGAACAGCGTGGCTTTAAAGTGACCTGAAGTCACATGCAGCACACTGTTTACAGAGGAAAATATGGATGCTACACGTCAGTGTGCATCAGTTTTGAAGCTATTAGCCAACATAATTATGATATAATATAGTTCTGTACGCTGTTCTCATTCAATCGTGCTGCATTCCACCTCCTCCAGCACAAAATTGTGACGTGTCTCACTTTAATGGTGTAAAGTCGGGTGAAATGCAACATAACCGTTCTTAGGTCATTTTGAAAAAGATTGTATATTTATCTGATTTAGTTCCACATTTGAAATGTCTTGGGTCAGATTTGAGCTGTTCATACCGTCAGAAAAAGATCAGATATGGGTCATATTTGGGCGGCAAAGTTGGGTTTGTGCCATTTTTACAGTGTGACTGCAGCTTCAGTCAGTAATGTCATCAGAGAGCAACAAAGACAGAGCAGAAAAGGATCTCTAGACTTCAGTGTCTAAAGAAATGACACTGACGACTTATAAAAGTCAGCTTATATCGTGGTTTGTGTGACATTAATCAGACATTAAAAATAAGGTAATTAAAAAAGAAATAGAATCGTCTTGTGGTGAATTTTGCAGTAAAGATATTAAAGCTTGATGAGCTTTATTGCTTTGTTTATTACTGATGTAAAGCACTTTGTTTCAGCTGCTGCTGTGTGAAAGTGTTTGTAAATAAAGTTGGTATTGTATGGTTTTTCTAGTCTTAATCGGGTCTGCAAATAGCATAAAAAGAATCATTCTTCCTTTAGGTGCTCCACTTCAGAGACAATACCCCACTGATTCTGGTTCAGAGTCTCACATAAATAATAAAATGCTGTCCTGTTCAGTGTATTAGATAAACATCTTTGTATAAAAGGGTCAAATTAATGCCACAAAGAGCAAATAAGCTCAACTAATCTGGTTTCAAACTGCTGCACACAGCAGAAACACACACTGCTGAGCTTCTGTTTGAATTCATGTGCGTAGCGGTGGACTGGGAAGGTTTCACAGTAATCCTGTCTCTGCACGTAAGTGCTTGTGTGTGTGCGCTTTTCATCTGTACAGCGACCTTGTGTGTGTTTGTGTGCAAGCTTTCTTTATCTGAGCATGACTGCAGCAGTCCTTAAGTCAAACTGGGTTACCCACCACTGTTCTTGTTGTNACTGAGCATGACTGCAGCAGCACTGGGTTACCCACCACTGTTCTTGTTGTGTTTCTCCCCTTTGTGAAGCCCCTCTACAAGTCCACATTCTTCTGAAAACCACATTAAGGTCACCTTGATGGCCCCACCCACACACCCTGCCACCTTCTTCTTCCTCAATTACTGGAGCTCCTTCATTCGGTTGAGGGCGGAGCCGGCCTTGAACCACTCGATCTGGGTTTCGTTGAAGGTGTGGTTCAGAGAAATGGACTCCTGACTTCCATCGCTGTGCTTGATCACTGCCGACAGCGGCTGGAGGAGGCAGGAAAAGGTTAGCTAAGGTGGAACGTTGTTTCATTGGGGCAGAATTTTGCTCACCTTGCCGGGGGCGAAGGATTTCAGGCCAGTGATTGAAATCTTATCATCGGGGCGAATCTTGTCGTAGTCCCTGGGGTCGGCAAAAGTCAGAGGCAGCAGGCCCTGCTTCTTCAGATTAGTCTCTGTAGGGATGGAAAAAAGGGGAAATTGAGAATAAAACAACATATTGACTAAAAATTAAAATGTATCAAGAAAATGTAATTAATAACTTTTTAGCTTAATAACTGATTGTCAGTTCAGTGTTGTATCTAATTTGCTCTGCTTGGTTCTGCTGGTAAAGCTGCTGATGTTTGAGTTTATAATGAGGATAAATATATAATCAAGTTTTGTCCTCTGCTTTGTGTGGGCTGTGAATCAGAGGGGATTTAAACTGTGATTCCCAAAATAAAGCTCTTAAATATGTTTATATACTCCAGATGTTTACTTTAGAGCTCTATGTCATGGCTGACAGTAAAAACACATTAAAGGCAACATTTTCATGTGTTTACTAGAGACTGAAATCTAACTTCATATTCATCATCCATACCTAAGAGATGAAAACATGTTTCTAATTCACTTGCAAAAAAGTTCTAGTGATATAAAAATGGTGAATTTAGCTAATTTAATACCAAAGGTATAATATTAGAGTTTCTCTGCCATCTTTAAATACATCATACTGTTTTATATGTACAGTGATAATACATTCTCACATACACTCATTTCTTAAACATCTCCATTTTGTTTAATTTGTGAGTGTTTTTTCATCATAAATCATTGTATATGAAAATGTCTACTCCTACGTTGTGCTGTTAAATTACCCTGCATTTTGTCAGCTTCTGGTAGCGTCTTTGTCGGCCTCTTTGGCATGATAACAAATGCATGTGTAGGGCTGTGCATGTGCTGGGCTCAAACAGGGGTTTGTTTTTGTGACAAGTCACATACTAAAGCTGCAGGGGGAGCCCCAGAGCAAAGTGAACGCCAGACTCTAGTGTAACCAGTGAGGTTACTCTAAAAAAAGGGTCATACACTTGGTTTAACTGTATAAAGCATTACAACAATATTCCCCTTTTGTTTGGAAATGCTGAGTCACTGGTTCATTTTAATCCTATAAGTTGAAAAAGGCTAAATATGTACCATACGCTTAACAAGGTGACCTGTGTTGTGTTTTGTTTTTTTCTGATATTCTCCAAGTAAGATCCAAACGAAAAAGAAGTAAAGAAGAAATCAAACAGAGGTTTAACTTCCCCCATATGAGTTAAAAAGAGCAGCAAAAACAGCTTCAGAGAAGGTTTGTGGCAAAGGATCACGAGATACAGAGAGAACGGTGCAAAGGAGATATCAGGTTGAAAAGGAGAAATTCCTGCAACAGGATATCCTCCACTAGCTTGTTAATGTTTGATGACTCTTACAGTGTTGCTGGAATGAATAGCCAACTCTTAGCAAATGTCACATTTCAGCCACACACAGGCACGTGCATTTCCACGCACACTGCTTCTGTAGTTAACAGAGTAAAAATAACCTGATGCTAAGAATGCAGCTCTGCCAAGGCTTAATAACATAACTTAATCAGTTAAAAACAATCAAAGGTTACCACCTCCCAGCTGGATCACGCCCCAACTCGGGTAAAATCTTTATACAAAAACAGATCAGTGCTGTTACTTCTTAGGAGAAGAAACAGTTTTATTAAAACATATTAAGTTTAACACCTGTTAAATCATCCTTCATTAAGGTCAAAATGGTATTTAAATTTATATATGATGATATTATTTACAGTAGCACCAACATTTCACACAGCTTATTTTTAACCTTTACAGGTTTGTGTTTAAAAAGTAAATAAATAACTCACAATATGAAATGATAAACCACATCATGTGACCCTGTTCCTCCCCCCTTATCTCTACGATGTTTTATTTTACCCCTGCGTCTCCATTTCTCATGAAGACTCTTTAGTAAAACAGTGCAGATATATCAAAACTGCCCGGTTTAAGTAATACCTCTCAAATCTGAACATTGATATTTACGTTTCTTTTCCACCTCCTAACACTCACCGTGAATTCTGGCGAAGCTCTTGACGATGATGGCACGTCCTCCCAGGTGTCGTGGCTCCAGGGCCGCGTGCTCCCGACTGGATCCCTCTCCGTAGTTCTCATCTCCAACAACCACCCAGTTCACTCCACTGGCCTGGATGTTAAAATCACAAAAAGACCAACAAATAGTTTAAACTGATCCTGCAGCGAAAATCCTGTTTCAGATCAGTGGCTCAAGTGATTCAAGACCAAAGTTCTAACATGTATTTACGTCCAATACAACCGTCACAGTGCCATTTAAACCGGTCGCCATCGCCCAACAATCTCACCTTGTAGNTTCCAACACAACCGTCAGAGTGCCATTTAAACCGGTCGCCTAGTTAGACGCCATCGCCCAACAATCTCACCTTGTAGAAGCGGGCCACATCTGGCACACCTCCGTACTCTCCCGTCAGCTGGTTCTTCACCTTGTTAATAGCATCATTCTCAATGTTGACGGCACCAATCAGCAGATTGTTGGAGATGTTGTCCAGGTGTCCACGGAATTTCAGCCAGGGACCGGCGGCGCTGATGTGGTCAGTGGTGCACTTTCCTTTCACCTACAGTTTGACAGGAGTAGTTTCTTTTGTGTCAGAAAACCAGTCAGTTAAGTCTAACTATTCAAAAACATGTCAGATGGCTCACAATCATAATTACAAGTAAATCTTTTATATAGACGTGACGCAGATACTTTTTTGTGTGCATCAACAGAAAATGCCATATTTGGGAAATTAGAGAAACAAACAATACTGAAATGCAAGTCATCACAGCAAATANAGACAGGAACAGTTTCTTTTGTGTCAGAAAACCAGTCAGATTTTTTATTCTTAAGTCTAACTATTGAAGACATGTCAGGTGGCTCACAATCATAATTAAAAGTGAATCTTTTATATAAACGTGACGCGGATACTTTTTTGTGTGCATCAACTGTATCAACAGAAAATGCCGTATTTGGGAAATTAGAGAAACAAACACTACTGAAATGCAAGTCATCACAGCAAATATGTGGAGGACATGTAGCTCTAGACGACAGCAAACACTGGTCCAGCTACACAGGAAAATACTGACAAAGGGAAGAAAAACTAGATGGGTAGTTTTGCTGTTTTAGCAGCTGTTGCTACCAGCAGCTATTGCTGTGTGTTTACGACAACAACACTGGAAAAGCTCATCGTGCATCCAAACATGTTGCATTCTTGTACAGCAAATCCATCAACTGAACCAAATACTGTTAAGATACGTCAGGACAGCTGATTTCTAGTAGAAATTTGGGTCATCTGACCCAAAACAAGCACAATTTATACACTACAATACGCACAGATCAAGCACAAACAGTACCAACAAGGATCATCAGCTCTATATATTTTCAGTATCTACTTATAGAACATTAGCTGTAGCGGGTTCTACTTTCCTCCCTTCCCAAATCTTGTTTTACTGTTGCAAAGATAATGGAAAGACATGCCAAAATTACTTCTCAACAGCTAATTTTATAGCAACAACTCAGTAAATGTTATATTTTTGTGATTAATAAGTTTACATTATTCCATCTATCGCCTTAAATTAGTAACACAAGACTCTAGGACCCCACTCATTCCTCCCCCTAACTCAACCAAGCTGCCACAAGCCTCAGTTCCAGCTACACACTGCATATGGCAAAACTACTTCCTACAACAAGGGGGTAAAAGGCAAGCTGATGTTTTACTCCAACCAAGCGCAGCATTTCCTTATGATGTCAAATCAACATGCCCTGCTACCCAGTGTCGCCTAACATAATGCAGAGCTCTGCGGCCACAGATGGTGCACGCTGCATGTAGAGTAGGGATGTTATAGATTTTCTTGGTACGATTATTGTCAAAGAAATAATCACAACGTTACAGTAATCAAGTTTATTCTGTGTTAATTAATTTCCCACCACTAGAAATGTCTAAAACCACATGAACATTCCTTTCAGGTCTTTAGGTTTTATTTATTTATATCATTTTTTGCCAACATAACAATACAAAAACAAAGTAAAGTAACCAAAAAGTCCCAACTAAATCTCTAGTCAAAGCTAGCTTTGACGTCCAGCTGTTTAGCTGACCACATATATGGAACTAAATACACTTTATTTTACAGACTTTGGACTACTGCACACCGACAACTAAAAGCCATGGACCTCATGCAGCGAAACTGTCACAAAAGACGTATTTACTTTTTTCCCCATCTGTCTAAACTAACGCTCAGTGAACGCATCGTGTTACGCTGTAAGACCAACCCGGGCCGAGCGTATGTGATCACAACAGAAAATGGCAGGATAACATTTCATTTCAATGTTAGGTTAGATAAACATTAGCGTCGTTAGCATTAATGAGCTTTTACCTTTAGCATTAAAAGCTGGTAGCTATTTGTAACTCTCACACGGAAACGGAGCAACACAAGCGGAAACACACAGAAATGGCATAACTTTGTTTTGTTTCGTGTGGAAGTTGCACTGATCTGCTGTTATGGTCAAGACCTGATCTTTAAAAGGAAGTGACGATTTTGAGGGGTCTTTATGATTAATTAATCGTAACATTTAATACCGCGATTAATTGTGGAATTAAGTCATTGTGTTTTTCTTTTGGTTCTCACTTATATGGCAGCCCTGTGCTGACAGTGAGTTAAAAGATGGCATTTCCATCTCCTGCTCACCTTAATGAGGACTCTCATGTCCTTCAGGTCTTTTCCATGCCACTTGTCAAAGGGCTCCAGCAGCTGCAGACGGTTACTGGCAGGGCTTACATCAACCTGTATGACATCAAAGCAAGATGAGACATTAGTGTTCATCCATGAATGTTGTGAAGTAGAACTATACAAATAAAGCTGAAAATGTTGTTTGAATGGTAAATTTTCAGAAATACTAAGTGAACTGGAGGACAGACATTTACTGAGCCGCTCTCTGCAGGGGGATGTTGGTAGGTGTCTTGGCCTGGGTCAAAGTCTCTGGAGGGGAGCTCATCACCAGTGGGGGGTTCCAGCTTAAATTTCTCTCCATTGGGTGCAGTCAGGTAGTCAGTCTCAGGGTTGAAGTTGAGAGTCCCAGCGAGGGCCAAAGCTGTCACAATCTACACAAAATTACACAACAGGTCAACGCTTGTTTGGATCTTCAAGTTTAGAACACGGACATCAGGAGAGAAGATGTCAACATCCTTACAGGAATATAAAAATGAGTCTTTTACTACATATGAGCATCTGATAATCAGTGTATCATCATTCATGTGACTCATGGCAGTGTGTCTGACCTCAGGAGAGGTGACAAAAGCATGAGTAGCTGGATTAGCATCATTCCTGGCAGTGAAGTTCCTGTTGAAGGATGTAACGATGGTGTTCTTCTCTCCTTTTTTCACATCTTTCCTAAAAATGCCAAACATTGATTGTTAGTCGGATGTGTTTTATTCCACAGTGGCTGCAATATTCATAAGTAATATGCATATAATGCGTCCATCGAAAACAAAAAGGTTCATTCTCTTGGAAACAGATTATTTCAGGGTGATCTGTTTATATGCTTTTGACATATATTGTTTATGTATGTGTCATTTTGACATCTGGTTGATGCTAGGCTGCTACGACATAAAAAATGTCATTATGTCTAAAATAAATATGTAACAAAGAAATATAAATAACAGCAATTGTTGGTTATTGCATAGCTAGACTGCACCACATTCCAGAGATTTAGTGACTTTAATTATCCATTTAAAATGACCCTGTTGTTTGTCACCAACACAAGTCTGTTGTGTTTGTATCAATCTATTGATCAAAGTTGGCGCATATGCAGTTCTTGCTGCTGGACCTGAGCCAGGCATTTGGTATATACACCAGCCGAAATGCTGTTTAGATTGTGTGCAGACTTCACCTTTTCTGAGACGGTGCTGTGGAAATAGTGCAGACCAAGTATCTGGTATTTTGCCTTGGTGAAGCACAAGAAGTACTAATCACTTAGGAAAAATTTTTCTGTACCCACCCATATATCATAGTTTAGAATCAGTAAATGCATGTTTTTGGTGTGTTAGGGAAAGCCGAAATGAGCCCACACTAAAAGGAGAACATACAAACTCCAAACCAAAAGGCCTCTGCCAATATTTAAACCAGTAACCTTCTTTCTTTGAGGTGATAAATACTAACCACTGTGCAGCTCAGGAGAAGATGTAAATTGCTCCAGAATTGCCAACTAGAGACAATAAATACTAGGATAAAAAATTTGATGCAATCTTGCCATTAGCTGTTTAGATATTTTCTAACTAGCCTCCAATTTGATTCAGGTCAATTTTCATATCAATAAAAGTTGATTTCTGATGCAGATCCAAACATAAACTTCCTGAATATGCTGCTGGAGAGTTACTAATAATGAATACACTCGGACATATGAGACGCATACCTGTCCCACTGTCCGATGCAGGGACCACAAGCGTTAGCAAGGACGATTCCTCCAACATCACTCAGGATCTTGGCCTGAGAGGAGACAACAGGAATTTGGAAAGACAGTTTTTCACAAATTTCAAAGAAGTGTAACTGTAATAAGTCTTAAGAAGGAAAATGCTTTGGGTGCTAGGTAAGCTTAACTTTCTGTTTGTCTTAGTGTGTTTCTCACTCACATATCCATCCCTCTCTATAGTGGCACGGATTTGTTCTGAACCAGGTGTAACTGTGAACTGGGCCTTGCACTTTAGGCCTTTATCCAAAGCCTGCTTAGCCAAAGAGGCTGCTCGTCCCATGTCCTCATAGCTCGAGTTGGTGCAGCTCCCAATCAGACCTGTTTATTTATTTGTAGGAAGAAACCAAGTATAAGAGACTGGAAATTTCTAAACGGTGTGGACTAATTCATTCTTAACATCATAGCTAACACATGACATGTGACAAGTTTTGCTGGTAAGAAGACACAAATCTTGATATGACACACTCCACTTATTCTGTCAATGAACGGAATTATGTTGCGTTCAAGGTGGAATATCAATGTCACGGCTGAGCTGCAATGTGATCTGATCATATCTGGTCAATAACACAGCGAGACAGAACGATAAAATAAATATCAAATTTCACCATACAAAGCAATAAAATTACAAAAGCTGCAAGATAAAACTGCTGGGTCACTAATACGGACCAACTTTAACCTCCAGGGGCCAGCCGCTCTTCTTAGCTACGGCCCCAATATCAGACACAGGGTGGGCCAGGTCGGGGGTAAACGGTCCGTTGATGTGCGGCTTCAGCTGTTGTGGGAAGAGGGAGAAATGATAGTGGTACTCAAACTGGAATTTCTTAAAGGAGTGTTTTTCATTTCCATCCTGGCTACATAGCATGCTGAAAGATTATGTTTGACTTTAGCTCTAGTCAGACATGTGGATGAATCTGAAGGGAAAAGACGGCAGATTCCTGATTGCATCTGTGCACTTTGGTTTGCTTCTTCACGGAGTCATTAAAGTGTTTTCGCTCACCTCACTCAGGTTGATCTCAATAACTTTGTCATATTCACAGCCCTCATCTGGCACCAGGTCCTCTTTAAACTCATCAGCCACAGAGGCAATCTCTGAGAAAGGAAGAAAGATGTGGGTAAGAGTGGAAATGGAGACAAAGAATACAGAGAAAAGCAGAGAGTTACTGACCTCCACGGCCAGTTTTCTCCAGGTATGTCTTCATGCGGTGGTTGTAGGGAAAAAGAGATGTAGTGGCTCCAATTTCAGCCCCCATATTGCAGATAGTGGCCATTCCTAAGATGGGACATTTTGACAATGAGTGAAAATCCTAAATTTATTATCTGATCAAGCAAAATATTGCATTAGGAGCTGCAAACAGAATAAACACCATACATGACATTTTAAACTCTGTACTCCTTTTTTTTCCTACCAGTGCAGGAGATAGAGTCAACCCCGGGTCCATGGTACTCCACGATGGCACCAGTTCCGCCTTTCACAGTCAAGATGCCGGCCACCTTCAGGATGACATCTTTCGGGGAGGTCCAGCCAGATAGGGTTCCTATCAATCTCACTCCTATCACCTGTGGGGAAAAAAATACACCCTTTAGCAAACTGAAAGCAAACAGCTTCGTGTGTGTCAGTAGTTAAAAATAAAATGGAAACCGATTTAATTAAATCGTCAAGATATTAGATGGTACGAGGAACTCACTTTGGGGCACTTGAGCTCCCAAGGGATTCCAGCCATGACATCTACAGCATCAGCTCCACCCACTCCAATACACACAGCACCCAGGCCACCGCCATTGGGAGTGTGTGAGTCAGTACCAATCAACATCACTCCAGGGTAAGCATAATTCTCCAGGATGATCTTTTCAAAGATGGGAAATAAGCACTTAGTTGCACATTTTGACCTGTTTGACGTTTAAGAAATGTGAGCCCTAATAATAATAATAATCAGTAAAATTGATTAATTAAAGAGTACCTTCAGATGCATTTCATGTGACATAAAATGCAAAAAGATCATGTTTGTCATGTTTTACAGCAAAACTCTCACATCCTCTCCATTTTCTACAACGCATTGATTTAATTGATATAACAAAACACATTTAAATCTAATAGAAATTGAGTAACACTTATAAGACAAATAAGAAAAACAACATTTTCAGGATTAGGAAGAGAACTTATAGCCTGACTTTAGACTGCACCTGATGGATGATCCCTGAGCCGGGTTTCCAGAAACCAACTCCATATTTTGCAGCAGCTGTTGCAAGAAAGTTGTAGACTTCCTGGTTGACTTCCTGTGGCAAAAGTAAATGGAGAGAAGGTGAAGCTTCAGCTCAAGACACACTGTTGTCACACTTACACAAATATCCTTCAATCCTTCAAGTAACAAAAAAAAAAGAAACTAAGCCCTAAACTAAGAGTTTAAAGGTTAAAAAAAATCTGTTTTTGAATTAAAACTGTGGCATTCACATGAATCCCTGAGAGCTGCACATCAAATTCTACCCAAACAACGTTGTTACATGTCTGATAATAAAATGAACTCAAAATAATAATATACGATATATTAGCAAAGAATAATCATGGTCTGAAACAAAAATGTTTTTTTTATTTACTGATAAATTCTTGTGATTCTTAAGATGCAGATTTCTCAAGCGTATCAGTTTACTGTTGTTATCTGTTGTTTATTGTGTGGTGATTCCCTGTATGTGTTTGAGTAGCTGATTGTATGAAAAAAAAAACTGCTCCTATAAATAGAACATCCACTTTTCCTCCTTCTCTCTTCACCTTCGCTCTCTGCAAGTCCTGAGCTCCTCCGATTTGAGCCTCAATCAGGTGATCGCAGTGGATGGTTGAGGGAACGGCCACCTTGGGCAGGCCGCTGCTAATGAACTGAAGCATGGCCATCTGGGCTGTGGCGTCCTGCATGGCCACACGGTCTGGACGCAGGCGCAGATAAGTGCGGCCACGGTCAATTTCCTGTCCTGCTGGATCATCCAGGTGACCGTATACAATCTTCTCCGACAAGGTGAGTGGTCTGTTGAGCCTGATGGGGAGGATTAGTCCAGCGTTATTCTGTGTTTATTTTAAAGCCCAGGATAAGGTATATAGTTTTTTTTTTTTTTTTTTTTTAATGCAAACTAAGATTATGTTTTGTTTCATTTTCATCTTTAAAGATCTGCTATCCCACCACGATTTGAGCATTTTGTGAATTTTATTTTAATNATGCAAACTAAAATTATGTTTTGTTTCATTTTAATCTTTAAAGATCTGCTATCCCACCACATTTTGAGCATTTTGTGAATTTTATTTTAATTATCTGTACAGCAGGTGCTTTTAGAATTTGGGGAGTCATGTCACACTTTTAGAAAGCCTTATATTTTACATGCAATATAATTGCACTAATGAGACCAGCTGAACATGAGAGGAACACTAGGTCATTTAAAGTTTGGGGCTAGCAAGTTATTTATAACAATTCAACATGATGGATGTCACATAATTAACTGAACAGTTGTTAAAATGATATATATATAAAAACACATGCATTCCTTATGAGCCAAACTGGTATCACCAATGACTCTGTGCTTGGGTATTTCTACNCTACAAGCAGCAGCTGCTGACCTCCTGCGTACGATGTTGATGTTCTCATGCATNGAGCAGCAGCTGCTGACCTTCTGCGTACGATGTTGATGTTCTCATGCATCTTCTCATAATTTACGCTGGAGCCTGGCTCAAAGCGGCTCATGGCCACCGTGGCCTTGGCGCTGAAGACTGCAGAGGCATGAAACCGCCTTGCCCCAATTCCAAGAGCCAGCTAGACCGAGGAAAGCAAAATTGCATTCAGAGAAATAACACCATGACCAAGGTTTTATTGTGCTGTTTAAGACCAACATATAAAGTTTTGAGGCAAAGGTGAAAGACAGGTAACACATGACCAGAAACCAAGAGAATTCTTACACTGGCTGCTGCTTCAGTTAAATGGAGACAAAAAAAACTACCTCTTTTCTTCAGATCAGTCAGACTGATTACACATTAATATTACAGTAGAAACTTAAAACTGAATTTGAATTGGGTCTAAAAATAGGGACGCACATAACATAAAAACACTGTCAAACATCTCATAAACCCAATATTTGACTGAATATGACAACATTCAAAGAATTGCAGTGCAGTGCATGAAGCCACAAAACTATGATCTTGAATGAATATTCCTCTATGATTGAATAGTTATCATAATTACATTTTAGATGGTACATACACACTCACAGAAAGGTTTTCCAGGCACAGTAAGCCAGAAGTGTTTACGGTGTAAGGAAAAGCTGCTCAAAAGCCAAGTTAAGGCATTTGGCTCACAGCTCCAAATAAATGTTGACCTTTAAAACCTGACAATCAACGATTTACCCAAGTTAAGCTGATACAAAGGGAATCTACCTCGTCACACGGAGAGAGGCCGGGTGTGTTTAAAATATTGACACAAGCTCTTAAAAGAGCATTAAATAAAGCTGTAAGATGGCATTACTACTGACACAGTGCTCACTGGAGAATATGTAAGTGTACAGTTCACATATAAAGAAGTCAGAAAAACTGTCAACCTGTTGTGAGTTGAAAAATGATTCACGCTACATAGACATCTTTCCTTTTTCTTGATTCCAAGATTCCTTCTTAATATTTTTTTAATTTGAAGTTGTAAGGTCAAATGAATTTTGAGGGCACTCAATTGATATGAGAATATAATAGCTGGAAACTCTCCCAATTTTTTTAATACATTTAAGGCAAATGTTGCCTGAAGAGTGGACTAGAACGATACAACGAAGATTTAGTTGAACTAAATTGCATTGAGCTCTAATTATCAGAGGCTAAAAGCTCATTTTAAAGAAATTCTTAAGACATAAATGCAATAATTTCCCGTTTTTTAATTTTTTTCCAATAAAGTCAGAAATGCAGAGGAGATAATCTGTTTTCTGCATTTTGTCTCCACATATTATGCTACATTAACGTTTATGGGTATAGTTTATAGACTGTATAAACTACTGACGCAACACTAAAGAAAAAAGAGTAACCCTGAAAAGAATTCCTTTATCTGTCATTTAAATCACATGTCGTTATTATTTAACACATGTTTGAGAATACATAGTAATGATAAGGTCCTTACCAAAGGTCCTTACCAAATCATAATCATGATAACAGGAGCTAAAAGACCAAGCTAAAACAAAATAAAAACAAAAAACCCACACACGTAACCTTGTGATCATCTTGCGCACAGCAGCTAACAAAGGCCATCACCTTTCTATGCTGACTTAAACTCTTAGTGTTGAAAACAGACATTTTTTTTAGTTTTTGGTTTGGGTCGCTGACAGGTCGGACGTGGCCGTTACAACGCATCGTCAGGAGTCAAGTAGGGACTGCGTGACCTAAAGACGGCCCTGTTTGCGCACTTTGCTCCTCATTTATCTGCTCTAAGTAACGGTGGCTGAATAACACTGGAAGATTGCAAAAATAACTATAAAAAAAGTCAAATAACGCCTTCTTACCCGAAGCCTGGCAACAGTTAAGCAGTAAGAAGTCATTTCGTAGTTTCACCGATGAGTGTCGCCTTCATATGACGTCACTGCTTAAAGACCAGTTACTTAACAGATGGGGATTAGAATAGTAAAATAAATAAAGGAATAGGAATTGAATAAAAAAAAAAAATAGATAAATAAATTACGTCATTTTTGTTATACATCGATAACGCAGAAGTTAACATTTAAACTTTTAATCGATAATTTTCTGAAGGAAAAGATAGCTAAGTAAGGAATAAAGAAAATGTTTTTGTTTGCTGCTTTAGCTCTAATAAGGTCCGGGACATAATAATTGTATTGATGCAGGTTTCTAGCATGTTGCTATGTACGATGTTTAATATTAATATAGTTTTTAGTTATTTTAAAACAGACATACATGAGAGGGGGCAGAGAGCAAGGTTTGCCAAATTACGATTTAAACATTGCCTGGCCCAAAGCCACAGCCTATTTTGAAAAAATAAAGTTGGTACTAGATAATGTAGCAATTAGGTGAAGATTTGTAGTTTTTTTTTTTTTGTTTGTTTGTTTTTTGTTTGTTTTTTTTTACTTGTGTGTGCGCTTATATTATATAATTTATGTTTATTTTAACAAGTTTTAATGTGTTTTGGTAGGTTATCCACAGCTTTTATAAAAATGAGTACAAAAAACTTTTTAAAGAAGATAAAAGAAAACAAATTCACGGGGAGTTTAAAATGTAAAATTCCGTTGATGATTTTGAACTATTTAACAAAGAAACGCTAAAAATGCATAAGAAACCAGACATAAACAAAAAATGAATAAATAACAAACAAATATATTAAAATGAGATTTCTGCTTAAAGAGAACAACATTTCCCACAAGCCACATGTTAAAGTCAGGTCTCTTTAGCTGCTGCAGCCCAATAATCTGCGGGTCGTCCTCCATCTCAGCCAATAGAGACTCTGTTGCTATCACCACTTATATTTATAGTAAACTGTTCAGGAACAAGGAGAACTACAAATGTCTCTCCGCCAGATAAACTAGGCCCGCAATACAATTTAAAAATGTTATATTTAATAAATTATTTGTTTATTTTTGGCGCCGTTATAAATATCTGCATTGTATATTGAAAGTGTGGAGGAGCATTTGTTGTTTGTTTCAGTTTGTTTTATTATCTAAAACACAGAGTGGGTTACAATTAGGATGTATGCGTTACACTGGTGTAGCGGTGATGGCTATTTGTCCGATGGACCGTCAAAGGAAAAGATTAAGTACCTCCGATTTGAAGAAAGTAGTCCTTGTCGTCACGGGGGTGTGGGCGAGTCACAGTGTATAAATACGCCAGATTGTCAAACAGTAAAGTTTCATTGGATCCTCCGTGTTAAGTGTCAGCTGAATACTTAGTAGTAAAATCATTGGACCTTCAGATCATTTCGATTGCAGTGGTGAATAAAACCTGAAATAATAAGGTGGAAAAAACATCAAACGTTTGAATCCGGGACTCTGCACAAACGTCTTGAGTCAAAGGATTTAAAACGGAGACGAAGGAGTAGAAGTCAAGCTCGCGCATCAGCATCGAAAGGTGAGTAATTAACTGTCACCCGGGGCATGAAATGGGGGCAATTTTTATTTTAAAATACACATAAATAGGAGTAAAATGACAGCGGCATGATTAGACGTGGTGGTGTTTTTTCGTTTTGAAGCTTTCCATTAAAATGCACAGACTGTAATGAGCTGTGTTGTCTGAGCTGCTAAATAAAGCCTTTGTGTTTGTATCATCCCTTTATGTAAACATTATCTGAAGGCAGCTTATTGCAATCTGCTCAGTTTATGTTTCCTTTTGTTGTTTGACAGGAATGTTTCTCATCGTTTAGTCACATCTTGGATATGCGGGACTTCATTAGCTATTTAATTTAATTTCCAGGCGCAAATGGCTAAGAAGGGATTCTCCACTTGCATGTCAGCTAAAACGGTATCCTCTCAGCTCCGGTACCTTTTGACTGACGTACGGCACTAATACCCAGTTGGACAACATCTTCTATCACCTATCCAACCCTTCATTCTCCTCCTACACATTTACATTTCTGTCTCCCCCTTTTTTTTTAAATCATGATCAAAATAATTTAGGTTCAGTTGTTGTTGGTGTTTTGTTTGTGGAAGAAAAAAAGAGAAATCATAACATAGCATTTTATTAAAGTGCTAGCAGGCCTCTAGGTATAACTCTGATCCTCACATATATTTCTGAAAGATGTTAAATATGTGCTTTTTGTTTTATGTAAGTTAACTGGAGCTCTGACGGGGAACAGTCTGAACCTGATTTGTTGTGTTTGTTTAGGAGCACACAACGTTCCCGTAATGCGCTCATGTAAACAAGAATAACATCCTGGATCCCAATGATGATCTCATCTGCAAATATAGAACAATTACAAGTGCTGAAATATGAGCAGTTGATTAAAATGACACTCTTAATTCTGCACATGGGACTTTTTGCAAAATGTCATTGGTTGACATTGTGTCTCTTTAATTTTTTATTACGAGGTGCTGTAGGTGCCTTAGCTGTTTGCATTCGTTGTGTATAGTGGTGATGGCTGTTGAAAGGATGGACACTGTAACGCATTTTCAGTCAGGCTGGTGAAGATGGATTTGTTCCACACATGATGCAGAGCGGGGCCCTATTTATAGCCTCATTCTAATGAGACCCCATCTTATCCTTCAATGTCAGGCGAAAGGAAACTAGATCTCATCTTGAACTGTCGCTCCTACAGCCCCTGCATCCAGGCCGTACAGCTTTATCTGTAACAACATTAAAATTGTCTTTAATCGGACGCGGCTTTCTAATCTTAGCAACCGAATCCCCATCTGGCAGGGAGGTGGATGTGAGGGGAATAGTTTTTTGTGTGTGTGTGTGCGTGTGTTTTGGGAGGGATGGGGAAGGGGGTGATGACACACATTGCATGCTGGGAAATTGTGTTCTGCCTGCTAGCTGCCCTGCCATTTTCTACTTCTTCCCCAGTAAATCTTGGTCTAGTCTTTGTTTTGAGTTTATTCACATGCATTCTGTCCTTTAGTTTGCATCTGTGTGGTGGTGAATGGACTCTTACGTTAAAGCATTAAGATAAAAGCACTTTATGGGATCACATTCAGATTAATACAGGATTTATAAAGCTCGGAACGCAGCATCTGTCACATCCATCAGTGCACCCTGTGGTTGATGAACCGAAAATGCAAAGCTATTTGTTATCACTACTGCCTCTCGGTAAAAAAAAAATGCAAGTTTGCTTGTGTCACTGCAAGAGGCTGATGCATCAAATTCTTACAGTGTTATAGAAATATTTCTTTTGTCATTTGTGCCAAATTTCCTGAATTTACTAGTAAAATTTTAAGTGTTACTGATGTCCTCGAAATATATTATGCAGCAAAGATGACAACTAATCTAATGCAAACATGGATTTCTGTGTATAGAATATGTCTGTGTGATTGTCACTGGTGGATTAACTGTTTTCTGTTTCCACAGCTGGGACCTCTAAACACGGCAAAAACAGCCTGCAACCAGCTGCTCCTGCCTTCGGGGTGCCTTTACCATGGTGACACTAAAATAGTCAAACACTTTTCAGTAAGCCAGAAGGACAAACTTTTTGCAGCTGAGTCGCCTCTCGTTCAGCGCTACCATCACCAACATTTCACTCCCATTACTCTGTGCAGCCATGCATCTAGAGGTAAAGGTTGCCCTCAACTTCATTGTGTCCTACCTGTACAACAAACTGCCTCGCCGTCGAGCCGATCTGTTTGGCGAGGAGCTGGAGAGGATACTGGTGTCTCGTTTTGAGGGGCATTGGTACCCTGAGGCCCCACTCAGGGGTTCTGCCTTCCGCTGCATCCACCTGGGAGCGCAGAAGGACCCTGTAGTGGAGCTGGCAGCCAAAAGAAGTGGGCTGGACACAGAGGAAGTACGGGCAAACGTTCCTGCAGACCTTAGCGTGTGGATCGACCCTTATGAGGTATCCTACCAGATTGGAGAGAAAGGGTCAGTCAAGGTGCTTTACCTGGAGGACCCTCCAGGCCTTGGTTGTGACAGTGAGGGGGCTGAGGGGGTAATTCGAGATGGCAAAGGAGATGCAGAGGTTGAAGAGTCCAAGAGCATGGGCTTTAATCCAGATGCTCAAGTGTTTGTGCCAATTGGAAGCCAAGCATCTCCTGCCCTCATGCCGTCTCTCTCCAGCTCTCCCACACCTCTGTCTGCCCAGCCCTGTGCCGGGCTCTTCAGCCACCCCAGTTCCAGCACACCCACAGACCCCAGTGTCCACTCTTCCAACACTTCTACCCCTTCTCCACCCAGCAGCGGGATGCCCTACCTCTCTGCTCAGCAGCCATCCTCCACTCTTCCTCCCGCCCGTCCACAGCCCATCACCTTCACCACCGCCAGCTTTGCAGCGACTAAATTCGGCTCCACCAAAATGAAGAAGTGCAGTGGAGCTGGGTCAACCGCCAGTTCTGGTGTTATTGTACCACCTTCCCAAAGGATGCTCTCCCGCTCGCCTACCACCATCTCGGCACCAGAGCTCCTCAAGCACAAGCCCTTGTCCCTCTCTTTGCACTCCCTCGGAGGTCCCATCCCCAGCCAGCTCTCTCCCAACGCCAAAGAGTTTGTCTACCCAGGATCCCCGGGTCCCCTTTACCTCGATGCAGACACCCAACCCATGCAGCCTCATGCCAGCCCTTTCCAACCCCCGCACAGTGTCGGCACCAACCCAACCTTCGACCCATTCTCCAGCCCTCCTGCCCAAAGTGTGGGCATCATCGGCAGCAACGGAGGAATCTCTTACATGGAGAAGCCGCCATTTGTTGAGGGTTTAGGAAGCTACAACTTGCAATATCCGAGCCAGTCCTTCCAGCCTGTCGTGCTGGCTAACTAAGCCTTCATTTGTAATAGGAATTGGTGGAGGAAGAGTTGGATGTGGGGCAGTGATACTCCACATGTTTTCAGTTTTTCTAACAAACTGTCTAAGGCTAAAACATGTCAAAAATTTGTTTTACTACAGAGATAAAAAAAAAAAACTGTCTACTGATTATTTCATGTGACTTGTTTTGTATCTCTGTAACCCCCTCACCCCACCCTTACATGTCCATCGCTGCTCCTTGTCACCTTCTGTGTCTGCAATGACGGGAGAGGGCGGGGGTGAGTTTCTCTTTACCTTTACTCCTTGCTAATTTCATATGTTAATTATTTTTGCATTGAATGTTAAATGGAAGATATTTTGTGTTGTTTCTTTTCTTGTACTTTATTAGCCTGACTCTTNGTTAAATGGAAGATATTTTGTGTTGTTTTTTTTCTTGTACTTTATTAGCCTGACTCTTGTATAGCTTCATTTTGCACTGCACTGTCATGCTGTGAAAAAGGACTTTGCCAAGTCCTGCAGGGAACGACGGCTGTGGAAAACTCAGCACTTTGCTCTGCAATCTGCTCTGCCCTACTTGCCACGAAAACAGAGGGATGGAAAGGGATGGGCGGGGGGGGTGCTCTGCTGTCTCTGCGTGTAGCCCTGCTGTGTTTTGTTGTGGTTCAGCTCGATCCAGGCACCGGTAGTTTGTGTGGCAGGGCCTAAGACCTTTGATGTATATTGAAAGCTGGTTATCGGTAGCTGGAATGTGTACATGACCGGGGTTTAAATTATGTTACAGCAGGGAAGGGGGGCAGAAAGAAGCTGTGTTTGTGTTTAGTGATGTCGAATGTATTGCAGCTGTGAAGGTTGGAGGAAACCTTTTGTGAATGTGAAAGACAAATGAATTCTAATTTTACACAATGACCACGTGCTCATACCTCAATCGACCGTTCAGGGAAATTTTTAACACGCCCGCACTATATGCATTAATGGGCACATAGATGCAATTCCAGTCAGCAGTGTGTGAAGGTGAACAGGCGGAGAGGGGGGGGGGGGGCAGCAGCTAAGCAGTAGGGATTGTGATAAATGGCTTAGCATGACTTTGACTATGAAGGAGAGGTTTTTTCTCGACATGGAAAGGAGGGGGAGAGAAACTGCTAGATGATTCTGTTGCCTCTGCGCCGTCCAGGGTGTATTGGCTTGAAAGCAGCACTTTAAAACTCAGAGCACGTTTCTAGTGAGCTTAAATGGTGCTGAAGCCAAAGGCTCACATTATTCTCTCCGTCCTCTTGATATTCTCCAGCAGTCTCTGTTCCTCCGGCTGTTACAAAGAAGAGAAACAGAATCATACAGTTCAGGTTGCTCGGTCTCTTCCCAGCTGCAGCGATATAAACAAAGAGGACTGGCTGCTGGTCAGATATCCGTTTCTAACCATGTACATTTAACAGTCGGGTCATGTGTCAGTGTTGGTCTGTCGTTACAGGGAAGGGTGACCTCCACATGTCCAGATGTCCTGCACTTTATCACTGGGTCCCTGATTCTGCGTCTCCACGCAGATCAGCGTTTAACCATGCTTTCGCCCTCCCTCTGGTTGTTGCACAATTTATTTGTTAATGAAATGCTTTAGAGATTAAGAGAGGAGCTAAATTTGTATACAACGGCATCATGGTGGTCATGAGATGGTATTCTTAGCGGTTTATTTAAATATTTTCCAGGCTTGAAGCTATACATTTTGTTTATTAAAGAAAGACCCACAGCTTGTGGTCACGCAGGTTTCGTAATGTGACATATTTTATTTCTCATTTTTCTTTTCAAGTGGATGCGTGTAGATGTGCACATTGAGAAATTATGATCGCAAGGGGAAGATTTCTACCTTTTTTTTTTTTTTGTTTGTTTTTCTGTTTTGTATTTTTTTATTTTCAGTATTTCTGTTCTTGTTTTTGTAAATGATCACTTGTATTTGTATGAGTAAGACATGTGACTCCAGGAACGTACGTGTGTGTGTGTGTGTGTGTGTGTGTATATAAATGAGAGTTCTTGTGTTCAGATTCTGTTTAGTTTCTTACATGCTGAAGTTATTTTTTCAGAAAAGAACATGAATATATGCAAACTGAGACAAAATAAAGATGTACAGAATAAAGTATTGAATGTGTATTGTACCTTGTACAGCATTTGTTTAATAAGACGGGTAAATGTATTCTTCGGTTGGATTAGGAGTTGAAGAAGCGAATGTTTACAGTGCAGTTGTTTAGGAAAAGATGGCCAGTATCATTTTTTCTGGGCTCCCAGGGCAGCCAGGCAGCATTACTCCCATAGGCAGTACATTTTAAACCAAAAATCTTCCCATTTAAGGCTGGCGCATTAACCTTTTTTTAGAAAATAAATTTCTATAACTTCATGAAGCTACGCATCATCTTCTCTTTCTTTACCACCTTAATCATACAAGATCCATTCAGGGTTGTAAAAACAAAATATACTTTTTTTTTTTTTTATTTAAACATTAAAAATGTTCTGCACTTCAACTTGATTTTTTTATGGTTTTCCGCTGTGTTCACTCAGCCAGGACCCTCCTGGTGCTGATACTATAGCCATATCCCAGCCTGTCTCTGCTTACAATGACGCTCGCCCTTCTCCAGTGCAGTCTACCGCTATAATTAAGAGGTTTCCACCTCTAGGCACCCTATAAAAACAAATCCAGTATATCTCCTCAGTAAGTGGCTGCCCTTCTGATGGGTCTGGAAGGAAGAGAGGTGGTTGAATTTGCTTTAAATGGCTGTCAACCTGCTTGCTTTTAAAAGACTTAGAGGTCTTCTGTTCAGTCTCTTGCATGCTCAACATGACAACTATCAACGTGACATCTAAGGATGGAGAGCTGGTTTACCGTCGCCTCTTTGAGACCTTGTTTTTCTCCACACATGGAAATAATTGAATTAGATGCGGTTTTAAGCAAACATAAACCCATTCTGAACATAATCTGCAAGCAGCGTTGAACATTGATGAGAAAAGAAAAGAAGAATTTTGTATTCTGATGTCCTTCGCTTATATTAATGTGTGTGTTTTATTTTGCACTTTGGAATATTTTATTGTCATAAAAAGCTTATTTTCTATGTAAACTTGAACATTTAAGAGTAAAATAGATGTAATTAAAAGTTCAGATGATATATATATATATACACATATATATATAGTTATTTGTTTCCTGCCTGTATTTTATTATTTTTCCTATTTTGTATCTGATCTGTACACCCTGTAGATGTCTGACTTTCACTACTGAAATGCAATGACCTGTTTTCTGTGCTGCCCCTCAGGAACGGGGTGTTACTACTGCAGTTTCTTATTGTATCAGATTCTTTTTTAAGTTTGTAATAAAAGCAGATTGGCAAAAATAAGCATGGAAAATAAAAGTAATTGTGTCATCCTTATTGTTTCCATGAGGAGCTGTCAAGCATCTACTCCTTCAATTCAAATTGAACATGTTGCAGATCAAACGTTATTAAAAAGCAGATTGAAACTGTGGAGCAGTGTGTCCTGGCATGGCGGTAAACAAATTCGAGAGATATTTGATCAATAATTCAAAGTGAAGATGGAATTCTCAAACGGTGAGCAGCCAGATTGCTCACCACCTACCTCTGCTGGACTCATCCCAGCAGATATTACTTCACATTTCATCAGCCGATCCTCTGTCCGTCAGTCCTGTGGCTCTGCACAGACAGCTAAAGGGTTGGCTCGCTCATGCGAGGCAAACATACTGGACTATGCTGTGTATAGTAACATGTAGTGGTGTGACACTCCCCTACACACTCTGTGTTCACATGCTTCCAAAAGCATCCCTGCTCTCCATCTTTCTTTGGCCATCCCTTAGACATCTTGTTTGCTTCCATCTCCTCCCTTCCCCTCCATTCTTACAACTGCCTGATCCTTTCCTCTCTTTGTCTCCATCCTCCACACACACACACACACACACACACATACATATCCATCCCGCCTGCCTTTGAGGCTGCTGCTGTTACGCAACACGGCTCCCTTGTGTGTCGATGTGATTGTTACGTAACATCTCCTACTCCTCTGGAATACTGATGAGCAGCCGGGCTGAAGCAGTGAAAGGACAGAATAGCTGCTTGACATGAAAAAAAAAATCTATTTTTCTATTTTTTCTATGTGTGCACTTATACCCTAATCTGGCTGATTGTGCACATCAGATGAGGACGATGGATGGACAAAGAAAGTCCACCAAATTATGTTTCTTTTATTCATTGTTTCATTGTCTCCCAGCAGCAGCAGCAGCGCTGCAGCTGCTCAATGACTCAGCCGAGGTCAAAGCAGGAGCCGACGTGTCATTAAAATCCATTTTACTTCATATGCATATTACAAGGTACAGATAGAACAAGGTACTACAGCTGCATGAATCAAGATACGGGGTTACAAAAACATGTTTATATAAAAAGAGAACAAAACACCGTAAAACATTTCAACAAAGAACTTGACTTTTTTTTCCTTTTCAGGAGTATTGTAGCTACTGTGTATAGTAAACAGAAACAAGATGTCGATACGAAGCACTTAAAAACCAGTTGAGACACAGACAACAGCACTTAGTTTTTCTACTTACAGGTAGAATATTACAAATACTGTTGTGCTTTTACACAGCAGTCATTAACTTGCTAATCTGACTGCGTGATGTTCCTCGCCCAGGCTTATCTTTTGGTCAAAAATCAATATTTTCTGAGAATGAGCCTGAAAATCCCAAGATTGAAAGATAAAATCACTTCCTCTGTCCTCCCTATAACATCAATAAGCGTTAGATTTACAATCTTAAACATAAGACAAGGAAACTTTGAATTATGGGAGAGAAAAATATGTTTCTAACAGTCATTGCCTGAAAGTGGCATCAGGATTTTAAAGGTGCAGCAGCCAATTTTGTCTGCAGACATGTCCAAACTCATGAGACTAAATCATTGCTGTGACTTTTCTATTTGATTAGTGGCGCAGGCTGGAACATGTCCGCAACGCTTCAAATGTCACTCAGTGAGATTTTACATTATAAGCCAATTTTAAGAGGTGCTTCGTATCAGAAAAAAAGACTGCTACATACTCTTGTACTTTCATGATGTAATATTTTCTAAAAGGCCCTGCCGGCCAGTACCTTCATTCAGTCTTATGCAGAATATGTTTATTCAGTTAAAAAAACGTAACTAAAAGTCTGCCCTCATCAGTTACACTGATTTCTAAACAGCATGATGCAGTCAATGTAAAATCTGAATGTCAATGCAGAAATAAAGAAAACAAGAGCACAATGCTTTAAAATGTCTGCTACACTACACCACCAGAAAAGCCAAACATTATCCATCAGGAAAGCAGAAAAGCACCAGCTGATCCAGCGTGTGTTGGTACAGATCAAGCTTTTGTAAACAAACGCCGATCCACTGTAATCAAATGATGGTGTTGTCTGCTCAGGTCTGACACGTCACGCTCAGGCTGCACGGGGTTGGTGACACAGGACATGACAGCAAAGATGCTCCGCTTTTTCTACTGAGCTAACTGTACAGTATACCATNAAGGGGGAAAAGAATAATAAAAGACAAGTTTA
>CM047976.1:4472121-4486889 GCA_026261665.1 Melanotaenia duboulayi
TTTTTTTTTTTTTTTTTTTTTTGTAACCTCGACATGACATCTCATCTGGACGGCGCCCTCTTTCAATCCAGGACTACTTTGACATCGTGAAGAACCCCATGGACCTGTCGACCATCAAGAGGAAGCTGGACACAGGACAGTACCAAGAGCCGTGGCAGTACATTGAGGACATCTGGCTGATGTTCAACAACGCCTGGCTGTACAACCGGAAGACATCCAGAGTCTACAAGTACTGTTCCAAGCTGGCTGAGGTGTTTGAGTCTGAGATTGACCCAGTCATGCAAGGCCTGGGGTACTGCTGTGGGAGGAAGGTGAGACACAGCTGTTGTTTATTAAATATTGTGGGATATACAAGTTTTGTGTGTATATATGAATCCTTTTATAATTAAATACAGAAAAATGAATGAGAAAAATGCCCAACAACCTGCCTAGCACAAACCCTGGATATNGTTTTGTATATATATATATATATATATATGAATCCTTTTATAATGAATGAGAAAAATGCCCAACAACTTTCCTAAAAGCTTAGCACAAACCCTGGAAACAGCATTGAAAGTTCTTATTGGCAGCTTGTGTCCTTCTCTATTTAATCTTATCAAAAACTAACCAGACAAAAAACTGGGTGTTTTCGTGGGTTGAAGTGTGAAACTACATATTTTTACATACATACATATGTATACATACATAGTAATTACTGAGCTTAACAGGTGTTTTTTTTATCATATTTATGTGCCTTTTAGACAGAATTGAATTAGTGCTTTCTTCCAATATTTATGCTAAACTAATGAGTTGCTAGCTGTGGCTGCTGGATCCAGTCAACCATAACAACCAGTCACAGTAAAACTTTCCTTTCTCCTCACTTACGTTCCTGCTAAAATTTAGCTTCACCCCTTTCATGTAATAAAAAGCTGTTAAATATAATTTTAAAGTGACATTTGGACTGGGTTTGATCTTAAACATACAGCCAAGCTTTGTTGTGAGAATTTGCAATTTATTTACTTTGTTTACAACTTTTCCAAATGACAGATATGCAAATATTTTCTTTCTTTCTTCTTGCAGTATGAATTTTCTCCCCAAACTCTCTGCTGCTATGGAAAACAATTATGCACCATCCAACGCGACGCTGCTTATTTTAGCTACCAGAACAGGTAAGGGATGTCGGCACACCGGACACACACCTTACGGGGAAAATGCATTCAGAGTAGATTTTTAGATTTAGACCTTTCTGTGAAAATTCAGCTACTGGGATCAGCTTGTGTGTGTTTCTCTTCTAATTCTTACATTGGCTATATTTTCCACAGCATAGCATTAATCAATCAATCAGTACAATCACAGATGAGTTTAAATTTGGCTTCCAGTGGTTACCCTGGCACCATTTCCATCTTCATAGTTTACTGTTTTAACTCTCATTATGCTGTCATTCATAAAGTGGGCTCCTTTCTTCTTCGGCAGTGATTCATTTATTGAGCCTTTTTTTCAGACCCGACAGCGGGCGTTTTCTGAAGCTTAGTGGGCGGAAAGGGGTGGGTTCAATGTACCCACCAGAAGAACGGCTCCCACTTTATAAATGACCAGAAAGGATGATGGATCTCTGTTGCTTTATCATTTATTAATTCTTTCCTCATTCACTTTTTCATATTTGGAGCCTCGTCTCCTCACTCCCCTGCTCCTCCACAGCTCCTAGTGGTCTCTCATGTTGCTGTAATGTTGTTGTTGTTGTTGTTTACCACTGGATGTCTGACGCTAATCTTTGCTTTGCCTTGGCTCTCTGTCTTCTGTTGGTTGTTGTTCACATTCTGTCCGCCCCCCCTCCTCCCCCAACCTCCCTCTCTGTCCTTCCATTGTCCTCGTCTGACCTGTAACAACTTGTTTCACGCTTTTTTTTCTTTCTTTTTTTAAATATTCATTTTGACCTCCCCCTTCCCTTCTCCCCCTCTCTCCCTCCCTTTTTTTAACGCTTGTGATGTCTGCATTGGCCTGCTTTGGTGTGACCAATCATCCACTCCGAAATTTACGCGCAAAATCAAAACACCTGCCCACTCAAAAACCCTGCGTCGCGATTGGCTGCTGCCGCCTGGCGACGACCCACCTTGCCCTCTGCCTCCTCCTGTGTGCGCGCCCCCCTGGCCTGTCCTGCCCTGCCCTGATTGGCGGCTGCTTCTTCGTGCCCTCTCTGTGATTGGCTGTGCTGATGACGAACGGTGTAGTTCACCAAAATATGGGCTTCTTGCTGACAGGTACCACTTCTGTGAGAAGTGTTTCAACGAAATCCAAGGCGAGAGTGTTTCTCTTGGAGACGACCCCTCCCAGCCACAGACGTGAGTACCATTACACTCTTTACCTTTCTTTTCTTTTAACAAACAATATTCACTTAGACATTCCACAGTAATGCTCGTCCAGTTTAACAGTTCCAGTTGTAAAACTTCACACCAGGATTAAATAACTTTTTTTTCATGGCTCTTTAGTCCACACAGGCACAAATCTTAGATTAAATTATTTAATATCTGCGTAATTACTTTTTTTTTTTTTTTTTTTATAAAAAACAATATTCTTNCAGGCACAAATCTTAGATTAAATTATTTAGTATCTGCGTAATTACTTTTTTTTTTTTTATATAAAAAACAATATTCTGTGTCCACTGAGCTGCAGAAGACACAGATGAGTCAAGAGAAGGTTAAATCAGATACCGGCAGTAATTTGGATGCATCTGATGTTTCTCCTTCTGTTTGTAAGGGACACATTACGTATCTTTCCGACCTTCAAACTACACGTTACGGACTCATTTCATGGCACAGTGACATCTATTATGAGCATTTTCGGAGCCGTCGCTCCCCAGCAGCGTCCTGAGACTGAGAAACCGTACTATGCCACGGTTTTATACGAGACGCTGCGTGACATTGCAAACGACTTTCACTTTTATGCACCATGTCACATGTTAGTAAATGGATATTAACACACTGGCCGCTTTGAATGTGCTGAGCAATGAAACGAAAACGTATTTAGAGGATGAGAGAAAAAGCAAGCAAGCAAGAGATGGAACAAGAGTAAGACAAGTCAAGATAAAACCGACTTTTACTGGCTGGAGAGAACTCGCAGTACCAGTAGGATGCAAGATGGATGCCGGATTAGCCGTCGATAGGGGGCGCACCACTGGAAAAATTGAAAAAGTTCAGTATCACTTTTTTAAAAAATTAAGAAATAAACGAGGGGGGGGGTTATAAAGGACATTGCATTGTACTGACAATCATCACTGGTTACAGCTTTTAGTAAAAACACAAGTTGGTACATGTGCAGGAGTAATGAGATGGAAGGACTGTCGTGTTGGTGTCATGTCTGCAGCAGTGAGGAACAGCATGTCTGTAGAACTATCAGTGTTAACCTGAACGTTTTAAAATGACGTCATGGACTGCTTTACTAAGTCTGCTTTAAAAAAACAGCTTTGGTACAGATGTGTTTATTTACAGTCTCTATTGTTGGCATTTGATTAGTTAGATTAGCTGATACGAGGTGAGGATTGAGTACTATTTGTCTACAAAGTGTTTAACTTTCATCCTAGAATTCAAAAGATCTTAAATCCAAAATGCATCTAAATGAATGACATCTAACAAGGTCTGAGTTCACACTGTGCTCTCATTGTTATAAAACTCTATTTTGGACAAGCATGATAAGTTTGCAGATGAGTTTACTTATGTGTTTAGTAAGTAAGTAAAATGAGTCATTTTTTCAGCCAAATAGATGAAATACTTCATTTTGATCTCTTTAGAAAGTTTACACTTGAACTTTTTCTCTCCTAAGCTGTCATGTCACTTTGTTCCTGGGACTTAGTTACAGAGGCTTAAACACACTGGGCACGTGCAGGCGGTTTTTTTTATGAACAAATGTTTGTAGATGGCTACTGTTATGAAGGTTTAGTTGGACAGCACAACATGAGTCCAAATTTGCCAACAGTTGCTCAAACAATAAACATTTTACAAAACTTTTTAAAAATATTTGTCCATCATCTCTCCAAAAATGGCTCAGTGCAGTCAGCGGAGATCTCCTCTGTCTTTGTTGGATAATTCCCTTTTAACCTCATCGTTGTTTCTACACGTCTCCACTGGTGAAGTGTAGATTTCTGTTTTGCCACATTTTAACATCAGAAACTCCAAAAACCCATCAGCTGCAGTACATTATGTGTGCGTATTGCATAATCACACAGGATGTACGAAGGAATCTCTGCAGCTATTCTTCTTTAGACAGGGCTTTTAAGACACCGTGCACCGATGTTATTTTTGGTATTTTTGTCAAATAATTGCTATAACAAGGAGTGATTTTAAAGTATTAAAGTTATATTTGCAGTTTTGAGCAGAGGTCAGGAATTTGTTCACAGCCTGCAGACTCAGTACTTTATTTTCTGTGTTTTCCACAGGTCCATCAACAAGGACCAGTTCCAGCGAAAGAAGAATGACACACTCGACCCTGAGTTGTACGTGCCCATTTCAACTCTTTACCCTTCCTACTTTCTGTGCAACGCCAAACGATCCAGTGTATTTTAAGTGTAATTTTAAGTGATTTTTCTGTGTCTCTTTTCATCATTTGATCGTGATTATTTGAGATAGTTGATGTTATTTTTCATAATCCTCTTTATTTATCTGTGTAGAAATAGCTGAATGAAACTAAATTTAAACGTGGAGGAGCCACTTTAAAGGATGTTTAACATAAAGGTGGTGGTCAGCAGAGCTAATATCACTAATCTGGAAAAAAAATGAAGAAATCTTCACCTCTGCCATTATCCTAACAGCCCTACTTCTCAGGTTTAGCAGAGGAACAAAGAAGATGTTTTACTAACAAGATATTTGGTCTCTTCTCTTTTTCTCTTCACCCAGACTTGTTGAATGTATCGACTGCGGTCGTAAAATGCACCAGATCTGTGTCCTGCATAATGAAACCATATGGCCTTCAGGGTGAGCCAACTTTAATGCACACATTGGGCCGCACGACTGGGTCTGAAAGCTAAATTAAAGTGCTGGAAAACTAAAACTTACAGACAGTGTAGCAAATGTGTCATTCATCAAAGCTAAACCTTCCCCTCGTGTGTGGTCTGTTTGTGATTGAAAGATGTGAGCAATTTCCCAGTCATTACAGTTGTTTAAAAGCGGGGACAACCAATATGAGAACAGAGTTATTTCTTGATTAAAGCCACTTTGTCTTTGTCGTCGGTGCTTATTATTACAGAGCTGATGCTAACCTGCAAATGTAACTGGTCACTGTTAATTTCCTTCCCAACCACAGCTTTGTATGCAATAACTGCCTGAAAAAGGTCAATAAGACGCGGAAAGAGAACAAATACGCCGCCAAACGTAAGTGGAGCTACTGACTCGTATCATTCCTGTATTTTACTGCATTTCCTCCTTTTCTTGCCCACTTTGTTTAGACTTTATTAAACTCAGATTGTATTTAATTGTTGCTTTTCCCCCTACATTTTAGACTTATTGAAAAATTGATATAAGCTTCTTCTCTTCATACGTTGTCTCTTTCTTTTTTTTCACAGGGCTTCCTCAGACAAAGCTGGGAAACTTTTTGGAGACACGAGTGAACGACTACCTCAAGCGGCAAATCCACCTGGAGTCTGGAGAGGTCACTATTCGCGTGGTCCATGTCTCAGACAAGGTGGTTGAGGTCAAGCCGGGCATGAAGTCCAGGTAGATGGTTGAACTTCATTACAGGCAGAACAGTGGTTTTCTCATCAAGATTGAACGTTGTTCCGGATCACGTCAGTGTTTACAGCACAGTCTTCGATCTGAGTGTTAGAATAGAAATACTTTAAAATAGAAATACTTTGNCAGTGTTTACAGCACAGTCTTCGATCTGATTGTTAGAATAGAAATACTTTAGAATAGAAATACTTTGTTAATACCTTCTGAGAGCCCTCAGGGAAATTTGGGAAAGTAAAAGTTAAAGTGATGATGGAAAATTGTACAAATGTTTGAGCTTCATCACTCAGTCCAGCGAGAGGAATTAGAACCAGGAGGAGCTGTGAGCGTGTGAGCGTGGGTAGAGGGGATATAGTGTCAATATTGAAAACATTTATAGAGTAAAAATGCATTTTTTTATATATATATTTTTTTATGCATGCATGACCTGATGTGCATAGATCAGGTTACATTTGCTCACGGATTAGCTTTTGTGTGCATGTGGAGTTTTCAGACTACTTTCTCACTTTCACAACTCCTTAGTTTTACTAATAGATGCTGCATTTAAGTGTTGGTGGAAAGCTGTGTCATCTGGTGTTTAGCAGTTATTTCTCTCCATAGTTAGTTTCTAGTGGGAAGAATGTGAGACTTTCAGGGTAGAATAGCACAAATCTGCATATAAAGCATTACTATGCTTTTGCATATGTGTATTAGTATTAGTTGTTTTATATGTATGTGGATTTGAAGACACATTTTCAAATACTCAAAGGGCTGCTATTCACTTCACAAAACCTCATGGGTCATATTTAGGAGAAGGTATTCACAGAAATGGAGTTGAAGAAAACCTGATTGGCAGAAAAGAGACAACAAGTGTGCTGTTCATCATTTATTTGTTATCCCATTTATTTTCACCCTTTAACGTTTGTACTATGTTTTCTGGTATTTGTTTTCCATTTCCTCAGGACAAAAATAATAGGAATCAATGAAACAGTAAAGGCATAACAAACATTTAATTTTGGTATTGAAAATCCAAACCATGAGGTTGGAGAGGGCTCAAGCAGATTTACATCCACAAATACATACTTTAAACAATTTATTTCAGCCACTGAAAAACTCGCTCTCCAAAAAAAAACAGTGAAAGGGTTAACTGCATTACCCCTAAATGTTTTTTGTACATAAAACCCACTTTGCTCATTTAAAAGAAAATGAAGGGGAAAAAACCAGTTCCTACTACCAGGTGTCTGATTTATGGTAAAAAGGGAAGTTTGGTATTTCTATAAGTTGTCTGTTTATTATCAAAACATCCTCAGAAACACAGTTGACATGGTGGAAAAAATGTGTGTTTAGGAGTAGTATCTATATACATTTTAAAGTGATCAGCGCCACTACTGTAAAATTTAGTTTAACACAAACTGAATTTGTGTGGTGTAATTCTCCACGTGCACACAGTGCTGGCATCTCAGACAGGCTGTCTCAGCATCTCCAGTTCTTCTCCAGCGTTAAATTCAATATATCCTTCAGCCATGTGAAGGAGGAGCTACACCGTGCACACGAGAGAACAGAGCAATAAATCAGGCCTGTCTTTGTTGACTCAGCAGGGTTAATGATAACTTGGAATAACTGATTTACCAGCATAAAACTTCTAAAATAGAGTAAAATTGGTTATAATTTTTCATTGCTTTAGATTTTCATTGTTTTGAATCTTCAGATGCAGCTTTTTGAATGAGAAACCAAGAAAATGACAGTTCCTTAAAAGGCTGTAGCTGAGAAGAGACACAGTGGTACAAAAGATTCAGCAGACATGCAGGAAATTAAATGTTTGATGCTTAAAGCGTCCTGCAGGAGGAAATCCCACCAAACCAAACCAATGCTTGTTTTTTCTAATGGAAAACCAGAGTTGTACTCAATCAATCTGCAGTTAGTGTTGAGCATAAAGATTTAAAGGCTTTCCTAGAAACAACAGCCCGTGTCTAATCAAAGACGATATATTACCCTTGCATCATATCTGCATGCTGGATTTTATGGCTATTTTCCAAGCAGTCATTTAAATTTTCTTTTTTACTCTCCAGGTTTGTAGACAGTGGAGAGATGGCGGAGTCTTTCCCATATAGGATGAAAGCCTTGTTTGCATTTGAGGATATCGACGGAGCAGATGTGTGTTTTTTTGGCATGCACGTTCAAGAGTACGGCTCAGACTGCCCCCCTCCCAATCAGAGACGGGTGTACATTTCTTACCTGGACAGCGTACACTTCTTCAAACCTCGACAACTGAGGACGGCCGTCTATCATGAGATCCTTCTAGGTTACTTGGAGTATGTCAAAAGGCAGGGGTAAGGAAAGAAGCGGAGACCCCACACTTGTGCAGCTACTAAACACTATCAGTTGATTTGAAAATGATCAGTAAAACAAAATGTAGAAAAGAAAATCTCTTTTTTTTTCATCATTTCAGGTTTACAACAGGCCATATCTGGGCTTGTCCTCCCAGCGAAGGGGATGATTATATCTTCCATTGTCATCCAGCGGACCAGAAGATCCCGAAGCCAAAACGCCTCCAGGAGTGGTACAAAAAGATGCTGGATAAAGCCGTTGCTGAGCGGATTGCTCATGATTACAAGGTGAGATATTTCTAGATTTAACCCAACTTCATAAGTTCCCATTCTTTTAAATTTTTAAAGGTTTTCCAGCTGTTCCATAGAAGCTCAAATTATGTCAATAAATTTCCAAAAGTATCAGAAAGGTTTTCTCTTTCACCCTTTTAGGACATCTTCAAGCAGGCAACAGAGGACCGTCTGACCAGCGCCAAGGAGCTGCCGTACTTCGAGGGAGACTTCTGGCCCAACGTACTGGAGGAGAGCATCAAAGAGCTGGAGCAGGAGGAAGAGGAGAGGAAAAGGGAGGAGAACAGTACTTCCAATGAAAGCACAGATGTGAGTATTTTATCCATGTCTTCGTTGCTGTCAGGCTCCTATTTTGTGACAAAATCGTTCTGTGTACTGAGTTTCCATGAACTGATTTACAGGCGACAAAAGGAGACAGCAAGAACGCCAAAAAGAAGAACAATAAGAAGACGAGCAAGAACAAGAGTAGCTTGAGCCGAGCCAACAAGAAGAAACCAGGGATGCCCAGTGTTTCTAATGACCTCTCCCAGAAGCTGTATGCCACCATGGAGAAACATAAAGAGGTATGTCGGCCTGATGTCATTAAAGCTTTGAGGATTATTGGATTAGAAAGGAGAACGTTAAGGATGTTGGTGGCTTTTCTCATCAGACCTGCTGCTGTGCCCAGCAGATTGAAATTTTTCTGATTTAAAGTTTACAGCGGCAGTGCACTAAAAGATGAAGTTATGCTCTATTTCGGCAGGTTTTTTTTGTCATCCGCCTCATTGCCGGTCCAACTGCCAACTCGCTGCCTCCTATCACTGACTCGGACCCCTTGATGGCCTGTGACCTGATGGATGGCCGTGATGCCTTTCTGACTCTCGCCAGGGATAAGCACTTGGAGTTCAGCTCTCTCAGAAGGTCCAAGTGGAGCTCCATGTGTATGTTGGTTGAGCTGCACAACCAAAGCCAGGACCGCTTTGTTTACACCTGCAATGAGTGTAAACACCACGTGGAGACCCGCTTCCACTGCACTGTTTGTGAAGTAAGATTTAGTGATGAGACCTTCTGATAGATGGAGCCTAAACAGGAATGTAGAATGTCTATGAAATTGATGTATATTAATTTTCCTGTGTTCTTTCTCTAGGATTATGACTTGTGCATCACCTGCTACAACACTAAAGGTCATGAGCACAAGATGGATAAGCTGGGGCTTGGCCTGGATGATGATGGCAACAACCCAGCAGCAGCAGCTACGCAGAGTCCCGGTGACTCACGTAGGCTCAGCATCCAGCGTTGCATCCAGTCGCTGGTCCATGCGTGCCAGTGCCGCAACGCCAACTGCTCCCTGCCGTCCTGCCAGAAGATGAAGCGGGTTGTTCAGCACACAAAAGGCTGCAAACGCAAGACAAACGGCGGCTGTCCCATCTGCAAGCAGCTCATTGCTCTGTGTTGCTATCATGCCAAACACTGCCAGGAGAACAAATGTCCCGTCCCATTCTGTCTGAACATCAAGCAAAAGCTCCGACAGCAGCAGCTGCAGCACAGACTGCAGCAGGCCCAGATGTTGAGGAGGAGGATGGCCACCATGCAGAGGGTGGGACAGCCAGCCGGAGGACAACCAGGAGGACCTATGGTAGGTCTTCCGTCACCAGGTAACAATGGCACCACGGCTCCAAGCACCCCAACATCTGGCGGAACCCAACCCCCAACCCCTCAGACCCCAACTCAGACCATGACTCCGGCCCCACAACAGGGAATGGGTCCTGGAAATGGAGTGCAACAGCAACCAGGAGGGATGCCTCCTCAACATTCTCTTCATCAGTTCCAGCAGATGGCAACTGGAGGAGGTGGGGGAGGAGGAATGATGAACTCTCCACAACATCAGCAGCAGATGCTCCAAGTTCAGCAGCAGCAACAAATCGGATCAGGTACCAACCCTCAGCAGCTTCAGCAGCACCCCAACAATTTGCCACCTTATGCCAGCAGACCTCCTGGCTCTTCCCCAATCCACCAGTCCCAGGGTAAACCAGTTCTTGGCTCTGCAACGCCTCCTCAGCAGCAGCAGCCTGGTGGCGCTGTCATGGCTGGAAATTTAGGGGGTCAGCCACCTCCCAGTCAGCCACCAGGCCAGCAGCAGCAGGCCCCCTCCGGCCCTCCACCAGCAGCAGTAGAAATAGCACTAAAGATTCAACAGGTGGCTGATGCTCAAAGGAAGATGGCTCTCCAAAGACAAGCAGCAGCTGCAGGCTTGATGTCTTCTCACCACCAACAAGGTCAACCTCAGCAGATGGCGATGGCACACCCGGGGACGGTAGGAATGGTTGGAGCCCAGGGTATGCCACCACAAAGTCAAGCGCCGGTGGCAGCTGGTCGAGCCCACATAGATCAACAGCAAGGAGCTCCGCCGGGGATGATGGTTGGGGCTGGTGGTCACATGCAGCAGCCCCCCCAGCAGGGTAACTTGCCACAGGGCCAGCTCCCAACTCAGGTGCAGCTTCAGCAGCAGAGGATGGTTGCTCCACTTCAGAACTCTCAGCAGCAACAGCAACAGTGGGCAGGACAGGGTGTGACAGCCCAGCAGAGACAAGCTATGATGAACACAATGAACCATCCAGCCATGATGGCAGCTCAGCAGCAACAGCAGCAGCAGCAGCATCAGGCACAGCACCAGCAAGGTCAGGGCCATGCTGCCTTGATGAACATGGCACAGCAGCAGNCAGGGCCATGCTGCCTTGATGAACATGGCGCAGCAGCAGCAACAGCAACAGCAGCAAGGTGCTAGTGGTGGGGTCGCAGGTGGAGCCCTCCCTGTAGGTGTCGGTGCTGCTGGTGGAAACATCCCCCAGGCAGCTCTTCAGGAGCTACTACGCACTCTCCGTTCACCAAGCTCACCACTCCAACAACAGCAAGTCCTCAACATCTTGCGCTCTAACCCTCAGCTCATGGCAGCTTTTATCAAACAGAGGGCGTCAAAATACAAGGGGGTGCAGGGGGGCCCTGGTGGACCAGGAGTCGTCCCAGGAGGAGTCCCGGGAGGACCTGGTCCTGCTGGAGGTCCTGTTGGAAACGTAGTTGCAGGAGGGAGCCCACAGGTGAACATGAATGCTGCAGGTGCTGGTCAGCCGGGAATGCACATAGGGGGTCAGGGAGGGTCAAATGTCAACATGGCTGCCATGGCTCAGCTACAGCAAGTCCAGCAGCAACAGCTGCAACAGCAGCTACAACAGCAGCAGAGGCCGATGCTCAGTAGTTTACAGCAGCAGCAGGTTGCAGCTCTCCAGCAGCAACAACAACAGCAGCAGCAGCAACAGCAGCAAGGGGTAGGAAGAGGAATGCAAGCCCAGGGGCTGCAGATGGGAAACGTCAACAACCCCCAGTTTAGAGAGTTTATGAGACGACATCTGCAGCAGCAGCAGCAGCAGCAGCAGCAACAACAACAACAACAGCAGATGGGAGTAAATCATGGTCAGTTCCAGCAACCTCAACCCCCACAGGGGCAGGGATTCATGGGACAGCAGGGGATGCAGCCTCCTACAGTGGGACAGGGTCCAACTGGAGGCCCACCTCATGGCCCTCAGCAACAAGGTGCCCCCCCGGGTCAGCAGGGCCCAGGTTACCCAGGCTCAGTTGCCCAACAGCAGGCCACAGCTGCACTCCAGCAGAGGCTCCAGCACCAGCACCACCTTCAGATGCAGCAGCAGCAGAATTCCATGGCTGCCCTCCCAGGGGGAGATGCAGGACAAGGTGTAGGAGGTCCTCAGCAACCATCTCAGGGCCCTCAGTCTACCCAAAGTGGACCCCCACCCCAATCACTGCTTCAACAGGCTCTCCACCAGAGGTTGCTCCAGCAGCAGCAGCTGGGTCCTAGCGGGTCACCAGCCCAACACAGCAATCCCATGAGCCCTCAGCAACCACAGCAGATGGCCCAGTCTCCACACCCACACCTGCAGGGCCAGGCGCTGTCCACGTCACTCGCTAACCAGGTGCGATCCCCACAGCCCTCTCCCAGACCCCAGTCACAGCCGCCACACTCAAGCCCATCCCCACGCATGCAGCCTCAGCCCTCCCCACATCACATCTCCCCCCAGATACAGACTGGCTCTCCACACCCGAGCCACTTGAACCAGCACCATCCAGGAATGGTAGTCCCTCCACAACAGCAACAGCCACCAAGCCAGCAGCAGCAGAACACTATGGAGCAGTTTGGGTCGGACGAGAGCGCCATGCTGTCTCAGCTGAGCGGCATGGCTGGTCTGCACGGGCCAGGCGGCAGCGGTCAGGACCCAATGGGCCAGAACATGAACCACAACTCTTTAGACCACATGTAGGACTCCTTAATGTGTTAAACTGAGCCAACGATGCTCAGTGAAGCTCCGCACAAACTGCACTCACCCAGGACAGTGTTATTATTAACCTTTTTTTTTTATATAAAATGTTATTTAAAATGTTTTCAATAAAGATGCATTGAACTGAACTTCCTATGGGAGATGAACATTAAATCAAGCAGTTGTTAAATGAATTAGAATAAATGAATTGTAATTTATTGCTGTTAATATATATATATTTTCTTTTTGCCAATTGAGGACAAAGAGGGGGAGAGTTTCTCTTGCAACCAGCACCTCTTCCCCTCGTCTCCCCCTCTTGTAGAAGAAAGGTGATATTTTAGGGTTTTTTTGGGGGGGTAAATAGAAGTACTTGCCTTTTTTTTAAAGAAATGTTTGTAAGATTTTAAGAGGTCCAGACTTAAAGAGGAAACGATTTAATGCAAAGACCTTTTTTTTTTTTTTGTTGCTGTTACGCATCATTCAGTCTGTCCATTTCTGTTTGCAGAGTGATGTGAATTTTGTAAATCCAAACATGATGCATATCTTTTTAATGTTTGGGTTTGCTTTATTTATTATTATTTTCCTTCATGGGATGGGGGGTGTTATATTCTCTGCTACGATTCGTATAGAAATATATTTTTGTTATTGACTGTTAAAAATGGGGAGGGTAGTAAATATGCCATTTCACTCTACATGTCCTCAGTTGGCTTTGTCCAAATGGAAGTAACGCCACCGTTTAATTGCAGCGGTCGACGGTCTGCTCCGACTTTGAGATGTTCAGCGGACATAGTTTTTTGGACGTCCCGGCCGGCTTCTTGTTTCTGGACGTCCGTCATGCTGGAAGAGACTCTCCCCTCGCAAACATGCAAGCCCTCTCCCTCGAATGTGTGTGCACTCCTTCCTTTTAAAGACACTTAACATGGAGCTATGGAGGCTTGGGGAGGGGGGTGCATACCTTTGTGCCTGTAACATTTTAATTACATGGGGGTGGGGGGGTCCTTATAGTGTTTTTAGGATTTTACTGTTGGAAGAAAAGAGGATGATGATCCAAATGAACTGTGTTGCACAGAAATGAGGTGAAAGAAGGCGGTATGAGCGGTCATTCTCCGTCTCTTTCTTCCTCGTCCCCTTTGCTGCTTCCCATGGACTTTATATCCTCCTCGGGGTGGGAGGGTTTGGGACTTTGAGCTCCTTCCTTACAAACTCCATCCTCTTTATCTTTCTGATCAGAACTTTGGGAGTTTTATTTAATATTTTTTACTGTACAAAGAAAGCAAACTGTGGACTCAAATACTGTTTGTTTTTTTTGTTTTATTTTTTTTATAATAAAATGAAAATAACCAATAGTCTTCTGTTCTACACATGGCTCATCAATTAAGACATGACACAGAGAAAAGTAGTTTAGGTT
Organism: Melanotaenia duboulayi; assembly: GCA_026261665.1. Classification (NCBI taxonomy): domain Eukaryota; kingdom Metazoa; phylum Chordata; class Actinopteri; order Atheriniformes; family Melanotaeniidae; genus Melanotaenia; species Melanotaenia duboulayi. The sequence continues at coordinate 4,486,130 of CM047976.1, forward strand.
TGTCAATATAATGCTGGTGTGATCGCTATGGCAACCTATGCTGTGTGACAAACCTGCTTTAGAGCAGGTGAACTTCAGATCTGATCTAAACAGCCTGATGCTGCTTGCATTAGTAGACTATAGACTTTACAACTAAAAGGCAAATATAAAAATTGTTTATACATATGCAGAATCAACCTCTTGCTTCTGCAGAGGATTAAAAACAAAGCCTCAAATATAAACATACACATTGAGATGCTTTCAATTTTTGTGAGCAAAATGCAAAAAAAAAAAGTGAATAGTCAGCATTTAAGTCTGACATTAAAAGATTTATGCTAATTAGAAAAAAAAATCCTAAAAACTTACTATTTTATATTGAGGTTAAATCTTAAACATGCCTAGAACATGAGCTGTTTTCAAGCATCTAAAATTAGTTATTTAACAATAAAATATTTTCCTTTCCTGCTGTTTCTTTTATTCATGTCCATACTGACCATGTGAGTCACACCACGCTCTTCCAGCAAAACCATCTTTTCTAAAAGCAAAATGCCGCCTAGTGGTGATAAATTATATTGATGTTCAGGCGCCGTGGGCAGTGTAACACTGCTTTTTCCTCTTCAAAGCAGTATTGGATCTTGAGGACTAAAACAAACAACGCTGGTGGATGTGCTCATATGGGTGTTTGGTGGGGGGAAAACAGCTTAAAATAACATGCGTGACATTATACCAGAAGAATTTAAATATAACAAGAATGTGTTGATTTTATATATAAAAAAAAAAG